>JARQOC010000004.1:109223808-109488655 GCA_033576535.1 Allobates femoralis
CCTTGTCAGAAAGGCTGGATAATCCTTTTTTGATGTTTAACTCAATCTCCTCCCATCTAGGCTAATTAACAGCCCTGGTGCCTTCCTGCCTACTTCTGAGATCTCACACTGCTCAGTACAAGCTGCAGCTGCCATTCAGGCTTGGAGATTGAATACACATGGAATCACCACTATAACTGGACTCATAAAATGGTCGTCTTTATATCAGTAATATACAGCCATTCTGATGTGGATTTTTAAAGTAAATACAGCAGCCTCATCAGGTCTCAGAATTATTTCCGGTAATAATGTATGTTGTATGTTGTGACAGATCTACTCTATATTATAGATGTAGTTCAGTATCACAGATGTATAATACATTCTAGATTCCCCTGTTCTAATGATTGTTATGCACACATACTAATATATAAGAATTAACTAAACAGGAATTGGAAATATAAAAATATATGTTTCGTTTTTTTTTTTTTTTTTTAAATGCTAGCATTCCTTTCTTAATATCCTTTCATCCCTTTATTCTGTCCTGTATCATATTCAGGGTTATAGACTAAATAGATTAACAAGTCCCCTTTTGACTTCCAGGTGAAAACACACATACAAATAAAAGGGTTCTCCCCTATCGGATAATTTCTTCCTAATGGGAACCCGTCACTTGCTTCATGCCCGAACCATGAGCAATATTAATCAGGCCTTGTTGCATCATTTTTTTCTCAAACGCTCTAGCCTTTCACAGAACATATATTTTGAAGTTCTGTCCAAGACCAGTCTGGTCCCACCACCTGGACGGCTTTTACCCGCAACTCTCCACATAATTGACAAGACTCTTGCAAAGTACAAAAGGGAATTGAGGGGTCCCAGGGCAATGGGACACTCGGAACCGGGCGATAATGTCTCTAGGTAGTCACCGGGGCTGGTGCCTGGACTCCCGTGACCCTGGGTTCAGCTTAAAAGAAAAAAGGGGAGTTTCTAGCTTAGTAAGGGAAGGGGATTATGGAAGGGAGAGTTTCGTGACGCCACCCGTGGTGTGTGGTTATAGTGGGCCACCACTGCTGCAGAACCTCCAGGGTGATGGACGGGCAGCTGGAATGGAGTGGCTCTCCATGGGCAGAGCAGTCCCTCGGGGCACTGATGATAGTTTAGGATGTAGGGTGCAGGACGACGGGCACAAGCACTAAGCAGACTCACTGTATTGTTGTTCTGGCAGTCCTTTACTGATGATGATATACCGGTTGGGAGCAGTTGTCCACAGACTCCTAGCTGAGAGCAACTTGGGGTCTTTCTCACCCAGCTGGGTCTTTGGCTCCCTTTCTGCGCCCTGTTTGTAGGCTCCTGCAACTGCATCAGCTAAGCTGCCGGCCCAGTCTCTTCCTACAAGGTGCCGGTATGACAGGCGACTCGAGTCCATTCTAACCCTGGTCACGGGTGTGTGTTCCTGAACTCTTCCTGTTGCTGTGTCTCCAGGCACGGTGTGGCTGGGAAACCTGGAATTCTGCACCTTCCAGTGTTGACTGCCAGGACGAGAGACCCTGCACAGTCTCTGACCCGGTGTCCATTCTCTGCACTTTCCTCTGGGGTGAGTACAGGATCGCTCAGCCTCCCAGGTGTGTTCCTACGACTCTCCTCAGACTCTAGGCTTAAGCCTGGAATTAAGTTAACAATCCTGGGATGAGCTGAGGATCTACTAGTCCACCAGGATATCTTCCTCAGTCCTCCCTGGAACGGAACGATGTGGCACCTGAGATGAGCTGCTCTTTTACTCCCAGGTCCTCTTCACAGTCCTCCTAGGAACTGCACTGACTGGCTCCGCCCCAGACCAGAATTTATAGGATTTATAGGGGAGCTCACCCTGAATCCAGGTTTGGTCTTCCCCTTCTGGCCTGAGGCAGAAGGTGTTGTGAGTGCGTGTGTGGGATGCCTGATGAGAAGACCCGTTGTTACTCTCAGCGTGACACCACCACCTGGGGGCAGTGATGACATAGTGGCACTTAGACGCTGGGGTGCCACAGAATTATATCTTGGGTTGTACACTGGAGCTAGTCTATAAGAATGTGTGCTGTACCTTGTTGCTGCTAGAAGGCTACAGGGGGATTACCGTGCTAAGTCCCCCTTAAACATTATACGATTATATTATTATGGGAGCCCAGTGCAAACTTATACCCTTTTGCCAATGGTCTATTTTTCTCAAAGTAATTAGTCAATTCACTGTACTTGGTTAACCATCAACCGGATTTTTATTAAAATGTTATTATCATATTCTAGATAAATATATTATTAAATTTTTTTTTATAGTATAAAATAAATTAAATTGTTAAATTTGTAGGAGTTCTTCTGTACGGTGGAGTCCTCTTCTTTGTGTAGATTTCTATGTTCTCTATGGTATGTTCCTTGTATGGTGGAGTCCTCTTCTTTGTATAGATGTCTATGTGTCTCTATCGTTGTTCCTTGTACGGTGGAGTCCTCTTCTTTGTATAGATTTCTATATTTCTCTATGGTATGTTCCTTGTACGGTGGAGTCCTCTTCTTTGTATAGATTTCTATTTTCTCTATGGTATGTTCCTTGTACGGTGGAGGCCTCTTCTTTGTATAGATTTCTATGTGTCTCTATGGCTATGTTCCTTGTACGGTGGAGCCTCTTCTTTGTATAGATTTCTATGTTTCTCTATGGTATGTTCCTTGTACGGTGGAGGCCTCTTCTTTGTATAGATTTCTATGTTTCTCTATGGTGTGTTCCTTGTACGGTGGAGGCCTCTTCTTTGTATAGATTTCTATGTTTCTCTATGGTATGTTCCTTGTACGGTGGAGGCCTCTTCTTTGTAATAGATTTCTATGTTTCTCTATGGTATGTTCCTTGTCGGTGGAGTCCTCTTCTTTGTATAGATTTCTATGTTTCTCTATGGTGTGTTCCTTGTACGGTGGAGGTCCTCTTCTTTGTATAGATTTCTATGTTTCTCTATGGTATGTTCCTTGTACAGTGGAGTCCTCTTCTTTGTATTGATTTCTATGTTTCTCTATGGTATGTTCCTTGTACGGTGGATTCCTCTTCTTTGTATAGATTTCTATGTTTCTCTATGGTATGTTCCTTGTACGGTGGAGTCCTCTTTTTGTATAGATTTCTATGTTTCTCTATGGTATGTTCCTTGTACGGTGGAGTCCTCTTCTTTGTATAGATTTCTATGTTTCTCTATGGTATGTTCCTTGTACGGTGGAGTCCCTCTTCTTTGTATAGATTTCTATGTTTCTCTATGGTATGTTCCTTGTACAGTGGAGTCCTCTTCTTTGTATTGATTTCTATGTTTCTCTATGGTATGTTCCTTGTACGGTGGAGTCCTCTTCTTTGTATAGATTTCTATGTTTCTCTATGGTATGTTCCTTGTACGGTGGAGGCCTCTTCTTTGTATAGATTTCTATGTTTCTTTATGGTATGTCCTTGTACGGTGGAGTCCTCTTCTTTGTATAGATTTCTATGTTTCTCTATGGTGTGTTCCTTGTACGGTGGAGTCCTCTTCTTTGTATAGATTTCTATGTATCTCTATGGTGTGTTCCTTGTACGGTGAAGTCCTCTTCTTGTATAGATTTCTATGTATCTCTATGGTATGTTCCTTGTACGGTGGAGGCCTCTTCTTTGTATAGATTTCTATGTTTCTTTATGGTATGGACCTTGTACGGTGGGGGCCTCTTCTTTGTATAGATTTCTATGTGTCTCTATGGTATGGTCCTTGGTTTATATTCTTATGTTGGATTTTATTTCATGGTGGATTGAAATTCTTCTACCCTTATGAGGGCTGCTACAAGGATTTATTATATTAGTCTTTTTTTCCTGTTTATAGACTCATTTCTAAGTATGCCCTATGTGCTCTCCTTACTTCTAGGTGATTTCCTTCTCTGTTGATTTCTTGCGTCTGTCCTTATATCTTTGTAACCTATAGCTAGTGGAGATATTTGATTAATCACTACATATAGCTTAATCTCCTCCACCTTTTACAAGTCCAATAGTTTTGCATATAATAATCCCTGTAACGTTCTGTTAGAATTTTTCTTTCTTATAATTTGCATCTTCTTCCTGCTGTCTATGCCTATGCTGGGAGCTCATTTCCATGGTAAACATCGGGTTACTAAGCCCCGCGCGGCGCCTAGTAACCCGATGTTTACCATGGTTACCAGCATTCTCGCTGGTCACATCGTTGGTGAGTCTGCCAGCGATGTGAACGATATTGTTAACGATCCCGCGTGCATGTGATCGCTAACAAAATCGTTCAGGACATTGATGCGTGTGACGTGGCCCTTAGTATTTTTATTTATTTCATTCTCTGGCCCTCTGCTGCCTTCCTATGAAATCCTATGAAAACGTATATTTGCTTAGATCTTTCTAGTGTTGCACATGTGTCTCCTAATTTAATATCAGGTGCAGTGCAGTCTTTTAACTCTGTTTTTCTTTAACCTATCCATTTATATCAAGATCAGCTGTTTAGTGGTTTCCTTTCTATGGGCTATGTGATCACTGTGTGTCCTTGTTTTTGCTATGCCTTAAGGCCACGTTACACACACAGAGATCTGTGACCAACCTCTGAACAGATCTCTGGTTGCAGTGAAATCATGGACACATTGCTCCATTTTGTGGCTGTCTACAATTGTAACAATGTGTCCATGATTTCACTGCAGCCAGAGATCTGTTCAGAAGTTGGTCACAGATATCTGTGTGTAACGTGGCCTTTAGTATTAGTGATTTATTTTTGCTTTTATAAATTGCTGTAATTGCTCCTCTTTATTCTCTCTATGTTTACATTATATTAAGTGCTTCTTTTTATGTGCTATTGTTAGTGCTTATTTTGTGATCCTCCTCGTGTATATTAATGTATAATATCTTCTGAATTCATTTTTCCATACCCTGTGCTTATTTGCTGTTGTTCAATTAATCTTTTTACTTTCTATGTATAGCTTATTTCTCATGTGTTCTGTGTAATATGTGCTCTCATATTATGCAGTCTTTTACTGTCAATATTTCTATATATTCTTCTCTCTATATATCTTTACTGTGTTTTACTATCAACACCCTTTATACTGGATCCTGTTATAACAATAAGACTCTCATTTTTGCCTTAGGCTGGCTTCACACCACGGCGCAGTCCGGTCCGGGGCTGTCCGCTGTAAACCAGACAGCCCCGGACTGGTTTTTGGCCCCATAGTAGCCTATAAAGCCGGATGGCAGCTCTCTGCCATCCAGTTTCATCTCTGCGGTGGAATCTGCAGCTCGCATCCCCCTCCCCCCCGTTCCTCACCTGGGGCAGCAGCTCATATTCCCCTCCCCCCCACTCCTTTAAAGGATGAATATGTTCCCAAGTGGGGGCCGCTCTAAATGCAGCACCAGGGCCCGCCAGGCTCTAGTTCTGCCACTGAGTAAGCTACTTCCCATTTCATAGTGTTAGTGTGCAGCAGATATAATTCCCTTTTGACTTGATATATTTTCTAGCTAGCTCCTTTCACACAGGAGGCGTCGCCGGTCGTCTTTTAATGTTAATCTTGCAAAGCACAGACTGGAAGAGATCTGTCACTCACATGGCGCGGCGCTGGGAGAAGCTGCATAGGACTGGTTAGGCCTTTCTCTGGCCAGATCTCATCTTCTGGGCTAGCCTCATTCCGATGGGGTTGGCGCTGTGTCACATGACATTAATGTATTTCTGGGCTGCAGTCTTCACACTTCACGTATGTTGGTTCTGACAGAACTGTGAAGGCTGCAGCCAATCAGTTCTCAATGATGGGCTGCAGTGACATGTGACTGCCAGAAGACACAGAACCAACATCATTGTAATGGCGCTGGTCAATGTAGTGAGTATGTGTTTCCTTCATTTTTTTATGGGGCAGTTTAGCATTTAATAAGTACCATATATATTCGTGTATAAGCCGACCCGTGTATAAGCCGACCCCCCTACTTTTGCCCCCAAAACCTGGGAAAACCTATTGACTCGTGTATAAGCCGAGGGTGGACCCCAGCACAGGTATACAGCCCCCAGCAGTGTGGTATACAGGCCCTCCCAGTGGTATACAGGCCTCCCCAGTGGTAGTATACAGCAGCCTCCCCAGTGGTAGTATACAGGGCCCCAGCAGTGGTATATACAGGGCCCCAGCAGTGGTGGTATATACAGGGCCCCAGCAGTGGTGGTATATACAGAGCTCCAGCAGTGGTAGTATATACAGGGCCCCAGCAGTGGTGGTATATACAGGGCCCCAGCAGTGGTGGTATATACAGGGCCCCAGCAGTGGTATATACAGGGCCCCAGCAGTGGTTGTATATACAGGGCCCCAGCAGTGGTAGTATATACAGGGCTCCAGCAGTGGTAGTATATACAGGGCCCCAGCAGTGGTGGTATATACAGGGCCCCAGCAGTGGTGGTATATACAGGGCCCCAGCAGTGGTGGTATATACAGGGCCCCAGCAGGGCCCCCCTCATAGTTTGGCCCCCACCTCACAGGATGGCCCCCCCCGCATGCAGCGCTGCGCACATACATTACCAGGATATCAGCTGTCACCCTCCGGTGGCGGATCGCGGCTCCTGGGCTCCGGGTTCCATCTTCCTCTGTGTCTTCCTGCTTGTCACGTGACCGGCCGGCGTCGCGATGACGTCATCGCGATGAGCCCGGCGGCCACAAAGCAGGAAGACACAGAGGAAGATGGAGCTCGGAGCCCAGGAGCCGGGATCCGCCACCGGAGGGTGACAGCTGATATCCTGGTAATGTATGTGCGCAGCGCTGCATGCGGGGGGGGGCCATCTGGTGAGGTGGGGGCGCCAAACTATGAGGGGGGCCTGTATGACTCGCGTATAAGCCGAGGGGGGGACTTTTCAGCCCAATTTTTGGGCTGAAAAACTCGGCTTATACGCGAGTATATACGGTAGTTGCTCTGTAGCGGGACAACCTTCTAATAAAATACATTGTTTGGTCGAGAAGCCATTTTCCCCTTTTTCTCCTCTGGACCTGTCTGTTCCTCAATATGCTGCAGAAGGAGCCTCCCCCCACTGCTCTTCCCGCCCTTTTTCCCATAGCCCCACCTCTTAACTGTCAATCAGAAATGGAACAGATCAGAAGAAAATTAACCCGTGTTCTCGGCAGGATTTGTTAAACCTTGTCAGCAAATATTTCTGTTTCTTTTTATCTGTCATATTTTGGTTTTATGTTCTTTTAATAATCAAATCTAACCTCTTAATCCTCTCCATAATCCCATTGGTAATCCCCATGCATTCGTACCACACTATCCCTCGTGTGTTTTTCACATGCATTTGCAAGGTTTTCATGATTATATTAAACATTAGAAGTTTCTCTAATGTATTCTGGTAGGTTTTCATTAAAGGGAACCTGATCCCTAAAAATCAGCCCCCACCCTATTAATACCTGTCCCTGCACCATCATTAATGTATTCTAGCCATCCCTTTGTATAAAAAATGGGTATTTATAAAGTTTATAAAAGTGATTTTAGTACCTGCTGAACTGCAGCTTCTCAGTGCTTGAGAAGTCACACAGGGCGTTCCCTGTGGCTTCTCATCGCCGCTTGTAATTCAATTATTCACGCCCAGATGGGCGTGCTGATCAATAGGGATCCTCCTCGTCCTCCTACATGAGCGGTATAGCTGATGAGCTGTTGTGAAGCAACCTCGCGCATGCGCAATGCGCATTGTGCGGTCCTCTCCACCCAAATGGGTGTACTGACGTCAGTACAGCCGGATAGCATCATACCACGATTAGCATCATACTGGCTATACCACCCATGTAGGAGGACGAGGAGGATCACTATTGATCGGCATGCCAATCGGGGCGTGAATAATTGAATTACAGGCGGCGATGAGAAGCCACAGAGAATGCCCTGTGTGACTTCTCAAGCACTGAGAAGCCGCAGTTCAGCAGGTACTAAAATCACTTTTATAAACTTTATAAATACCCATTTTTTTATACAAAGGGATGGCTAGAATACATTAAAGGGAACCTGTCACCTGGATCTAAGCCCCTACACTATCACTACCTGTCCCTGCATGGTATATGTTATTAGTGGTTCACAACAACAACTGCAAGAAACCGAACTCTTTATTACTCAACTCATCCATTTTCATTTACCAGTACAGCGCTATTGACTGAATGCTGCCATTCAGGTCACCTTGACCCACTATGCAGAGAGCCCTGGATCGATGGGAAGATACGAGTGGAAAAGTCTGCAAGGCACTTGAAGGGAGTTGTTAAACATATTCTGTACACTTGGGATTTACAATAGCCAGCAGAGCGCCCATATCTCCTTACCAGCTCTTCACTAAAGTTATTCACTGCTCCATGTCATTCTACTCTACTTGAATTTATTTGACTGCGGCAGCCGGTGAAATCAACACATGAGCTCCATGTGTCAAAGAAGATGAGAAATGTAACTTTCTATTTTCCATTGTTCTTTAAATTCAACTCAAATATGGTACAACATTTTAAGAAATAATGTAGGTGTGACTGATCTAATAAGACCTCATATGGGTTTGGAGTGGTTGCCAAATAAATATAATAAAATCCATGAAAAAACAGAATTTTGGCCCATTTCATTTGATCAATATATCTCATTGTGTTCTTTCAGTGATTTTCTGTGGCTTTAATATGGGGGACTCAAAAGACAATGAGGATCGTTGACATGAGTTGCAGTCTTGAGCATTTTGGCCAAAATATTGAGCAAGTCTTCATATATTTATTAAATGTATATTTTCGCACTACATATTTATTTTTATGTAGGGTGTAGTCAAGAGCATGTATGACCTTGTAAACTAGTGTATCTATACCGGTGGGGTGCTATGGACAGTGTAAAGGCCTTTATAATCTTAACGGGAGCCTATTATTTAAAAAAACATTATTAACCTACAGATGTGTAGTTAATCTGCAGGTTAATAGCATTTTAAGCTCTACCATCTCCTACTGTATCCTCACTCATCTCTTGTAGACTGTGAGCCCTCATGGGCAGGTTCCTCTGTCCTCATCTATTGTATCCTCACCCATCCCTCATACACTGTGAGCCTCGTGGCAGGTTCCTCTGTCCTCATCTATTTTATCCTCACCCATCCCTCATACACTGTGAGCCCTCGTGGGCAGGTTCCTCTGTCCTCATCTACTGTATCCTCACCCATCCCTCATAGACTGTGAACCCTCATGGGCAGGGTTTTCTGTCATAACCTACTGTATCCTCACCTGCCTCTTGAAGACTGTGAGCCCTCATGGGCAGGGTCCTCTCTCCTCCTGTACCAGTCTGGGCCTTGTACTGTTCATGATTATTATTGTCTATGTATGCCTCTTTTGATATGTAAAGCACCATCGAATAAAATGCGCTATAATAATGAATAATATTCATAATAATACCTGTCAGTGTGACAATAGCATATACTTTTAGACGATGCTCCTGGCATGGTCTAACAGGCTACCATAGCTGGCAAGCCCAGAGGTCATTATTTGATGTCTGGTTGCCATGGCAATGATTGAAGCCCGCAATTAAGTCATGGGGTGTCGATTGGGTGGCAGACAGAATGCATGCCCTCTCTCAGCATCCAAAAATGCTGCAATTGTTGTTGATTGCATCATTTAGGAAGTTAAACAACCGGGGGCGGTGAATGATTTTCAGGATGTAAAGTGCTGACAGCAAAAAAATAAGCAAACTTTACAATTTTAGTCTTGTTAAAAATCCTCCCTGTTTTTTAAGAATAAATACAACTTGTCTAGCTTACTTGCCATGCTTGCAGAGTATCAGTTATCCGATTTCCTAAGCAAGGAGTGCTCTCTTTGGTGTACAGCTTGCAAGCACTGCTCTGATATTGGGCAGTTTACTTTATCTGACCAGCTTCAATTAATTTTTGCTCCTCTAATGCTATAAAAGGTAGCCATCACTTGCAGCATTGGAAAGAGCAAAGTTTGGACTGGTGGTATGACCATTCTGCTAATCTGTAATGTCAATTTTGGGACAGGGGTCTCCAACATGTGATTCGGGAGCCACGTCACTCACAGGCCTGTGATATGGGGCTCATGGCTGTCTTCCAGCTTGGTGCATAAACACCAGGTCTAACAGCAGCTGTGAAGCACAGGTCTCCAGATGGTGACTTTTGTGAGTAGCTCCACATAGAAGAGCAGATCTGAATGGGGTGCGATAAGAACCCCTGGATCCTGGTGTACTGCCTCGGTGTGATTTCTGTAATGGGGGTTCTGGGTGTCACTACTATGAGGGGTGTTGGAGCTGGATGTGTCTCAAGACCCTCTCTAAAAGCTGAATGTGGCTCACAACCCTCTGTTAGAGATGAATGTGGCCCGTGACCCCTTCTCGAATCTGAATGTGGCTCATGACCCTCTGTTAGAGATAAATGTGGCTCGTGTCCCTCTCTCACAGCTGGATGCGGCTCACAACTCTGTTAGTGCTGAATGTGGATCGCAACCCTCTCTCAGAGCTGGGTGTGGCACTCAAGTTTAAAAAGGTTGGGGACCTCTGCTTTATGAGAACACTGCACCCCAGCAAGTAGAATGCTGGAAGGTAGATGAATGGTGTGCTCCTCAAGACGGGAGATGAGCAAAACCCTTTTAAGGCCCCTTTCACATCAGTGTTTTGCTGATGTTTGCGGCTGATCTGGCAGGTGGTGCCGCATCTGCCGGATCGGCCACCTAACAGCCGACTTGTGTCCCGGATCCAGCAAGCTCCATACATTGTCTATGGGGCTTGCAGTCTGGTGCAGCAAGTGCGGTTCTGCGGCAGATCTGGCGCTTGCGGCCGCGAAAAAAAATTGCTGCTGCAGCTTTATTTTTTTTGCGCCCGCAAGTGCCAGATCTGGCCGATTTGGCGTAACCGCACTTGCCACACCCGACCGGAAGCTCCATAGACAATGTATGGGGCTTGCTGGATCGGCGCCATTAGGGGGCCGATCCGGCAGATTCGGTAAATCTGATGTGTGAAGCTGATGTGAAAGGCCCATAAGTCAGACAACCTCTTTACATTTTTACTGCCAGCTAACTGAAAAACTTATGAAATATTGTAACCCTCAAGCTCAGGGCATCAAGTGTGATTTGTAATTACCAACCATTCAATGCCATTTGTTGAGAATTGTATCTATTGTGCCTATTGTGCTTTGATGAAAAAAGTTTTATTTGAGAAGAGAAAAGGTAATATTTCCTTTACAAACACTATGGTCTACAATAAGGTATTTAAAGGGAAAGCCGCCATATCAGCTAACTTTTTACTAATGGAACTGGGTTGAAGCCATATCAATGTATTTTGTTAGATGAAGTCATAAATATCCCCTTTGTTGCCACCTGTTTTTTTTTTTAATCTCTGATAGCGAGTGATATGGCCCCTGATCTTAAGTTAGATGAGGGTCCCAGTGGTCTAAACTCTATAGGACATGTATCGCACATCCTATTGATATGCCATAAATATTCCAGATGGGACAATACCTTTAAGCATTTTTACACAACTTATGATATTTCTTCTTTTTAATTACAGGTACTGCCTTGCGATGGTTTTCAGTAGGAGCAGTTACTTGTCCAATTGATCTTTCCTACATCTGACAATATATCCATTTGGCCATTAGCCTGTTCTGCAAGTTACAATTTGCCTGCATTGAATGACAGCTCGGGGTACGCTGTGACAGGCTGATTACTATTATCTTGACACATAAAGCATCAAATGTCTGTTTCACTTTATGTTACATCAATGTGGCTCTGCCGCTGACTTATTTCACCATATATGTTCTATAAATTTCAGCCAAGTGTTAAGATTATAATGACAAGAAGTTAACGATTATACTCGGAAAGCTTTCAAATGGAATCTTTCATTTAATACCCCAAATTCTTGAAGCAACCTTGAATTACTTAGATCCTAGATCGCACTGATCCTAGATTATTTCTTCGTCCCATTTACAGCTACATCACAAATTCTGCAGATTATCACTTCAAATTTGTAAATTTTCTACTAAAACACAATTCTATCAATACAATAGAAATCTTACAATACGCAGCACAGTTTCTCATGACTTTGGTACATTTTGATCTCACACCTCAATGCCTCACAATACAATATTCTGGTCCAAATACCAGTTTCAGTAAAATTTGCAGTTATGTTTATGCAACTCCTAATGGAACTTTTATTGCCCTCCACAACCATACCCCTATTTTCTATCAGCATCTAGTCATCTAGTCTAGTATCTGCACTGTAACCCAATTTGATGTGTTATTTTGCAGAAAATAAAGTTTAACACCCCTTATACAATATACAATTGAGGTTTATCCTGTCATGGTGGAGGATTTTATTATTATTATTATTATTAATATGTATTTTCATGGCATCATTTATTCCATGGCACTTTACATGTGTAAATGGCGTACAGAGACAAGTACAATCTTCATGAACAATACAAGTCACACACAGGTATGGGAGGAGAGAGGACCCTGCCCGTGAGGGCTCACAGTCTAAAAGGGATGGGTGAGGATACAGTAGGTGAGGAGAGAGGACCCTGCCCATGAGGGCTCACAGTCTACACGGGATGGGTGAGGAGACAGTAGGTGAGGGGAGAGGACCCTGTCCATGAGGGCTCACAGTCTACAAGGGATGGATAAGGATACACTAGGTGAGGAGAGAGGACCCTGCCCTCGAGGACTCACAGTCTAGAAGGGATTGATGAGTATACAGTAGGTGAGGAGAGAGGACCCTGCCTATGAGATCTCACAGTCTACATGGGAAGGATGAGGATACAGTAGTTGAGGAGAAAGGACCCTGTCTCCAAGGGCTCACAGTCTACAAGGGATGGGTGAGGATACAGTAGGTGAGGAGAGAGGACCATGCCCACAAGGACTCATTCTACAAGGGATGGGTGAGGATACAATAGGTGAGGAGAGAGGACCCTGCCCATGAGGGCTCACAGTCTACAAGGGATGGGTGAGGAGAAAGGACCCTGTCTCCAAGGGCTCACAGTCTACAAGGGATAGGTGAGGATACAGTAGGTGAGGAGAGAGGACCATGCCCACAAGGACTCACAGTCTACAAGGGATGGGTGAGGATACAGTAGGTGAGGAGAGAGGACCCTGCCCATGAGGGCTCACAGTCTACAAGGGATGGGTGAGGATACAGTAGGTGAGGGGAGAGGACCCTGTCCATGAGGGCTCACAGTCTACAAGGGATGTGTGAGGATACAGTAGGTGAGGAGAGAGGACCCTGCCCACGAGGACTCACTGTCTAGCAGGGATTGATGAGTATATAGTAGGTGAGGAGAGAGGACCCTGCCCACAAGATCTCACAGTCTACATGGGAAGGATGAGGATACAGTAGTTGAGGAGAAAGGACCCTGTCTCCAAGGGCTTACAGTCTACAAGGGATGGGTGAGGATACAGTAGGTGAGGGGAGAGGACCCTGTCCATGAGGGCTCACAGTCTACAAGGGATGGGTGAGGATACAGTAGGTGAGGAGAGAGGACCATGCCCACAAGGACTCACTGTCTACAAGGGATGGGTGATGATACAGTAGGTGAGGAGAGAGGACCCTGCCCATGAGGACTCACAATCTACAAGGGATGGGTGAGAATACAGTAGGTGAAGAGAGAGGACCTGGCCACGAGGACTCACAGTCTACATGAGAAGGATGAGGATACAGAAGTTGAGGAGAAAAGTCCCTGCCTCCAAGTGTTCACAATCTACAAGTGATGGGTGAGGATAAAGTAGGTGAAGAGTGTGGACCCTGCCCATGAGGGCTCACAGTCTACAAGGGATGGGTGAGGATACAGTAGGTGAAGAGTGTGGACTCTGCCCATGAGGGCTCACAGTCTACAAGGATGGGTGAGGATAAAGTAGGTGAGGAGAGTGGACCCTACCCATGAGGGCTCCTACCTATGAGGATACAGTAGGTGAGGATAGAGCTGGTTGTGTGGCGGTTGGCGGACTGAGGCTCACTGCAGGTTGTATTATTCAGCTTCCCTCATTCCTTCACCGTGCATTCCATCCTCCTTCCTCTTCAGCTGTGGTCTCTATAAACCTCTTGCAACAGCAGAACAGCATGCTTCTGTCACATCATCCCATCGTGTTTTTTAGCGTATCTCAGGTGGAGATAGTATTCAATCAATTAAGTATGCAATGCTACATCATAGTTACAACTCTGCTGAATTAGTGTTTCTAAAGTCAGGGCTTTTCTTGTCTTCAAGAGTATTAAAGACACTAACTGAGTCTGCAGAAACTGAACTACAAGGTAAAAATGGTGGCTTTTGTATGTACATGGAAGTGATTATGTGTGGTTATATCACACAATCTAGTGTTATGGCTCAATAGGCGCTAGCACAACTAAAGAGTCAAGCTTTGAAGCTAAATGTAAATTAGTCTTGAATCGTATTTCCAAACAAATTTGTGTGTAGCAGCGATGAGCAGATTTAACAAAATTAAAATGTGCCATATCACTCAGATTTTTCCTAGAAAATTCGATTTCCAGTGAAGTTATTCTATGCAAATGGAATGTCCCTTATTATGCTCGGGCCTCTCTAGACCCAAGAGCACAATGAACATAAGAACTGGAAAATGCAAAAAAATACTTATCAGCAGGGTCGGACTGGCCCACCAGGGCTTCAAGATTTCCATGGCCATGCCCCCTCCCCCGCCCCCACCACCCTGCATAGCGGGCCCGCAAGTTCCGCACCCCAGAGCCCCGAGCCACCTCCCGCATCCGCTGGGAGGCCCCCTGAGCGCTGCTCACACGCCTGGGGGCCACCATGAGCGCTGCTGCCCGCACCCTCTCTCTAGCTCCTAACCTCAGCCGGCAGCCGCTGCTCTCAAGTCAGCTGCGGCAGCAGCAGAACTCTGCTGTCACCACTCAGTGCACTCACTGCTGCAAGCTACATTGTCGGGATCAATGGCTGAGGTTAGGAGGGAGAGAGAGGGTGCGGGGATCAGTGCTCATTGGAGCCCCTGAGGATGCTGGGAGGCAGCACCAAGGGGGCCCCCAGGGGTGCTGAGAGCAGCACTGAGGGGGCCCCCAGAGATTTTGGGAGGCAGCACCCAGGGGCCCCCAGGGGTGCTGGGAGCAGTGCTAAGGAGGCCCCCAGGGATGCTGGGAGGCAGCACCCAGGGGGCCCCCAAGGGTGCTGAGAGCAGTGCTGAGGGGGCCCCGAGGGCGGCTGGGAGGCAACACCCAGGGGGCCGTCAGGAGTACTGGGAGCAGCACTGAGGTGGCCCCCAGGGATGCTAGAGGCAGCACCAGGGGTTTGGGGAGCAGTGCTGAGGGGGCCCCCGGGGATGCTGGGAGGCAGCGCCCAGGGGGCACTCAGGGATGCTGGGAGCAGCACCTCGGGGGCCCCTGGGGGTGTGGGGAGCAGCGCTGAGTGGGCCCCTAGAGATGCTCGGAGGCAGAGCACATGGGGCCTCCGGGGGTGCGGGAAGCAGCACTGAGAGGTCTCCTGGGGATACTGGGAGACAGGGCCCAGGGGCCCTCCAGGGGTGCAGGAAGCAGCACTGAGGGGGCTCCCGGGGATACTGGGAGGCAGCGCCCAGGGGCCCCCCAGGGGTGTCTGAAGCAGTGCTGTGGGGGCCCCAGGGATGCTGTGTGGTGGTGCCAAGGGGGCCCCCAGGGGTGCTGAGAGCAGTGCTGAGGGGGCCCAGGGATGCTGGGAGGCAACGCCCAGGGGGCCCCCAGGGGTGCTGGGAGCAGCGCCTAGGGGGCACCTGGGGGTGCAGGGAGCATCACTGAGGGGGCCCCGGGGATGCTGGGAAGGAGCACCCAGGGTGCCTCTGAGGGTGTGGGAAGCAGCACTGAGGGGGCTCTTGGGGATGCTTTGAGGGAGCTCCCAGGGGGCCTCCAGGGGTGTGGGAAGCAGTGCTGAGGGGGTCCCTGTGATGCTAGGTGGCGGTGCCTAGAAGGGCCCCCAGGGGTGTCGGGAGCAGTGCCGAGGGGGCCCCCGAGGATGCTGGGAGGCAGTGAGGGGGCGCAGGGGGGGGGTGACTGGGACCCTTGGCTGAGACTGAGGCTGGCAGGACATACTACTGGGCAATGGGGATGATTATCATGCCCATTTCCCAGCATGTCCTGCCAGCCTCTGTGGTACTTTCACGCTCACCCAGCATGTCCTACCAGCCACTGGTGGTAGTACTAGCATGATAATACCACCAGTGGCTGGCAGGATATGCTGGGCATGAGCATCAAAGTACCACAGAGGCTGGCAGGATCTACTAGGCATAATTCATACCTACTATGTCCTGCTAGCCTCCGTGGTACTATCATGCCCACCCAGCATGTCCTGCCAGCCATTGGTGGTACTATCATGCACATACTGGGCAATGGGCATGATAGTACCACCAGGTGACCTGGTGGTCTCCAATTCCAATATCAATTCCCTGGTGCCAAAACTCACATTTTCCCTACATCATGATGATCACCAAATCAGTTTCCTGGATACATTACTAATGGTGAACTCAGATGGTCTCTTGTCTACCGATCTCTTCACTAAGAAAGTGGACAAGTCTATTACATTATCAAAGCTGCCATCCCCGCCACATTAAGAGGTCCCTTCCAATTTCACAACATGTGAGGATTGACCGCATAGTATCTGATCCAGAAAAATGTGCTGTTAGACACCAGGAGATGACTTCTAAATTCACCAAGAGGGGTTACCCAATACAGATTGCATCCGGACAAAGAATACAAATACCTGACAGTCAAAGTTTGAACAAAAGGGTACCGTTTATATCAATGTATCATGCTTTTCATCCATTAATTAGGTCAATAATCATTAAACATTGTCCAATACTGTATCAAAGTTATCCCTCGATTGATGAGTTTGGGAATAAACCCTTGTTTTGTTATAAAAAGTAATAAGGGATAACCTTTTTGTCCTCATGATCGGTCAAGTCAAGGTCTACAGATTAGTGCTTAGCAAACAAAACATAGCCCAAACCCCACCAGACCCGCCGTTCTAGTACCATTAGTGGGCTGTTGTGTGTTTGTTGTCAAAGTGGGTGGAAATTCTGCACAATTGCACTAATTCACATTTTTTTTTTTTACACCATGTTTTTTATAAAAAAAAACTTAATAAAAACAGTTAATGAGGAAGAAAAAAAAAAGGGCTATGTTTTGTTTGCTATGCAGATTATATCACTAATCTGTAGACCTTGACTTGACCGATCACCACTGATGTGGACCTTGAACTAAGGGTTGGCCTTTGGACCTATAACAGGGTGACGACTGCAATACACCCGACCACCTACCAATTGTTGTTATCGGCTGTGGACCACCACTGATGCATAGTGTATCCGGTGGTCCCTCCCTTTAGCATCAATCTAGCTTGGGTTTAACTTCACAGACCATCAACCAACCCCACCAAACCCGCCGTTCTAGTACCATTAGTGGGCTGTTGTGTGTTTGTTGTCAAAGTGGGTGGGAAGTCTGCACAATTGCACTAATTCACATTTATTTATTTTTTACACCATGTTTTTATAAAAAAAACTTAAAAATAAAAACAGTTAATGAGGACAAAAAGGTTATCCCTTATTATTCTCTAAATTAACCTGGATAAACCTCTAGACAATAATTCGGTGAAATACTAGTTGTTATAAGAAAGCTCCAAACATAAGACAGAATCTGGTCAGAGCCGACAATGGATATTCAATAAAGACTCTACAACAGTCAATACTCATATCAGCAAGAAGAGGAACATTTCCATGCTTGAACTGTAATCAGTGCAACAACGTTATAAAAGGGGAATACTTTATGCATCCACAAACCGGGAAAAGGTTCCCGATCCGTCTTTTTTTACGTGTGATCCTACATATGTTGTGTACATCATTAAGTGCCTGTGCGGTCGTGTGTATGTGGGTGAGAACACCCAATGTATATGCGACTGTATTAGCAAGCGCAAATCCACTATTCGGTGCAGGCATACCCTATTACCTGTACCCTATCATTTTGGGAAACACAAGCATAGAGTATCACAGTTACGCTTTCAGATTATTGAGAGTGCATACCCCCAATAAGAAGAGGAGGTAACAGGATTCAGAGGCTTAAAGAAAGAGAAGCTTTCTGGATCCATACCCTCCAATCCTTGGAACCGGCCCGTCTAAACCGTGAATATGAGACATTTATTTGAAAACACCTATAAATGTAAAAATAGATTTTCCATCACCTTGTTCTCTATTGCGTGAACACAAATAAGTAATTACACTTATAATACAGTCATAATGTAATTCCACTGGGAGAGTGTTATCCTTTATCCGTAATCTTTCTTTTTCAAGAAAAGTGTATAATCTAAAAAACTTTGTGGTGGTTATCTATCATTTAAAATAATGACACTTGTGTCCTTCTCTTCTCTTCTCTTCTCTTCATAGCATGGTGATCGTACACACCTCATAATGATTTGGCTGATAAAGCGGTTACTTTAAATTCATCTAATAATGATCTTTTTACAAAGTTATAATATAAGGTTGATGTAATATGGATACTAATTTTGGCTTTTTGTTATAGATGCACTATTAAATTCATCCTTCAGAGCGGGATCCGATGGCTTTGATTTGTTTTGTTCACATCCTGCATCATGTGACACTGCGATAAGCTTCATTTGACTTACACTCCCATTTTTCTTACCGCGCATGCGCGGCGTGCGTGTCAATACACTTCCTTGCGTTCCATTGGGCGGAAGTGACGTCGTGCACATGTCCCGCCCTTTTCCTTTAAATACTAGCCCCAAAATGAACACCGTCGCACACCACGGAGAGGCTCCACATAGTCCACATCAGGTAATATAACCACCCAGATTCGCTTGAGCACTTTTTTACATGACTGATTAGACTGATAGGAGTTTTTTTTCGCTAGGTTAATCACTGGGCATTTCCCTTATACCTAGGTATGTGTATATCCTCCTTAAACCTAGACCTTAATGGGTCAATTGATACTGCTATTTTAGTGCTTTTTTATTCTTTTTAGATCCTGAATTCACCCTTGTGTGTTACATAGACCGAAAGACAGGTAGTGATTTTATATGAGTATCATTATAAAATATTAAAAAACATTTTCAGCTGAGATTAAAGCTTTGATATGATTTCCTTTTTTAAAAAAAAAAATCAATATGGATAGGTCTTGACCACCAGAGGCCACATAGAACATTAAGGACATATATTTCCTATATGACTCCCAAGGTATAGTCATTATCTTTTTCATACAATATCAAATATTGTAGTAGATAATTTGAAGATACAGTATCGATTTGTTATCGCTGGGCTTTTTTTTCATTTACGTTATGATAGAATATATATAACACATAGATGATAGAGGACCTTACCATTGGGAACCTACATATAATTTTATCATTAGTTTTAAGAGATAAAATTGGTACATTATGAAATATTCATATGCATTTTTTTCACCTATCCTTAATTATAGGTCGTCTGGGAATATTATTGAGCTCTATATAATGTGGCTGAGTCCTTATACTAGATAGGTAATGTACGGATAACAGGTATTTCCATATAGCTGAAGAATGGGGTGGCCCGGGTGGGTGGACCGGGGGTGGGTGGGCCCCTGGAGTCAATTTCCTGGTGAGCCCCAGACACCCCAGTCCGACGCTGCTTATCACTTTCCTCTCCAGCTCCTCTGTTCTTCACTTCTGGTTCTCGGCACATCTTCTTATCACTGCCATAAAGAAAAGAATCCCCAGCCATCTTCCCCCGAACTGGGACTTTTTTCCGCCCATCAGACCAGGTCTGAATTGTCATTTACATCTTGCTCTAACTTCAATTATTGTCATGATAACATTCTATCGTATTTTACTAAAAGTCTTTTCTTGATCCACCCTTCGTTAAGAAGCAAAGGGCTCGGTGGTAATTGCTCTGTTTTTTTCTTTGTCATATACCTGTATTTAATCCCATTTTAGTTACACTTATTATCCATAGCTTTGTACCTGTGTCCTATACTAAAGTAGTATGGAAAACATTATCCAAAGTGTAAAGTCTGGAAAACATTCTTAATTATTTCCCCTTCACATAACTAGGATACAGAAGGGAAATGTCAAAATGAATTTAGTATTTCCCAATAACACTATGTCTCATTTTTTATGCTGTAAACAAATCATAGTGTGTAGATTACAGAAAGATATAAGCTACGGTAGGTAAACTCTAGACTTATGGACACAGAGTTGTAAATCAGAGGATAACCAGATGCAGATCTCCAACCTTTGCAAATATAAGATAACACATCCTTGCCAAGAACTTCTTCATTGCTGTCTTCTATCCTCTGCATCCTAAATATAGGCAGTCCACAGATTACACACTAGACGTGTTCTGTTATTTTAATTGTAACCCAAATATGTGTGTAAGTTGGAACAAGGCCGGAATGAAAAACCTTATACTCACCTCACCATTGATTGCTGTGGCCATCACATTTCTCATTACCTAGGTCTAGTCCTTCTCTTTCCACCATCACGCACACCATTTCCGGCTGTTTCACTATAGATCACGAGTCCTGGCCACGTCCAGGCCTTGAAGGTTACTGTGCATCATAATATTGCGATTTTATGATGTTAGTGACCTCTGGAGCCTAGATGTGACCAGAAGTCTTGGAGATATGAAACAATGGAGGAAGGAAGAGGACTGGACGACAATCAGAGGGGAGCCTGAGATTTGAGTATTAATTTTGTTTTAAACAATAATCACTTCGCTGGCAACCCAAGTGAGCCCCACATCAGACCCTTCACTATAGGCCAGGGCTTTTGGCTGCATATAGGCCGAAGCTCACTGTATGTCATATGTTTGCGAAGATGATGCTTCCTTATGACTAGCAGTGTGCTTTTTCCTGGATGTTGATGGAAGTTCCGGTCTATGTTGAAGAGATATGGAGCACGGTAGTAGAAAGAATTGGACCAGATGGTGTACAGAGAGTTCAGCAAAGAAGTGAGTATAAGTTTTTTTTAATAGCTGACATTTGTTAGTAGGGGTCATATGTAAGTCAGATGTTAATAAGTCAGGGCATCCCTATACTGTACAAAATGTTTAAATGGAATCTGTCAGCAGGTTTTTGCTACCTCACCTGATACCAACATGATGTAGGCGAAAAAATCACTGAATCCAACAATGTATTACTTTGTTTACATGGTGCAGCGGCTCTAACACAATCAGAGTTTTTAGATTTAGCATGCAGCAGAGCTGTGAAATCTCATCCTGCCTACACCAGGCTCTGTGTGTACAATGTCTATGGAAAGTGAGTTTCATATCACAGGAGTGGGCGTGTCAGACTAGCAGGCTTGAGGCTGCTGTAGGTGATGTAGTCCAGCAAACTCCTGGTGCTAAAACAATCATTGCTAGTCATTGGCATACCACCAATGGCAGCAGACCACGTGGCTGCTATGAGTCGGGGGGCTCAACGTCAGCACCGACACCAGACTTCCCTGACTGGCATCACACTTTCATCTGGATGTTGATACAGCTGAAAGCAATAATGTAAGTGGGAGCACTCTGTTGTCTGATTACTCCTTCATCATTCTCAGGCTGCTTCTGAGATCTGATAGCTCAGCGCAGTGAGCATGATGACGTCACTTCATTGCACTGACTATGTAAAGCAGGAAAGACAAAGTTTAGAATGCTCCCTGCTGAAGCAGTGGGGGACCAAGGAGAGGTGAATATTTTTTTTTTAAATTAGTGAGTAAAATGTGGCCATAATACTACATGGGTGACAATGGGCTGTACATCATAATATATGGAGGATTATGGGCTGTGCATTGTACTATATGGAAGACTATGGGCTGTGCATTATAGTATATTAAGGTGTGACGAACCGCATCTTGCTGCCTCGCCCTGGAATCTCGAATATATCGAGTCAAACAATATGGTCTCGTCACTTCCACCAACATGTGACATTCCGCACCTCCTGTACATATGTAAGGTCAGCTGGGCAAAGTTTTTCATAGACACGCCTTATCACAAGGACACAGAGAGGCACTGGAAGTGAGAGAGGGTGATCCATGCAACCTCTGGTGTGGCCTCACACTCGATCACAACCCTTACAGACTCCTTTTACTAGCTCCTGTGAAACAGAGTCTTGCCAGCCTGGAAGAACTGCCACCAATTCCTCATTAGATATAAACCCAGTCTGTTAGCAGGATTATATTGGGCCAGAAACCAGTGTCAGTAGCATGTAGGGCTAAACCAAGAACATGGAGGTGTGAATTTGTGGATCGAGATAAAAGAGCAACCCAGGGTTAATTTATATCTTTAATTGCCTTAAGGGCACACTAGACAAAACACTATTTACACAATGGAAATACAAATATACTGGTCAGATATGTAAATACAGTTAGGAGTACAATAAGTGTAAGCAAACATTCATACGTCAGTTACCCATTTTGATATTAGACCTTGTTTCTGGGAGCCACATGGGATGTGATGTCAAGCCAGGGACTTCCAGTTACTTCAATGCGATACACGTCCTGGCCTTCGCAGAAGACAACCTGTGATGACACAGCATTTGACCACTCATTTCAGGGGTTACCTGTTTCTAATTATGCCAGACATATTGTTGTTTTGTTTGGTATATCAAGAGGAGTTAGTCCCTGTTTTATGTCAGACTGAGCAGAGTGCTAATTGTGTTTTAATTTGTGGTTTGCTTGCTAAATGTGGATAGCCTCAGCCCCTCTGACTACATCATTCAGCGGAAAATTATGCAGTTGGATTTAACTGATGATCACTGAGGAAGCAGCCTTATCCTACCAATCCTGTAAGAACACAATATGCAGAAATGAGAAATGAGGGGTATGAAAAGGGACTTGTACCTGTCACCCGGGCCATCATATTCTCCAGCTTCATGTTTAGCTTAGGATCCAAGGATCCACTGGAGGATCAACAAATTGCTTGAAGAATCCAAGTTGGGATATTTCGGTGAACTGGCAACATACCTTGCTTTGCTTGGTTAGTTTCCAAAGCTTACCACTATTACTTTTCAGCGGATGCCCGCCAAAAGTGGAGTCTGCTGGCTAGTGTGGTTGGCCCTAGGACCACTGAAGTCACAAAGATTCTAATCTGCTGTGAGCCAGAAGCAGGGTGAAAATTTGTTGTTGTACCATCTTGTGTTCTTACTGGGAATGTACAAAATGTCTTTGTTGGTGATCCAATAAAGTCTTACCAATGTGTGGTTTCCTTGCCCTGTGTTGTCTGAGTAGTATTCTGCCCATGGGAATGGAGTTTGGGTATTAAGTTGGTTGAGCCCTGGTCCATGCAGTCTTTATAAACACAGACAGGCCAATGAATGAGAGCATCCACTGATCATCATGTTGCCACACAGCCTCTACAGAATGTTGTGGGTACTTTATGACCACTCACGACCAAACCATTGATGATCTCATGTGAGGGCTGTCTGTGGGATGGACTCAGAACTATAGAGAATAATAAAATGTCAGCTTCCACACATATGTGCCCATGGGGGATCCAGATGAGTGATATTAACATCATCTTTCCTATCATGAATTTACCTGTTCATAGATAGGAAACATGACGTGTGTACTGTCTTCCAGATGCTAGATATTAATTTGGAGGCTGATAGTTACTTCGCACAGTTTAGGCAACATATGCATTATGTTCGTCCCGATATCCTGAGGCTGAAAATATGACCACCATATTTATGAAAGCTATGAACACCCTAATAATTATAAATTCCACTGGAGTCTAAATTTCTGATGATCTTCTTTGATCAATCCCTGGGAAATGTACTTTGCCTACCTCTGCGTACACACACCCCAGTCTTTCTGCCCTCCCCTTCTTGCTGTAATATATTGTCCCTACACTTTAGCTACGATGAACACGTCATGTGACTTCCTCATTTATAATTAATTTTTCTCACGTCTTCATGTCGCACACTAGGGACCGGGATACTGGAGACTGGGTCTATACTGTCTCACGGCGGATGTCAGGGTGCCAGGCCCGGTCCCGTCGTCCCAGATGCAGCAAGTAAAGGGAGTATTTACAGGGAGATTTGTTGTGACGCCACCCGGGGTATGTGGTTAGTAGAACCACTGCTGCCATATTCCTGCTGGGGATGGTGACTTGGGGCAGCATGGATGGTAAGCCCTCCTCGGGTAGGGCTGAGGATCCCCAGGGCAGGTGTAGTAGTAATGCGTGAGCCTGGTGAGGGATTGTGTTTGGTGCAGATCACTTACTTTGTCGCTGCAGCTTCTCTAGCAGTGCTTGTTCTCCTGATAGTCGGTGGCTCTGCAGGTGGAATTATCTGCTGTGGATTATAGGCAACAGGCACAATTAACAGGCAGACTCACTGTTGAAGTTTTCTCAGTCCCTTTTACTAGAGCAGATGGTAAAAGCTGTCCACGGAGTCTGGAGAGCAACTTGGGATTATTCTCACCCGGCCAGGTCTTTTGGCTCCCTTGCTGTGCTTGTAATTTGGCTCCTGCAGTTGCTTAAGCTAGGCTGCTGGCCCTGTCTCTTCCTGCGGTGTATCAGTATAACAGGTAACTCAAGTACTTCACTTTCTCTACCCTGCACTAGGGTGTCAGTGTTACTGGAGTCTATGCGTTGCTGTGTTTTTGGTACAGTGTGGCTGGGAATCTGTAACGCCCACCTTCCGGTATTGACTGCAGGGATGTGTGACCCTGCACAGTCTCAGACTCCGGTGTCCGTTCTATGCGCTTGTTCTTTGGGGAGAGCACGGAGGAGCTGCTCAGCCTCCCAGATGTGTTCCTTCCTCTCCTTTCCTCAGACCCGAGACTTAGGCCTGGTGTTAGTAAGTGGACCTTGGGATGAGCTTAGCACAGCTCCTTTGCACCCAGGTTTGCTTCACAGTCCTCCCAGGAACTGCACTCTTCACAGTACTGCTCCGTACTGCACTCTTCACAGCCCTCCCAGGAGCTGAACTGAACTTCTCCTCTCCTGACCAGAATATATAGGAAAGCTCACGCTGAACTCAGGCTTGGTCTCCCCCTTCTGGCTTGGAGGTGTTGGTGTTGTGTGTGTGTTGCCTGATGAGAATACCCTTTGTTACTCTCTGGTGACACCACTACCTGGAGGCAGTGAGGACACTGTGGCACATTGACCCAGGGGTGCCATATTCATTTATAATTGAACCCATTTGTTGGCAGATGAAGGCATCATTCCTCAGAGTCGCACTTTGAATACGATGACTGTGACTTATAGTTGATTGATATGACATTATATCTCCCATATATTTCACAGGAGGACTATGAGGGTGAATTATAGTATATAGAATACTATTGAGGGGTGAATTATATATGGAGGACTATGGAGGGTGCACTGTATTATATGGACAACTATGGGCTGTGCATTATACTATATGGAGGACTATAGGGGATGCATTATATATAGAGAACTGTGGAGAGTGCATTATATTATATTGAGGACTATGGGATGCATCATCTTATATGGAAGGCTATCTCGGGCCCAATATACTACATGGGAGGCTATGTCAGACCTATTTTAATATTTGGAGGGCTATGTGGAGTGGAGGCCATTATACTATTTGTAGGGCTATGAGGGAGCCTTTATACTTTACACAGGACTATTTGCAGGTCATTATACTTTATGCAAGCAATTATACAGTGTTAACAATTAAGGGTTAGTGGGAGCCTTCATATAGTGTGGAGTGGTGTGGAGTTCATTATACTGTATGTAAGCCCATTATACTGCATGGAAGGCTGTGTGGGGATTACAGTTGGGGATTATACTGTGTTGGGATCACCATACTTTACCGGGGTAATTGAGGGGGGTACATTAGGGTCATCATATGATACATGTGGAAGGTACTGTGAAGGAATTCACTGTGGGGTTACCAACCAATGTTTGTAGGGCACTTTTTTGGCGTCATACTATACGGGGGAATTAAAAGGAAAATTTAGGGGCTCCAATAGGAGGAAAATTACTTTAAAAAGGCTGAAACTTTTGAGATATGCCAATATGTGAGCCAGTTGAATATAACTTTTTTTTTTTGAGAGGGGATGGGGCGGGGGCTATTAGGATTTCTGCTATGGGGCCCCATGTATGCCCCTCTTTAAAGTAAAGAACAGCACAGAGTTTGTTGAGACATGTAATGCTGGAATCTGTCTTCTAACTGCTGTAGCATAACGTTTTCAGGTTACACAGAAAATCCCTGTAAATAATCCCCTACGTGAGCATGTGTAAAATGATGGGGAACCCTCTTAAATGGCATGTCTTGTTTTGGCAATATAAGAAAGGTGTCTCGGGACTCTTGTTATTAAAGAGCAGAAGTTGCATCCTACATACACTTAGTGGTAGCTGTAGCCATGCCTAGGCACTGACTGACAGCCAGCTTAGTGCAGTCCAGCTGTCTGTCAGTTTTGGGATGTGGTTACAGCCGCCGCTCACTGCTCAATCATCGGTATAAACAAAAGAGATAGTTCATCAGCTCACCAGTTTTTGGACGGAGGAATAATCCTGGAGGCCGCGGTGCACAATCTCAGATCATGGGTTGTTCTCAAGTGGAATGAGCAAACAAACAAGGAAATTGGTCCAGCTTCCACTGTATAGAAGATCAAGACATAGGATCACTTATAAAGACTTGATTCCTTTATTTTCTTCCAATAAAAGCTTCACTTAAGTGTTTCATGCACACAGGCCCTTACTCATAGTTTGCATACTGAGCAGTGACTGAAGCTGTCCGGCCACTCCTCTATGACTGATAGCCTCGGGCTGCCAAGAGGATTACTATTAATTTCCTCCTGATAGCAATGGTTTGAGTGAGGTTGCTGGTCAGCTTTAAAGTAGTATTAACCTGCACCTTAACCCCATATCTGCTGGTTAATAACATTTTTTGACATGACAGGTTCCCTTTAATGTACTCTTTCTTTTATAAGTAGCTTAAGCTGGCGTGAAAAATCAGAGGTGGGATCTTTACTAGGTAATTCAAAATAAGTAGTGGTATCTAATAATGGTTGAATTAATCAGTTTCTCTAAATCCCAAATTAAATCCTCATCTAGGACAACTACAATGCCCAATTTGTCCCATTGTCTGATAATAGCACTCATCTCCCTCAATGACTGTAATGCATGTTTCATGAATGTTGGAGATTTCTATCAATGTTATTGTTGCAGGACCCACTGTACATGGAGAATAAATCCTGCTCAACTAAATCTTGGAACCGATAAAGTGCTGGAGTAGGGTAAAAAAACTATATATATACTTTTTGTTTTGACAGCATGTGAGATGTTGATGTCTTTATTTTTAGATCTACTTTCAGCAAATAAAGATTGAAGTTCACATGAAGCTCTTTGTTCTAAAAACAGAGACGGAAAAACAATGTTATGTATTCTGTCAGGATAAATTGATTCAGACTGTGTAAGAGAGTAAATCAGTAACCTGGAGATCAGATGGCAAAGTAAAGTTTGTAGTCTGATCCCTAATAAAGAAATCTGATTCAGAAAGTCACTATCGGTATATAAAGACTATGGAGCGATAGGAAAAGGGTATTAATTCCGTGCTGCCATCAAAGTTGTTGATAATCCGGATAATATGCAGAATGATTTATCAAATTGACGCGTTTCGAAGCCACCACGAGCTTCTTGACATTGTGGTTTGTCCTGAAGAAGAAGCTCGTGGTGGCTTTGAATCGTTTCAACTTAGTAAACCATTCTGCATATTATCCGGATTATCCACTCTTTTGGAATGGATACCCTTTTCTTATCTCTCCATGGTGTTTGACTCCACGTGGGTCCGCGGCAGCAGTCGATGCACTTATAGTGGTTGTGACTCTCACAGCCCTGGAAGGTGAGTCTTATCAAGACCTTTTTGTTACTAACCTGTACTGTGCTTATTCGTCTTTCCAGGCTTTTACTATCTGTATTTAGAAAGTGTTTCATAACTGTCAACTTACGGGCAAACGTGTTGACATCTAGAATCGGGTTGTAAAAATTAAATTGACAAACTGAAGTAAAGGAAATACCTTTAGATAATACAGAAAGCTGATTCTCTATTAATATCTATTTGGAGGCATCAATCACTTAATTCAGGTGTACTTTCATTCATGTTGGATACCTTCGATATGGATTGATGTTGGCTGCCGCCTTCGTGGTTTATGACTGCTTGTGATGATAAGAACTTTGATTTGTAAATCTGGTGTAAATGGGTGGAGGGACAGGACATCCATTAGATGAGGTGTGTCTTCCATGAATTCTGAGGCTGTTTCCGAAACGCAGCATCTGCAGTTTGGGGTTCTGATCTGGCACAAACTCCTAAGTCATATTAAAAGGCTTGTTAAAGAGTCAATTATGACTTCAAGGATGGCTACCCTTATTGTGTGGCATTAGAGTTTTTCACTCCCTCACTGAAGTGACAATTTGCATATGTCCCAGAGGAGCATTGCGGCAATAAGTCTCCTTATCAGCTTATCTCTCTCCTTATGGCTGCAGGCAGATTCCTCTCCATAAGGTAGAAAGCTAGTCCACCAGACCAGAAGCTGTTTCTGGAAATTCTAAATCAGCTGAAATCCCTTCTGAAAATCTCCTTTTTCAAAAATGGAATTTCATCTCCAGATACGAGCATGGTATGGCTGTTTTGTTTTCCAGTTTTGACAATGAGTAAGCTGAATCCATGTGATAATCGTTTATGTTCCAAATAAATTTAGTCTGTTTTGGAATCCCCGGCCTTCTGGATATTCATGCTGAATACATGCACCCCAAATTGGTCTAAGCACAAAACATAACTTTATTCTTCAATAATAGAGTATACAAATTAGTATTTTTGATCAGTATTTGCCAAGCCAGGAGAGCCTCAAAAACACAGAACAGGTATCAATCTGTGTAGCTTCTCACTGTAAATCCCATTCCTGGTTTTGGCATATTATCACTGATGGACAAATAGTGACATGTGAATAAGGCCTTAATCTCCTATCAGTTGTGATTAATGAATGGATGAATATTATTTTTTTTTTACTATATGGCTTCCTACAGAAATTTTTGAAACCATCATTTAGCCTGAAATGGGTTATCAAAAACTATATCTTCTGTTTGTGGAAATTCATTGGGAATGCAATTTTGATCTAACAAAATAAAATTAAGATTTTATTAGTAGTTGGAGACTGGCTTGAATTTCCCTTTCATTGTATCTACTACCTAAGAAGAAGCCATGCAATCAAGTAGATACAGGTACACTGAATACTTTCTTTCCCTCCATGTTGCATTGTGAGCAGTTTAAATGGGAGTTAATTTCCTTTTGTACTTTAAGGAATATTGTCAGTTGCTTGTATCAAGTGATGTGGTTGACCACTCCTCCAGCCTTTAAATAGGCCCATGACCCATCACCTGATATCATTTATAGAGTTCATTCTCTGTTTGAACGCGAGCAGTTCCTCCTGAAACTTTCTTGAAGATTGCTATCCTGTGTGAGAGTTGCTGTGCTTACCTTGTTTCCTGGGTATAGGTGAGGGGGTGTTAGCCTAAGGCTGGTCAGGAGCAGGGCAAGGGTGGTAGTCCAGATGTCCTCACCTTCAGAGGTAATTTTGGGAACAGGGTCAGTTAAGGACCCCCAGTCTAAGGGTCTGACTAGATATCCTAATTCCTTGCCTGTCACTACCATCCTGCTTCATTACCCTCATCCATTATAACAACAGCGTGCCACATGTATACCTTGAGGGCTCAAATATAACAAATGGTTACCAGAGAATCCCTCTCTGTCCAGCTAATTGTCATCTTAACTGACTACTAGCTGGCCTTAGACCATGGACTAGGACTTGGACTAGCTGACTACTTGGACCATGATAAGTTCTATCACCCTCGTATTAATGTATATTTCATGGTATTAAATACTAAAGAAAAAGTATAAGCTGAAGATGTGTACACTTTTCTTACTTGGAAAGTCACTTCATAAAGCATACAATATAGCGAAATTCTTCAGCTCCTGTTTCTTATGACTTGTACAGTCTTACCTGACTCTTCGAGCCTTCTTATATTGGAGACCTGAAGGGCTGACATATAGATATAATGGGGTGAATGAATGCATTCTTATGAACACAGGTTCAGAACATTATGTAGCTGCCGGCAATGTGGAGAAAGCTGGAGATGTAAGAGAATGCATCTCATAAACAACTTGTGGACATGTGTGGGAGGTGAATGTATGATATACCGGATTATTCTTTGCACTCCTTTACACTCTTGTGTATTCTTGCCCCTGAGGCTAGTTCATTATTGTCATTAACTTTATAAGCATCCTAGAATTAATCAGAACAGAATTCACTGACCTCCATATGATAACAAGATGACACCTCGCTTTGAGTTATGGGAGGTTATAGGTCATTAAAGGGGGAAGGTTTTCCAGTCTCAACAACAGAATTATTTATACTTTGCATTGGCCTGGAGAGTAATAAGATAGGAGAATAATTCTCTACTGTATATAAAGCATTTGTTTTTCTGCGGTTAGTGTGAAAAATCATTAAATGTTAATAAACCTATAGATAAGACCACACATTAATATCTTTAAAAATAAATTTTATTTGATAGTCTACAAAATACAGAATAAAAAATGAGTACCCAAAAAGGAAATACAAAAACCACACTATAATGTCAAGGGCTGAATATTATATTGTATATATAACATACACCGTATAGGACATAAACGTAATTTCATGTAAATAGCAACAACCACTCCTCTTATGTAATGAGCATAACGCTTTAAAGAGAGGACATAATTGCATTAAATTAGCCTATATCTCAGTCATAGCCAATACAACTCACCATTAAACTCAAAGTATCTACATTAAGGCTGTAAGTTTGGTAAAGTATTACCTTGTGAACTTATGTTTCGCCTAGGCTTCTTCCTGGGGCATTGTTGTCCCTCAGTTTTTATTATGTATTTTATGAACTAATAAAAAATGTTATTTAAAGATATTAATGTGTGGACATATGTAAAGGTTTATTAATATTTGACGGTAATGTCATCATTGTGAGATCATTTCCATCTCTGGCTTACTACACTGGCAGCCGAATTTTGCAGATTTTATAGTCATTAAATGTTAGTATAGTCTTATCTCACCTTTCTGTTCTTGAGTGTCACTTAGTGGTTTATATCTCAAGATTCATTTTCAGAATTTTCTTGAAGACATGAAATGTTCTCTTATTTGTAAACCTTAACATTGATATACCTTATTATGAGCATTTTGAACTTGGATTGATGTTGTAACACCATTTTTAAGTTTCCTTATTCCAACAACCCTATATGAAGGTTGAAAATATCCACCACAATCTTGAAAAAAAAAGTATTTGAAGCACCTATGTAATTTTCCTGATTGTCAAAAATTGTCATATTGTCATGGGTAGCTATAACAGACTAAGGGTTATGGTAGCAGGATGGCAGTGACAGGCCAAAACTTATCAGGGGAACTAGAACTAGTCTGACCTTTAGACTGGGGGCCCTTAGCTCACTGTTCCCAGAAGTACCTCTAAAGGTGAGGATGTCTGGTTGGACACCCTTGCCCTGCTCCTGACCAGCCATAGGCTATAATCCCCTCACGTCTCCCCAGGGACCAGGATAAACACAGCAGCTCAAGCCAAGGACTGGGCTAAAAACAGCAACTCCAAGGAAAAGTGCTAGCATACATAGTGCTAGAATATGTTTGCCTTGAGATGAGGTCTGAGATCTGAAATGTTTTCACTGTTGTCTTTTCTTTGTTCACACTATAGAAGGGGATCAGTCCTCATTCTTTATAATGGCGCGACAACATTGTTGTAACTTGTATCTATCAACAATCAGCATCAAAAGAATGAAGAAACAGCGAGTGTTGTAACTGTTCTACTGCGATTTATTGAAGCAATGTGTTCGCTTTATTACCATTGTGTGCAATATACCAATACACTTGTATATCTTGTTGACAAATACATACATTTTGTGGATGTTAAATCAATATGCAATTTATATGTTTATTTAACATGTGCACAGGTATTTTAGAAGCACCACACCCATATGCTCATATCATGACTAAGAGTGGTTGACACCAGAGGTGTTATAGGGATGTGGTGTGTGCTGTATTTTTGTGATTTTAATAATAAAGAAACCTACAGTTAGTGAAGCTGGACTTCGTTTTTTAATTCTTATAATATTTTATGGTCAGTAGGGGCCTCTCTCTCCTGTAGAGTGTAAGCTTTTATGATCAGCAGGGTCCTCTCTCTTCTGTAGATTGTAAGCTTTTATGATCAGGGGGTCCTGTCTCTATCTTTACCCGCCTTTGCTCCCTCTCTAACCTCACAAACTCAGAACTCCCCCTGTCTGACCACTATCTCTTGACCTTCTCCACCCTTTCCCCCTGCCACGCTACCCCCTCCCCGCAGACTTGATCACCCTTGCCGAAACCTAAAAGATCTTGATCTTCCCTTAGGCTGTGTTCACACGCTGCGTATTTGGCGCGTTTTTTTTACCCGCGTATTTGCACCAAAAACGCATGTGCATCTGCGTTTCCCAGCAAAGTGAATGGACATTCACTTTGTGCCATTCAGACGTCGCGTAATTTTACGCAACGTTTTTGGATCAAAAAATGCGCGCGTAAAAAGAATGAACATGTCAATTCTTTCCAGTTTTTTTACGCGCGTGTTTTCCATAGGCCCCATTATAAGCACTGGAAAAAACGCGCGTAAAAAAGCGCAATTGAAGTTGTTCTCTCGCGCTTTTTTTTACGCGCGTTTTTCCCCTTGAAAAGACGCGCGTAAAAAAGCGCGACAAACCTCCGCTTGTGACACTGCCACCACCCTATATAACACCACAATCATGAACGCCCTAGACCTAGCCACCCCCCTCACACTCCAACTCCACACACTAACAGGCAATCTTTTTCAAAACAGGAGAACAAAGAGTACTATGCAAAACTTCAAATTTTATTGGAAGACGTCAAAAATAAATTAGATAGTAAGGTGGCAAAAGCAGTACATATACAACAAAACCAACAGGCTAGTACAAGGGCACAAGTGTGTTATTACATATCAAATAGGGTAAACAGGTTCTCACAGTGATGTGAGGTCCATCAAGTACAAAGGTAAAAAGCGAATTTCATTACAATACATATGAGAAAAGCGTTATTACATTGAATATGATTGCATCCATATAAAGTGCCTGTGCAAAAGGTATGGGGACAATAAATAAATCCTTAGAGCGATCATATTCTAGCGCTTTTTTCTATGTCCAAGTACATATGTGGCTCACAATGAACACTAGCTGATGCATACCCATATTAGATCAAAGTATAGGAATAATGCCCTCCACAAGTCCTGCTGGGCTAGAACCCCGACGCGGCGTTTCGCTGCATGTGCCTGGTAGCTGCAGCTTCCTCAAGGGGGAGTGTAATGCATCCTGGACAGGCACTTTATATGGATGCAATCATATTCAATGTAATAACGCTTTTCTCATATGTATTGTAATGAAATTCGCTTTTTACCTTTGTACTTGATGGACCTCACATCACTGTGAGAACCTGTTTACCCTATTTGATATGTAATGACACACTTGTGCCCTTGTACTAGCCTGTTGGTTTTGTTGTATATGTACTGCTTTTGCCACCTTACTATCTAATTTATTTTTGACGTCTTCCAATAAAATTTGAAGTTTTGCATAGTACTCTTTGTTCTCCTGTTTTGAAAATGTTGTTTTGAGTACCTTTATGCTCACGGCATTCCCCCCACGTAAATTGTTATGTGGAGGGCTTTGCCTTATATGCCTAAGCCCTCTTGGGCGCTGTTTCTAACTAACAGGCAATCCTGGCACACCACCCTCGCTAAAAACCTAAAATGGGGTCGCCGAGAGGAGATGGAAAAAGTCCCGCACCTATGAGCACTTTGCTTTGTTCAAACAATCCCTCACTGACTTCAAGACGGCACTTGCTCCCGCCAATCAAGCCTTCTTCTCATCCCTAATAACCTTTCTGTCCCGCAACCCCAAACAGCTCTTCAAAACTTTCAACTCCTTATTCCGCCTGCCCGCTCCTCCCCCTTCTCCCTTCATCTCTGCTGAAGACTTTGCGACCTTCTTTAAGGAGAAGATCGACAAGATCAGAAACAGCTTTAGCCCACTGTCCCCACAACTCCCCCTCTCACCTACACTGCCCTCCTCCTCCATTTGCCACTTCCTCCCCATAACTGAAGACCAACTCTCCTCCCTCCTGTCAAAAGCACACCTCACCACCAGCGCCCACGACCTGCTCCCATCCCACCTCATTCCCAATCACACCTCCATTTTCATGCCAGCCCTTACCCACCTCTTCAACCTATCACTCACCACTGGTGCCTTCCCCTCAGCCTTCAAACACACCCTAATCATGCCCATCCTTAAAAATCCCTCCCTCGACCATACCTCTGTCTCTAACTATCGCCCCATATCTCTTCTCCCATTCGCCTCTAAGCTACTTGAACAGCACGTCCACTCCGAACTGTCCTCTCACCTCTCCTCCTGCTCCGACTTCGACCGCCTGCAATCCGGCTTCTGACCCCTCCACTCCACCAAAACAGCCCTGACCAAAGTCACCAATGACTTACTGACCGCCAAGAACAAACGCCACTACTCCATCCTCCTCCTTCTCGACCCGCTTTTGACACGTTTAACCACTCCCTTCTTCTCCGGACCCTGGAATCCCTCAGCATTACCCACCTTGCCCTCTCTTGGATCTCCTCATAACTAGCGGACTGGACCTTCAGCGTCTCCCACTCCCACACCTCCTCCTCGCCCTTTCTGTCGGAGTCCCCCAAGGATCGGTCCTGGGACCGCTACTTTTCTCCATATACACTCTTGGCCAAGGGCAACTCATTGAGTCCCACAGCTTTAAGTACCACCTCTACGCTGACGACACCCAAATCTACCTGTCCGGCCCCGACTTCACCTCCCTACTCTACAAAATCCCACAATGCCTTTCCGCCATCTCATCCTTTTTCTCTGCTCGCTTCCTTAAACTCAACATGGACAAAACTGAATTCATCGTCTTCCCCCAAAGAATTTCCCCCCCACTTCCCAACATATCCATCTGCGTTAATGACTGCGCTCTCTCCCCAGTCCCCCAAGCCAAGTGCCTCGGGATAATACTTGACTCCTCCCTATCCTTCAAGCCCCACATCGAGGCCCTCACCACATCCCTTCGGCTCCAGCTTAGAAACATCTCACGGATCCGCTCCTTCCTTAGCCACGACACCGCTAAAACACTTATTCATGTTCTTATCATCTCCCGCCTTGACTACTGCAACCTCCTTCTCACTGGCCTCCCGGCCTACTCCCTTACACCTCTCCAATCTATCCTCAACTCCGCTGCCCGACTAATCCATCTGTCCTCCCGCTACTCCCCTGTCTCCCCCCTCTGCCAAGCCCTTCATTGGCTCCCCGCCTCCAAGAGATGCCAGTTCAAAACACTAACCATGGCATACAAAGCCATACACAACCTGTCCCCACCATAGATCTCCGATCTGGTCTCCCGATACCTACCCTCACGCAACCTCCAATCCTCCCAAGAGCTCCTCCTCTGCTCCCCCCTCAACTCCCTTTCACGCAACCGTGTTGAGGTCTTCTCTCGGGCATCTGCCATACTCTGGAACTCCCTGCCCACTCTCCGACACTGAGAACCTTCAAGTGTCACCTGAAGACGCACCTATTCTGTCAAGCCTACAACCTGCCATTAGACCCAGGCGACCGCCCCATGACTGACATTCCCAATCCTACTGTATCCCCACCTGACCCTCGTAGACTGTGAGCCTTGTGGACAGGGTCTCCTCTCCTCCTGCACCTGCATGTCCTGATTGTCTACATTTAGTGTACTTGTCCTTGTCTCCCTTATCCTCATGTAAAGCGCCATGGAACCTAATTGTGCTATATAAATAAATAATAATAATAATAAATCTTCTGCAGAGTGTAATCTCTTATGATTAGCAGGGTCATCTCTCGCTTTTCTGTAGAGTGTAAGCTTTTAGGATTAGCGGGGTCCTCTTTTTCTCTCCTGTAGAATGTAAGCTTGTATGGTCAGGGGGGCTGCTCTCTGGGGGGCTCCTCTTCTGTAGAATGTAAGCTCTTAGGATCAGCAGGATCCTCTCTCTCTTTTGTAGAGTGTAAGCTTTGATGGTCAGTGGGGTCCACTCTCTCCTGTAGAGTGTAAGCTCTTACGATCAGCTGGGTGTGCTCTCTTTCTCTCTCATGTATAGTGTAAGCTCTTATAGTCACGAGGTTTCTCTTTCTCTCTACTGTAGAGTGTAAACACTTATGATTACCAGGGTCTTCTCTCTTCTGTAGAGTGTTAGCTCTTTTGGTTAGCAGGGTCCTCTCTCTCTCCTGTAGAGTGTAAACTCTTATGGTCAGCAGGGTCCTCTCTCTTTCCTGTAGTGTTAGCTCTTATGATTAGCAAGGTCCTCTCTCTCTCTCCTGTAGCGTGTAAGCTCTTTTGGTAAGTAATGTGGTTGTCTCTCTCAGGGCGGACCCAGACTGTAGTGGGCCCCGGTGCAAGAAATTTTTCGGGGCCCCCCCCCACGCCTAATATCTCTGGGCCCTGCACACATATAGCCTCGTCGCCTTCAGTCCATTTCAGACACTGGTCTTGCTGGCTCCTGCTCACTAGTAAGTATACACACTAGTCAGGTTTTTAATACAACAGTTAGGACCGCGTCAGAGATGGGTACACTTTGAAGTTAGTGACGTGGCTTGATATAACTTTTTTTGCGCAAAAAAACGGATGGACTAAGTACCCTGTTTTTGTTATACTATTTTTTATACTGCACTTGCATTTAATACTTTCACTGCAGTGTACTGTTGTTTTTGGTCGCATTTAGCTTTTTGTTTCCTAATATATACAGTCCACCACAGCCTCCAGGTAATATATACAGTCCATCACAGCCTAATATATACTCAGCACAGCCACCAGGTAATATATACAGCCCAGCACAGCCGCCAGATAATATATACAGCCCAGCACAGCCGCCAGGTAATATATACAGCCCAGCACAGCCGCCAGGTAATATATACAGCCCAGCACAGCCGCCAGGTAATATGTACAGCCCAGCATAGCCTCGTATAACATATGTAGCCCAAGACAGCCTCAAGGAGGATATATACATACTAGATGTGCGCCCGATGCTATCACATTGGAGGGCGAGGATCGGTGCGGAGGCGGGATGCGGGGGGTGGCTAAGTGGACACACACACACCTACACACACAGATCTACACACACAGACACACACCTACATACCCCCCCTCCGGTCTCACCCATTGTTGATGGAAATTTGAGCCGGAAATGAGGTGCCCAGTGCAGGATGGAGGCTCAGTGGTCAGCGCAGGATGAAGGCTCGGATGTCAGCGCAGGATGGAGGCTTGGTGATCAGCGCAGAATGGAGGGGGTTAATAGTGGAGGAGCATAGGGTCAGAGGGGGGCTCCATGGCGGGTGTTGGAGCTCCCCCTGTGCCTGGCTGGGCTTCGGGGAGTGGTCCGGTGGCTGGTACTGGGCATGGCGGCCCCCAGAGACTCCGCCCAGTCTCTACCCCAGCTCCGCCTCCAGGCAAACATTCATTATATATATATATATATATATATATATAATATATATATATATATATTGGACCAACACCAAAAATTACCTCAACTTATGTGCAAAGCTTTCCCAACCAGCAATCCAGATGGTTCCTTCCTTACAATAGAGTAAAAGAAAGAAAGATCAGGACAAAAGAATAGAGAAAAGTGGACTTTATTGCCCAATGCGAGGCCACGTCATTGGGCAATAAAGTCCACTTTTTGCTATTTTTTGCTGCATCACGTGGCGGTGATGGACAGGAGACTGGGCCACTCAAGAAGTGAGGAGATCGGGGCCTGCTCCCTAACCTCTGGGCCTGCATGACTTCGGGCAACCCTTCACACACACTTATATGCAATAACACACACATACTGACACACAGTAACACACACATTGACACACACACACACACATACTGACACACAGTAACACACACATTGACACCACACACACACTGACAAACAGTAACCTAGTGGTGGCCCTGGTGACCTCTCATCTTCATCGTGCGCTCTGTCCTTGGCTCCCAGGCTCTCCCCTCAGCGTTGACAGCTTCAGGTGGTTCCGCCTGCTCCGAATCCTCGGTGATCTTGGCTTTCTGATCTTCAGGATGAGTGGCAGCGTCCTGTGGAGCGGGGTCAGATCCTGTGACCTCATCAGATTCTCCAACCACTACAAGGGAGGGTAACAGACTGTGATGTCATCACAGGGGAGGGACCTGGACCACCCCCACACAAACATCTGCCATGCCCCTGAGCTGACAACACAAAGTCCCAAATGAGAGGTGAACAGAGAAATCTGGAGGACAGGAGGGAGACGGAGGGGAAAGAGAATGAAGGGAGATGGAGGGGAAAGAGGGCAGACAGGGACAGAGGAGAAAGAGGACAGAGTGGGACGGAGGAGAAAGAGGACAGAGAGGGACAGAGGAGAAAGAGGACAGAGAGGGACGGAGGAGAAAGAGGACAGAGCGGGACGGAGGAGAAAGAGGACAGAGAGGGACGGAGGAGAAAGAGGACAGAGAGGGACGGAGGAGAAGAGGACAGAGAGGAACAGAGGAGAAAGTGGACAGAGAGGAACAGAGGAGAAAGAGGACAGAGAGGGTAAGTGACATGAATGTGCATCCAAAGCTCCTGTCTCACTGACACTCAGGAGCTGGCGGGCTGCTTCTTTGCACAACGGGGCCCCCAAGAACTGCAGGCCCCCCCGACTTCAGTAGTTATGCCCCTGGGTCTCCTATCCTGGTGTATAGGTTCCCCATTCTGGTATATACAGTATATCTCCCAGTATGGTAAATATGTCCTCCAACCTGGTATATATGGGCCCATACTGGTATATGTCCCCATCTGTACACTGGATATATAATGCACTGTATTGATCCACACCTGGTACTGCCTACAGGACATCACATATATATGGAGCCATATAAAATAATATGTGATGTCCTGTAGGTTTAGATGTGATCAGTCAGTGCAGGGCTCTGTATACTGAGGTCTGCGGTGTCTGCTGGGGTCATAGTGCTTTATTACAGGAGTCTGCTCTTTCCTGTAGGTCGGGTGATGCTGGAGCCGATAATCCAGCACTGACAGCCCGACCTGATCTGCCACAGACTCCTGCAATCACTCACTCTGATCCTCAGCAGAGCAGACCCTGACCGGACTGAGGAGCGTCCTGCTGCCCCACACCATGATTAATGACCTCCTGCTTACCAGCATCTTCTGAGGTCTAGTCCATCCACAAGCTGCTCTCCGGGAGGCTGAAGGAGCAGGTGAAGTGTCCCTCTGCAGACCCCGTCCACACAGTGTGCAGGGGGCCTGTCTGCAGCTGCTGATGTGATCTGCGAGCAGCCGGGCGGGAGAATAGTTACGGTACATTTCAAATCCACAGTGCGTTCCCCAGGCAGCCCGAGCAGCTCCAACAGCTGAGGTTGGTGCGCCCCCTACACTCCCAGGCCCAGTCGCAGTCCCAACCGCTGCGACTGTGGTTGTTACACCCAGAGCAGTGGAGGCAGGGGCCCGTGCAAGGGGGGGGGGAGCTTTGAGGGGCCCCCTAGCCGGTCAGGGCCCTGGTGCAGCTGCACCAGCTGCACCACGGTAGGTCCCCCCTGGTCTCTCTCCTGTAAAGTGTAAGCTCTTATGGTCAGTGGGGTCCTCTCTCTCTTGTAGAGTGTAAGCTCTTATGGTCAATGGGATCCTCTCTTCTCTCTTTTGCATTTATTTTCTGAGTAGTTATAATCTTTCCAGTATTGAGATTTGCACAAGTTTATTCTATGAAAAATTTTTTTTTTCAAAAGATCTGCTTATCTGTGGATCCTATAGTTGAAGACCTGCATAAAGTAATATCTCCAGAAATGGTGCTGCTATGGATGAATGAGTCAGATATACCCCACAACCACAGAATTACTTTTGATACAGAAAATTCTGCTGTAAATGGTAGAAATGAGCATTGTGCTAATGGGTTGAATGCTTATAGAGATGCACTATAATTATCCATTTATGACATATAACAAAATAAGAGCACTAATAGCCGGAGAACACAGCAGATGGCAAAGCTTTATTACATGTTAAACAAGATATTGAGCTTGGAAGTAGAACGGTCTTGTTGATGTTCCTGATTTTTGGCATCAATCACCAGCTACTTAAAGAGAAAATCAATTTTGACATGTTCCTGCTTTTCTTTGCGTGGTAGCCCCTCGGTGTGACTTGTATGCAGTCTCATGTATTCTAGTACGTAGCACCCAATCTGTTTCTTAGAAACCCTTGTGACCTCGTGTGTTAATATTCCCCACATGGCTCGTGTAATGAGGTTTCAGCTGAAGACGAAATTTGGTCTATCAGCCTAACATTGTGCTGGATAAATTGGAACACCACAGTAATAAAATGCTATATACTGTAAAGCTGTAAGGTGACTTGAGATAGCGGACCTCAATTTTGCTGTTCCACAGCCTTTTATGTGACATTACATAAGCTTGGAGGTACATCTATTATATTATCCTTAATTAATGATAATATTTCTTTACATAGTCAGAAAATGCCGCAGTATTTTTCAGGTGACCATTAAAAGGAACCTGTCATCTGTAGATGAAGAGATAATAAGTAACTAAGTAGTGATAAAATGCTGTTTGGCCATCTTACTGAAAGTACAGCTGCTATGAGGAAATGTGCTCCAGGGAAGATAGACGTTAATTTCATTCCGGTAGCTTTTCCAGAAATGTATCCGTGTTTCTGCAGGTAAATAACATTTTAGCACATGGCATGTTCCCATTATTAGATTAAGGGATTAAGGTCTCATTGAGACATCTGATCCGCCCGCTGGGACCGTGGGGTACTTGGAACCAGGCCCTCTTTGCGTCGTCTGGGCTGCTGGGTGGTCACGGTGACGTGGCCTGGATCCGTGATTCCGGCTGGTCAAATAAAAAGGGGAAAAACTAATAATAAAAATGAAATAACTTTTGATCAAAGAATAAAATGTGACGCCACCTGTAGTGTGGGGCTATATGAGGCCACCATTGCAGTCGGGACCACTGGGGATGATGGTGCGTGCAGCAAGGTGATGAGCCTTCTACGGGAAGGGCTGGTCCCCAGGGCTACCGTGTGTGTAAATTAAGTGTATCAGTGTAAAGTTCCCAGTATCTTCAGGCAGCATACACAGTCCTGGCGCTGGCGCGGTTTCCTCCCGACGGACAGACAAACAGAGTCCACACTGTACAGGGCTTTACCGGGTGTTTACTCACAACTTCAAGCAGTACAGTTCCTTCCCAGTTCAGTTACTTTACAGTTAGTTCACAGCAGTTGTAGCGGACTGGGGCTCTAACAGCAGCTGGGATGGCTTGTCTGCAGCACTCCCTCTCTGTGTACCTCTTGGGCCCTCTCGCTCTCCATTCCGTGTGTGCTGGTGTGCGTGGTCCAGCTGTCACGGGCTCTCAGTGCTCTACCCCTCTGGGTCACTAGCCCTAGTTCGACGGCTTTTCCTTCACCACACTGGAGGTTGGGTCTCGGGACATGGAAACCCCGCACCCCGCCGGAGTTCCTGTGGTTGGGGCCTGAAGCTTCCGGTACACATCTACAGAGCCAGCACTCTGGTTCTAGCCCAGCCACCAGTGTCCCGATCAGTCGGGTCCACCTGGCTCCTTTTGTCTTTCCACGGTCTCAGCCTGGGTCTCTGACTGGCCATCAGTGGCTCAGGCCGCTGGGCCCCACTATTCTCAGCTTGGTCTCAGTCACTGATTAGCCGATGGGTGTCTCTGCTTAGATGTCTGCTTCTCTCGCTTTTCTTTGGTGTGTTGCTCCTCTCTTCTCTGTCTAGTCGCATCACGTCTCTTCTAACTTAGTGTTCCTGTGTTTTTATTCCAGTTTCTCCCCCCTTCCCGGGTTCTGTTATACGTTCCACCCTCCACTTAGCTCCTCCCGCCATCCCTCGCCCAACTTGAAGTGACTTAGGTTTAGGATTGGAGTGTGTGTGTGAGGTGTTGGTGCGAAGTGACTGATTTACCAATCTCAGCTGCTATGCAGGAGCGCCACACATCCGTTTTGCACGTACGTGGTTTATCCTTTTTTTTCACGAATACAACACGTACTCATTATGATCTTTGGAGATATGCAGATGTCTATGTTTTTTCATGGACTGTGTGCCTGTGCAAAAGTCAAGTTGACATGTCCATTTTTTCCAGTATTAGGCCGGAGTCACACTGGCCAGTGCAATGCAAGGAAATATGCATACTGTCACTTCAGGGATGAAGTAGATAAACTCTAGTGCCACTTATTGAAGGTAGCAATACTAAAAGTCAAAATTGACCCATTAATGATTTAGGATTGGAAACATCTGCAGATTTGGGTTCTGATCTGGCATAAATCATAAGTCATCTTGAAAGGCTCATTAAAGGTTGAATTCTGATTTTTAGGATTACTACTTTCAATAGGTGGCACTAGAGTTTGTCTACTTCCTCCCTCAAGTGACAATTTGCATGTTTCCCAGAGGAGCATTGCAGCTAAAAAAGTCTCCACTGCTTCCATGCAGTATGAATCTCCATAAGGAGAGCAGCTATTCTATTGACCATGCTAGGCAATATCGCATTGCACTTAGGCCCACGTTTGACAATCAGTCAGCTCAGACCTGCGAGTATAGGGCTGAGGAAAAAATGGCAGCATACTGCGTTTGTCTGCAAGTATCAGCTCACTTGCACCCATACAAACATACAAATCTATAGGTACGAATGAAACATTGCACTGCACTCGGCACACGTCCGAGTGCAGCATGATATACGCCGAGGCTGGCAATGGAAATCAATTACTCCTTCTCCTCCTCAGCGGTGATCCTATTGCAGGATTCGATCACAGTTGCCTGACACTCGGCTCACTCTCTCACATCAGATGTAATACGCTAATGTGACTCCTGCCTTACAAATGAAAAAGACCAATGCAAGTTTATGGGTCCATGAAAGACACATTTAGTGCATTGGTGGCATCAGAGTATCAACTGCCTGCCATACAATTGCTGTAGCTGCGGACGAGGTGTTGTTATATGAGGAAACACTCCCAACAAATGTATTACTTAAGCCCTTATTAATCTCTGTGCATCTAATAAATTTATTACATTTCCAGCAAAGTATAGGAGGTGAATAGAAATCTCCTGCCCACTGTGCTTCTTTTTTATTCAGTGTATACTGACCTGCAGCGCGTTTCAAGTTTGCAACATGTCAATTTGTCTTTGCTGGTACGCTGAATTTAAAGTGCTGATTTTCTCCATACAATTGCATTAGATGCAGAAAAACGCAGGTAAAAAATGCACATGCATTTTTTTTGCTTTTTCATTGTGGTATCTCATCAAAAATGCATGTGAGGAGAGAGGATCCTGCCCATGAGGGCTCACAGTCTACAAGGGATGGGTGATTATACAGTAGTTGAGGAGAGAGGACACTGCCCGCGAGAGCTCACAGTTTACAAGGGATGGGAGAGCATACAGTAGGTAAGGGTAGAGCTGGTCATGTGGCGGGTTGGTGAACTGAGTCTCACTGCAAGTTGTAGGCTTGTTGGAAGAGGTGGGTCTTCAGGTTCCTTTTGAAGCAGTAGACGAGAGCCTTATATGTTGGGCAGAGAGTTCCAGAGCATGGGGATGCCTGGGAGAAGTCTTGTATGCAGTTGTGGGAAGAAGATATAAGAGGGGTAAAGAGAAGTAAATCTTAAGAGGATCCAGGTTGTGTAAAGGGGTGAGTACCGGGAGGCCATGTCTCAGATGTAAGGAGGAGACAGATTGTGTATTGCTTCGTTTGTCATAAATAGGATTTTGAACTGGGTCACTCAGAAATGTGGAAACTTTGAAGGGCCTGGCAGAGAGGAGAGACCGGGAAATAGTGTGAAGACAGGTGGATTAGTCAGACAGCAGAGTTTAGGATAGATTGAAGGGGTGCAAGAGTGCAAGAAAGGAGGCCAGAGAATAAGAGGTTGCACTAGTCAAGGCAGGAAATTATGAGGGCATTCACGTGTGTTTTTGCAGTTTCTTGGTCAAGGAATGAAATGACCCAAGAAATATTTTTGAGTTGGAATTGGCAGGATGTGCCAAGAGTTTGAATGTGTGGCTTAAAGGAGAGGGCAGAGTCGAGGATCACCCCTAGGCACTGAGAATGTGGGACTGAGGCGAGTGAAAATCCATTGACTTTGATGGATGGGTCTGTGGGAGGGGAAGAGTGAGATGGCAGAAAGATGATGAATTTTGTGTTGTTCATGTTCAGTTTTTGATATCAAGCAGAAAAGAAAGATGAAATAATGGACAGACATGGTGGAATTTTGGTTAGTAAGGTGGTGATGTCTGGTCCAGAGATGTAAATTTGTGTGTCATCAGCACAGAGATGATAATGAAAGCCATGAGACTATATGAGCTTCCCCAGGCTGAGGATGTAGATTGAGAAGAGGAGGGGTCCTAGAACTGAACCTTGAGGGACACCGACAGATGAGTGCGAAGCAAGGAGGTTGTGTTGGAGAGGGAGATGCTGAATATCTGGTCTGCTAGATATGAACATATCCAGGACAAAGTCAAATCTTTAATACTAACAGATGAGAAAATCTGTAACAGGAGGGAATGGTTTACAGTGTCGAAGGCAAAGGTCAGGTCCAGGAGAAGGAGGACAGAGTAGTGTCAGTTGCTTTTGGCAGTTAGTAGGTCATTGATAACTTTAGTTAGGGCAGTTTCAATTGAGTAAGGGCCCTTTCACATCAGCGGTATTTTCAAATCGCGGCAGATGCGGTGAAAAAACCGCATCTGCCGCGATTACCGCATAACTGCGACACTTGCGGCAAGCCCCATGCAATGTCTATGGGGCTTTCGGTAAGGGTGCGGCAGATGTGGCAAGTGCGGTTTCGGCACTTGCGGCAGGTGCGGCCGCGAAAAAAACCGCTGCTTGCTCCACCTCATTCTCATCCAATGAGCTCATTGTGATATTTTTCTACTGAGAAAGCAGTTTGTTTACCTAGACACTGGTAAGATTCATACAAATCTTTTCTTTGCAAAGTGTAACGGAATTGGTACATGGTTTTCTAAATATTTTAAAAATATGAAACTGAAAATTGTAATGTGCATTTATATTCAGATATTACCTTTCCCTGCAATTACTATTGCAAGTCTTTTGGGGTATATCTCCAGCTATAGGCCATGTTCACACACAATTTGCGTTTTTTTTAGCACTCCTAAAAACACTTGCGTTTTTTTAAGAGTGCCAAAAAATGTGCCTTGTGTGTGTGAAAGCTTTCAAATCGTTTTTGCAATTAGTCATTTTTTCACCAAAACACCAAACACCCAAATAACAAAAAACGCATGGCATAAAAATTTGTGTTTTTGCTGAAGGATTTTTTTTTTTCCGTTTTTTTTTTTCATTCTCCTGTTTATATAGGAAGGGGGGTGGGGTGCTAGCGTTAACGCATGTGTCTATATGTGCCAACATGTGTTTTTTTACAGCACCCAAAAACTCTGCATGCAGCGTTTTTTGGGCTGGGGGAAAAAAACGCAAGTTTGGCTCAAAAACGCATGTACACTCAAATGTACCCTGCGTTAACGCACCTGCGTTTTTTTTAACAGCACAAAAAACGCAGAGATGGGCAAAAAAACCCATGTGTGTGAACATGGCCTTTTTCATCTAGAGGCTGACATTTTTGCTTATTCTCCTTTGCAAAATAGCTCTAGCTCAGTGAGATTGGATGGATTAGAAGTTAGGTCTGGACTGTGACTGGGCCATTCACACATATAAATATACCTTGAGCTAAACTATCCATTATATCATTTGCAGTGTGTGTAGGGTTGTTGTCCTGCTGGAAGGTGAATTTATGCCCCAGTCTAGCGATCCCTGAAAAAAAATCGTAACACACTCAGATGATATCCGAGTGCTGTCTGATTTTCATGGACTGACAGAATGGAGAAGATGGAGAAATTGTATTTTTTATTCTTCTTAGGATGCAAGAAAAATGGATCCCACTGTGATCAAACTCTGATGAAACTCGAAACAAAGTTTGATTAGAGTCTGATCAATAGGGCTTGTGTCAGTACCCGGCGCACCCTGGCAATTATCAGGGCCCTGGACAAACAGGGGGGCCCATTCGCTGTCAGGGATAATGCCCATGCCACTTGCTGGACAGTTTTCCCAGCAGATTTATTGGGCCCGGGGTAACTGTCTCTCCCTACCCCTCCCTGTGTGCTATGTTCTCCTACCAGCGTTGTGCGACAAGGACCAGTGATGTCACTTGTGGGGCGGTTCCTATTTTCCTGCATTATCATTGCACAGTGCAGGAAAGGAGAACACGGTGCACAGAGACAGCACACATGTTAATGCACAGGAGGCAAAAGTACATGGAGGAGAAAACAACATATGGGGAGAGCACACAAGAGGGAAGACAAGGCATGGGGAGAGAGAGCACATGGGGAAGAGCACACAAGGAGAGATTGCACAGGGGGAGAAGAGAGGACACAGGAAGAAGAGAACTCACAGGGGAGAAGAGGGTGCATTTGGGAGAAGAGAGCGCACAGGGGAGAAGAGAGTGCAAAAAAGGAGAAGAGAGCACAGGTCATGAAGAGTGCACAGAGGAGAGAAGCAAACAGGGCTAAGAAGAGCGCATAGGGGAGAGGAATATATGGGGGAGTAGAGCACACGGGGTGGAGAAGAGTGCACGGGGAGGCCAACACATGGGGGGGAGAGACAGCACAGGAGGGGAGAAGACTGCACTGAGGGAGAAAAGTGCAATAGCGGACAAAAGCCCATTGGGGGAGAGAGCGCATAAGCGAGTGATTATATTTGCAGGGATTGTATTATATATACATACCTAGTCAAAATTGTTGGTACCCCTCATTTAATGAAATAAAAACCCACAATGGTCAGAGAAATAACCTGTATCTGACAAAAGGAATAATAAATAAAAAATCTATGAAAATGAACAAATGAAAGTCAGACATTGCTTTTCAACCCTGCTTCCACAGAATGTTTTAAAAAAATAAAACTCATGAAATAGGCCTGGACAGAAATGATGGTACTCCTGAAAATAATGTAACAAAAGGGACATGCTAAATCATGGTGTGTCCACTAATTATCATCACAGGTGTTTACAATCTAGTAATCAGTCAGTAGGCCTGTATATAGGGCTACAGATACTCACTGTGCTGTTTGGTGGCATGGTGTGTACCACACTCAACATGGACCAGAGGAAGCGAAGGAAAGAGTTGTCTCAGGAAATTAGATAGAAAATTATAGACAAGTATGTTAAAGGTAAAGGTCATAAGACCATCTGTATGCATCTTGATTTTCCTGTGAATACAGTTGCACATATTATTCAGACATTTAAGATCCATGGGGCTGTAGCCAACCTCCCTGGATGTGGCTGTAGGAGAAAAATTGATGACAAATCAAAGAGACAGATAAAATGAATGGTAACTAAAGAGCCCAGAAAAACATCTAAAGAGATTAAAGGTGAACTTCAAGTTCAAGGAACATCAGTGTCAGATATCACCATCCCTCATTGTTTGAGCCAAAGTGGACTTCATGGGAGACGACCAAGGAGGACATCATTGTTGAAAAAAAATCATAAAAAAGCTAGACTGGAATTTTCCAAACTACATGTTGATAAGCCACAAAGCTTCTGGGAGAATGTCCTATGGACAGATGGAACAAAAATTGAACTTTTTCGCAAGGCACGTCAACTCTATGTTCACTATGTTTTCTATGGAAAAATGAAGCATATCAAGAGAAGAACACTGTCCCTACTGTGAAACATGAGAAGGCACTGGTATGTTCTGGGGCTGCCTTGCTGTATCTGGCACAGGGTGCCTTGAATCTGTGCAGGGCACAATGAAATCTCAAGGGATTCTAGAGAGAAATGTGCTGCTCAGTGTCAGAAAGTTTGGTCTCAGTCGCAGGTCACTGATCTTGCAACAGGATAATGACCCAAAACACACAGCTAAAAACACCAAGAAGTTCTAAGAGGAAAAAATTGGACTATTCTAAAGTGGCCTTCTATGAGCCCTGACTTAAATCCTATTGAGCGTCTATGAAAAGAGCTGAAACATGCCGTCCGGAAAAGGCAGTCTTCAAACACGACAACTGGAGCAGTTTGCTCTTGAGGACTGGGGCAAAATACCTGTAGAGGTGCAGAAGTCTCATTGACAATTACAGGAATTGTTTGATTGCAGTGATTGGCTCAAAAGGTTGTGCAACAAAATATTAGGTTAAGGGACCATCATTTCTGTCCAGGCCTATGTTATGAGTTTAATTTTTTTTTGGTGGAGTAGAAAAAAAGCCCAGGTTTAGATTCCGCGCAGACCACAAAGCAGGAAGGGTATATTTGATGTCCGTTTATTGAGCCAATGCGTTTCACAGCAGGACCTGCTGCTTCCTCAGGGCCCCCCGCATCCATCCTGCCCTGCTCGCTCCATCCTGCCCTCCCCCCAGCTCCATCCAACCCCCTCGGCTCCATCCTGCCCCCCCCGGCTCCATCCTGCCCTCCCCTCTACATCCTGTTCCCCCGGCTCCATCCTGCCCCCCCTGGCTCCATCCTGCCCCCTGGCTCCATCCTGCTCCCCCGGCTCCATCCTGTCCCCCTCTTTGGCTCCATCCTGCCCCCCTGGCACCATCCTGCCCCCCGGCTCCATCCTGCCCCCCGGCTCCATCTTGCTCCCAGCTCCATCCTGTCCCCCCCAGATGCATCCTGCCCTCCACATCCATCCCGCTCCCCCTGTCTCGATCCTGCCCCTCGGCTCCATCCTGCCATCCTGTCCCCCAGGCGCCATCCTGCCCTCCGGCTCCATCCTGCTTCCCCCACGGCTCCATGCTGCCCCCGGCTCCATCCTGCCTCCCTGGCTCCATCCTGCCCCCCGGCACCATCCTGCCCCCTGGTTCCATCCTGTCCCCCCCGGCTCTATCCTGCCCCCCGCATCCATCCTGCTCCCCTGGCTCGATCCTGCCCCCCTTATCCATCCTGCCCCCCCCGGCTCCATTCTGCCCTCCCAGCTCCATCTGCCCCCTGACCCTGACTCATCCTGCCCCCGCATCCATCCTTCCCTCCGGCTCCATACTGCCCCCCCCCTCCATCCTGCCCCTCCGGCTCCATTCTGTCCCCCGGCTCCATCCTGCCATCCTAACTCCCCCCCCGACTCCACCCTGCTTCCCCTCCGGCTCCATACTGCCCCCCCCCTGCTCCATCCTGCCCCCCCCGGCTCCATTCTGTCCCCCGGCTCCATCCTGCCATCCTAACTCCCCCTCCCCGTACCCCCCCATCCACCTGCCTTCCCCCCCTGCTCCATCCTCATCCCCCTCTCCACCCCGCTCATCCTACCGCCTCCCTGCCATCTCCATCCTGCCCCCGCTCCATCCTGCCCCCCGCTCCATCCTGCTCCGCTCACCTCCTCCATCCTGCCCCCGCTCCATCCTACCCCGCTGCTCCATCTGCCCCCCGCTCCATCCTTCCCCTCGTCCTTCCTGCCCCCCCTCCATCCTGCTCCGCCCGCTCCATACTGCCCTGCTCACTCCGTCCTGCCCCGCTCACTCCATGTTGCCCTGCTCGCTACATCCTGCCCCGCTTGCTCCATTCTGCCCCGCTTGCTCCATCCTGTCCCGCTCGCTCCATCCTGCCCCACTCGCTCCATCCTGCCCTGCTTGCTCCATCCTGCCCCGCTTTCTCCATTCTGCCCCCCTGCCTCCATCCTGCCATCCTGCCCCCCCTCACCACCATCCCGCACCACTGGCTCCATCCTGCCCCCCACCACCTTCTGGCCCCCTGATTCCATCCTCCCCCCCAGGCTCCATGCCCTGCTGGCTCTATCCTGCCCCCCGCCTCCATCCTGCTCCCCCGGCTCGATCCTGCGTCCGCGGCTCCATCCGTCTTCCCCCACATCCATCCTGCCCCCCCCCGCATCCATCCTGCCCCCCCCGTATCCATCCTGTCCCCCCCACCTCCATCCTGTCCCCCCACCTCCATCCTGCTCCCCCGGCTCCATTCTGCCCCCCGCATCCATCCTGCCCCCGCATCCATCCTGCCCCCCCGCATCCATTCTGCCCCCCGGCATCCATTCTGCTCCCCGGCTCCATCCGTCTTCCCCCACATCCATCCTGCCCCCCCCGTATCCATCCTGTCCCCCCCACTTCCATCCTGTCCCCCCCACCTCCATCCTGCTCCCCCGGCTCCATTCTGCCCCCCCGCATCCATCCTGCCCCCCGCATCCATCCTGCCCCCCGCATCCATTCTGCCCCCCCCCCCCGGCATCCATTCTGCTCCCCCGGGTCCATCCTGTCCCGCTCGAACCATCCTGCCCCGCTCACTCCATCCTGTCCCGCTCGCTCCATACTGCCCCGCTCACTCCATCTGGTCCCCCTGCCTCCATCCTGCCCCCCCACTTCCATCCTGCCCCCCCGCCTCCATCCTGCTCCCCCGGCTCCATCCAGCCCCCCCACATCTATCCTGCCCTCCTGCCTCCATCCTGCTCCCATGGCTCCATCCTGTTCCCCCCGCATCCATCCTGCTTCCCCCTGCATCCATCCTGCCCTCCTGCATCCATCCTGCCCCCCCCCCACATCCATCCTGCTCCCCTGGCTCCATCCTGCCCCGCTCGCTCCATGCTGCCCCACTCGCTCCATGCTGCCCTGCTCGCTCCATGCTGCCCCCCGCCTCCATCCTGCCCCCCGCCTCCATCCTACCCCCCCCCTCCTCCATTCTGCCCTCCCTTCCACCATCCTGCCATCACCATCCCTCCCCCCTGCTCTATTCTGCCCCCCTGCTCCATCCTGCCACCCCGGCAGTTAGCTGATCGGTTCTCCAGGCAAAGATAGGTCCTAAAGGCCTGTAGGACCAAGAAGACGGAGGTGGAGCTAGCCGGCGGACAGGTGAGTATCCTCACTGAAGATTTTTTTTATTTTTACTTTTACTGTGGAGGAGTGGGGGGGGGGGCAACGGGGAGCAGAGTATCACCATATACCATAGTGCTGCTATACATGTACTGTAATGTACCGCCATATACAACAGCGCTGCTATACATGTGCTGTAATGTACCGCCATATACTATAGCGCTGCTATACATGTACTGTAATGTACCGCCATATACTATAGCGCTGCTATACATGTACTGTAATGTACCGCCATATACTATAGTGCTGCTATACATGTACTGTAATGTACTGCCATATACTATAACACTGCTATACATGTACTGTAATGTACCGCCATATACCATAGTGCTGCTATACATGTACTGTAATGTACCGCCATACACCATAGCACTGCTATACATGTTCTGTAATGTACCGCCTATACCATAGCGCTGCTATACATGTACTGTAATGTACCGCCATACACCATAGCGCTGCTATACTTGTACCGTAATGTACTTCCATATACCATAGCGCTGCTATACATGTGCTGTAATGTACCGCAATATACCATAGCGCTGCTATACTTGTACCGTAATGTACTGCCATATAATATAGCGCTGCTATACATGTGCTGTAATGTACCGCCATATGCCATAGCGCTGCTATACATGTACCGTAATGTACTGTCATATACATGTACTATAAAGTACTGCCATATACTATAGTGCTGCTATACATGTACTGTAATGTACCGCCATATACTATAGTGCTGTTATACATGTACTGTAATGTACCTCCATATACTATAGTGCTGTTATACAAGTACTATACTGCACCGCTGTCATGATATGTAGTTTTCCCTGTCCTGTATTTGTATCATAATGCCATGTGATGTATGTAACTATTCTCTGGTTTCTATTAGATGCATCTTACCCTGTCTCTTTTCCCCAATACTTCCAGCCCTGAACCATAATGTAATTTAGGCTTGTGTCAACACAGCTAGTGGAATTTCCCCTATTGTTCCTAAGCAGAAGATAACCTGCAATACACATCCTTGTAGACATCTCGGAGCCGACCAGTCTAGAATCTTCAGGTGGACCCCTACCCCTTCCTGGGCTGCTCCCAGGAGCTCAGACAATCCATTCTTATTTTTAAGAGCAGATGAGAGTTGACTGTGGACGGGACAGGAGCGAGACCTGAGCTGAGGCCAGATCTCGTCGTCCATGGGATTGTGTGGAATCCATTGGACTCGTGTGGACTATTGCTTTGTTATCTGGCACAAGGATTATCGGGAGGTGCCCCGAATCTGTTTCCGTTGGACTAATTGTGGACTCTGTAGATCTACCTGCGTGTGTTGTTCCAGCGTTCTTGTTAATAAATCTGTTGGATCGTCCCTAGGCCTGTCATCCCTTCTTGCTCTGCCTTACACCCCGTCAGATGTTATGGATGTGGGCAGGCTGGGCATCTGCAAGCCCAATGTCCAGGTGTTCGGAGGCAGAACAGCTACAGACCGCCTTTGCCTGTCCATTATCTACAGGCACCCTCACCAGGAGAAGAGCTGGATTCAGTCCCTGAGGACTTGTCAAGTGACTCTGATACCCTGGCTCCCCTACCAGAAGTCTATGGGGTGCGAGCCCCAGCCGCCTGTTCTGATCTTCAGCACAAACATTTACAGGAGGTCGTGCTGGATGGCCAAAAAGTTGTTGGCTTCCGTGACACTGGGGCTTTTCTCACCATAGCTGATCCCGAGTAATTCAACCAGAAGCAATTCAAAGGGGATCAGGAATTGCCATTGAATTGGCTGGAGGCACCCAGAGATATATTCCCAGAGCGAGTGTGACCCTGGATTATGGCTTTGGGGCAAAACAATGCATAATCGGTGTGATGAGCGGCCTCCCTGCAGACGTTCTTCTAGGAAATGATGTGGGAAATCTTCATTGCCACTTTGTCGGTGCGGTTACCAGAAGTCAAGCCAAGAGAGCAGCAGATGTGGACGTGTACAACCAATCCGTGGAAATGAGGCCACCAGAACCGCAGTCACAGCCGGTGAGTGATTCTTCTTGTGGGGATCATATGAATGTCACTTGGGATAAAGTTCAGTTTAGACAAGAGGTAGAGACTGACCCCACCCTTGCTAGTTTTAGAGCTCGAGCTGAGATAGGGCAGTTAGGGGAGAACGGGGAAAGAATTATCAGAGAAGATGGACTTCTGTATCGGGTTACCAATGCTGACTTCCTAGATAAGCCCTGGACTTATAGCAAACAGCTGATTGTTCCTCATAAATACAGAATTCCCCTATTACACCTTGCTCATGAAATCCCTACTGCTGGCCATCAAGGCAAAACTCGCACGGAGAGACGATTGACTCAAACTTTCTATTGGCCGGGGATTTCTCAAGCTGTAGCACATTTCTGCCGAACTTGCGACATATGTCAGCGTAGAGGGCGACCCGGAGATCACCCAAAGGCACCCCTGCAACTGCTCCCTATAATAGAAGAACCCTTCCAAAGAGTAGCTGTCGATATCATTGGACCTCTGGCTAAACCAAGTAAATCTGGAAAGCAGTACATTCTCACTGTTGTGGACTACGCCACCCGATATCCAGAAGCTGTGGCCTTGTCAACTATTTATGAAGCCGAGGTGGCCGAGGCCCTGGTTACCATTTTTACCAGAGTAGGATTTCCCAGTGAGATCTTGTCAGACCAAGGCTCCTAGTTTATGTCAGAGCTGGTCAAGTGTCTGTGGCGCACCTGTGGGGTACGAGCGATCCGAACGACACCTTATCATCCCCAAACAAATGGACTTTGTGAAAGATTCAATGGCACTCTGAAGAATATGCTGAGGGCCTTCACTGACCGAGATTCAGACTGGGAGAAGTACCTACCCCATCTCTTGTTTGCCTATCGGGAAGTTCCCCAGGAGTCCACTGGGTTTTCCCCCTTTGAACTACTCTATGGAAGAAAGGTCCGAGGACCCTTAACCTGCTCAAGGAATACTGGGAGGGGCAAGTTGAAGATACAGGAGCCCCTGTTGTCCCTTATGTCCTAAAGCTGCGAGAAACCCTAGCTCAACTCGCTAGTTTAGCCCAGAGTCATGTGCGTATGGCTCAAACCAGACAGAAGACATGGTATGACCGTAAAGCACGCTATCGGGAGTTTGTAGAAGGACAACAGGTCCTAATGATTGTTCCCCATCGGCAGAATAAACTTCAGACCACATGGGAGGGTCCCTTCCGGGTTCTCAGAAAACTAAATGACACCAATTACCTTCTTGCTTTAGATGATCAGGGGCTAAGACAAAAGACTGTCCATGTGAATATGATTAAGGAGTACCATGACCGAACACTACCTGTGATAGCAAGCTGTCGGCTAGCTTCAGAAGACAGTCAAGAGGATGAGGACTCCCTACCTGATCTCGTGGAAGCAGCGAGAGCCCCATCCACTGTGGAACAGGTTCCTCTGGGAGATCACCTGGATTCCTTACAGAAAAACCAGATGCTTGGAGTGCTTCAACAGAGACGGGCTGCTTTCTCATCCCAACCAGGTCGAACCACTGTCACCCAACATCATGTGGACACTCAGGGTATCCGTCCCATACAACGGGCTCCTTACCGGGTACCTGAATCAGTTCGAAAAACCATGCAGCACGAACTGGAGGAGATGTTACAGCTTGGGGTAATCCAGGCCTCCCATAGCCCTTGGGCCTCTCCTGTGGTGTTAGTACCCAAGAAGGATGGGAGTACTCGGTTTTGTGTGGACTACAGACGACTAAACGACCATACCGTCAGTGATCCTTACCCAATGCCCCGTATTGACGAACTTCTAGACCGACTGGCTGGGTCCCGATATGTCACTACCTTGGATCTCAGTAAGGGATACTGGCAAATCCCTCTGACGGAGGAAGGGAGAGAACGGTCCGCTTTTATAACCCCCTTTGGTCTGTATGAATTTCTAAACATGCCCTTTGGAATGAAGAATGCCCCTGCAACCTTTCAGAGAATGGTGGACCAGATCCTCCGGGAATGTGGTGACTTTGCTTGTGCCTACTTGGATGATATCGCCATCTTCAGCCAGACGTGGGAGGAACATCTGAATCAAGTATCCGTTATTCTTGACCTGCTTCTTGCAGCAGGCCTAACCATTCGACCCGATAAATGCCAATTGGGAATGGGTGAAGTCCAGTACCTAGGGCATAGAGTAGGAGGTGGGAAGCTCCGTCCTGAACCTGCCAAACTCCAGGCTATTAGAGACTGGCCTGTACCCCAAACTAAGAAACAAGTTATGGCTTTTTTGGGCACTGCCAGTTATTACCGAAAATTTGTTTCTCATTTCAGCACGGTGGCCAAACCCCTTACCGACCTGACCAAGAAAACAATGCCCCGCCTGGTGATCTGGACTCCAGCCTGTGATGAGGCTTTTAACCGGCTGAAGGACGCCCTGGTCTGCGACCCTGTTCTGGCTGCTCCAGACTACAAGAGGAGGTTCATTGTGCAGACGGATGCCTCTTCTTATGGACTGGGAGCTGTACTCAGCCAGGTGAATGCAGCTGGGGACGAGCACCCCATCGCCTACCTCAGCAGGAAACTGCTGGACCGAGAAGTGGCCTATGCAACTGTTGAAAAAGAATGTCTGGCTGTAGTGTGGGCCCTCAGGAAACTACGGCCGTATCTGTATGGACGTAAGTTCACTGTGGTTACTGATCACAACCCCCTCACCTGGCTGAACAGAGTCTCTGGGGACAATGGACGCTTACTGCGATGGAGCCTGGCCCTTCAGCCTTATAACGTCACCATACAGTATAGAAGAGGCAGCCAACACCAAAATGCAGATGGACTGTCCAGGCAGGAGGAGCCCTGAGTCCTGTCAGCCCGGACTGTGTGTACTTAACAAGCGACCTGTAGAGGTCCCAAGTACGTACACAAATTGCGGGGGGAAGGGATTGTCATGATATGTAGTTTTCCCTGTCCTGTATTTGTATCATAATGCCATGTGATGTATGTAACTATTCTCTGGTTTCTATTAGATGCATCTTAACCTGTCTCTTTTCCCCAATACTTCCAGCCCTGAACCATAATGTAATTAAGGCTTGTGTCAACACAGCTAGTGGAATTTCCCCTATTGTTCCTAAGCAGAAGATAACCTGCAATACACATCCTTGTAGACATCTCGGAGCTGACCAGTCTAGAATCTTCAGGTGGACCCCTACCCCTTCCTGGGCTGCTCCCAGGAGCTCAGACAATCCATTCTTATTTTTAAGAGCAGATGAGAGTTGACTGTGGACGGGACAGGAGCGAGACCTGAGCTGAGGCCAGATCTCGTCGTCCGTGGGATTGTGTGAAATCCATTGGACTCGTGTGGACTATTGCTTTGTTATCTGGCACAAGGATTATCGGGAGGTGACCCGAATCTGTTTCCGTTGGACTAATTGTGGACTCTGTAGATCTACCTGCGTGTGTTGTTCCAGCGTTCTTGTTAATAAATCTGTTGGATCGTCCCTAGGCCTGTCGTCCCTTCTTGCTCTGCCTTACACCCCGTCACAACCGCCATATACCATAGCACTGCTATACATGTACTATAATGTACCGCCATATACTATAGTGCTGCTATACATGTACCGCCATATACTATAGTGCTGCTATACATGTACTATAATGTACCGCCATATGCTATAGTGCTGCTATACATGTGCTGTAATGTACCACCATATACCATAGCGCTGCTATATATATATATATATGTAGTTCACTCACGTTGACTGAACAAGTTCTGTCAGTCACAGTATGTCAACTACATACATATTCTAGAATACCCGATGCGTTAGAATCGGGCCACCATCTAGTATATAGATATATATATAGATATAAACAGAAAAAAAAGCTGCACAGCACTCAAGTAACTGAGTGCTGCAGTGAATTTTTTCTGGTTATATACAGATATATCTATATTATATTGTGGTATGTGTTAAAGGGGCCCGCTGAGGCCCTTTCGGACAAGTCCCATGAAAATCTGGAGTCGATGCCCTGCTGATCATAATCAGAAGGTTTTTCTCTGATGGATAGCTAAACATTACCCTACAGGAATCCAGGGACGGCGAGGGTCTCAGCTTCATAAAAATATTTCCAGGGATCACAGTACCAACTCGGCAAACTCCACCATATTTACCTTAGCTTTGAAATATAATTTTTTTTCTGTAGTAGATCAAATGAGAAGAGTAGTAATTGGGATTATTCTGTTAAAATAGAGTTTTACTACTACTATTTATACTAAGAATACTTGGAGTTGTCTATGACATGTTCACTTTTTGAAACCATTTGCTAGAATGGTGGCTCCTAGAAATTATATCTAGCAATCAGTCGTATCTGTAATTGAATGCATTAGATGATATTTGAATTGGAACAGCCACTATGTGTCTTTCTTTAAAAGCAGAATTTTAAGACCTTTATTAAAGATCCCGAGTGCTAGGACTTGATGGATGCTGGGGCAATAACGGAAAATGATTTTTTCAGCAGAGAATGATTCAACTTTTCTAGATTGCTGGACAAGTATGCCGCGCACATGCCGCAGGCGGACTAGCATAGACTGATAAGAGCCCTGGCTTATAAGAACGTTCAAGATGATATAAAATAAAACACATCTCAGCTTCACAATTATAGAGACATTTCTCTAGCACAATGCATTAAGTGTCTGTAACACATTTAATAAAACATAAGTATTCTTATTCCAGGTAGCTTTGGAGATGAAATGTTGCCACATACGCTATAGACATAGAGAGCTACTTCACTGCTGCCAGTTTAAATTGCTCTGATATTAGCTTTTCTTTTCAGTAGCTGACTAAAGGGAGGGCATGCATAGAAATCATGGGGCCCCATGGCAGTCCTAATCCCCCTACCTCGGTAGGGTCATAGTTGAGTATATCTCACAATGTTGCATACAGTCTTCACATAATTATTTCCTCCTATTGAATCCCCTTAGGGTATGTGCACACTGGCCGGGTTAGGGTCGGTTTAGGTGTGTAAACCGCCGGTCGGTTTACATAAATTTCATGTAAATTTATGTTAATCCAAACCGGCGTTTGGATTAACATTAAAACCTATGTAAACCGACACCCGCTGTGCACACAGCGGCGGTTTACACATGCTCATCTGTTGCTAACCCGCTGGGTTCCCAGCGGGTTAGCAACGAATGTGCATGTCCTATAAACCGGCCGGTTCTGCAGCGGCTGCAAGCAGAATCATGTGCTGCTTCCAGCCGCTGCAGAACCGCCGCCACTAACCCGCTGTGCACCCGCCCGGCACCCGCCCCGTCACCCGCCGCACATACCCGCCAGGAAGTCGGACGCCTGCAGAGCTTCCTGGCGGGTCCGCCCAGCCGCCCACCGGCACAAACCCGGTATGTGGGCACACACCCTAAGTGTTCCCATGAATTAGAATACCTCTTTCAAGTTTCTAAACCATGGCACTGCAGCTAATCTCGCTGGACCTGAATTGATGAAAGGTTGCAATGCAGGATTGTCCAGATAGTACATAACCAGCCCCAATCAAGTTCCAAAGAAATTTAAGCTGTCTTGCAGGTTCTGGGAGCATTAGTGTCATCACAAATTATTCGCCATCATTTGAATGAAATGAATCTCTATGGCAGGAGACCCAGGAGGACCCCACTGCTGACACAGAGACATATAAAAGCTAAATTGCTGTTTGCAAAAATATACATGAGTAAGCTAAAATTCTTCAGGGAAAGTTTCTTATGGATAAATGAGACAAATATAGAGCTTGGAATGAGGCATGGAAAGAAAAGAACACAGTATCTACAGTCAAACATGGTGGAAGTTTAAATATTTTGGGGTTGATTTGCTGCCTCTGGCACTGGGTGCCTTAACTATGTGCAAGGCATCATGAAATCTGGGGATTACCAAAGGATTTTGGGTCGCCATGTATTGCCCAGTGTCAGAAAACTGGGTTTGCATCCTAGGTTATAGGTCTTCCAGCAGGACAATGACCCTAAACATGCTTCAAGAAGAACCCAGAAATGAGTCGGGATCTAAATCCCATTGAACACCTGTGGGGAGATCTTAAAATTGCTTTTGGGAGAAGGCACCCTTCAAATATGAGAGACCATGGAACAGTTTGCAAAAGAAAAATCCAAAATTCCAGTTGAGAGGTGTAAGAAGCTTGTGGATGGGTATAGGAGCATTACATTATATAATTATATTACATATTACATACCGTATATACTCGTGTATAAGCCGAGTTTTTCAGCACATAAAATGTGCTGAAAAGTCCCCCCTCGGCTTATACACGGGTATATACGGTAATAGCTTTACAGCGCCCCCCCCCTGTGGTATCCCGCCCCCCCCCCGTATATACAGCCCCCCGTGGTATCCCGCCCCCCCCGTATATACAGCCCCCCCGTATATACAGCCCCCCCCGTGGTATCCCGCCCCCCCCCCGTATATACTCCCCCCGTGGTATCCCGCCCCCCCCGTATATACAGCCCCCCCCCGTGGTATCCAGGGCCCCCCTTGCTGCACCTGTAAAGGAAGATGTCGGTATACTTATCGCTGCTGCTGCCGCCGCCTCCGCTCCGCTTCTCGGTCACCGCGCTGCTCCGGCCGGGTCTTCATGTTTCCTGTTCCTTCTCCGGCGCTCAGGAAATGACGTCATTGTTCGAGCGTCGGAGAAGGAACAGGAAACATGAAGACCCGGAGCATCGCGGTGACCAAGAAGCGGAGCGGCGGCGGCAGCGATAAGTATACTGACATCTTCCCTTACAGGTGCAGCAAGGGGGGCCCTGGATACCACGGGGGGGCTGTATACAGCTGGGGCTGCTGTATACAGCTGGGGCCCCTGTATACTAATGGGGGGGGTCTGTATACCCCTGGGGCTGCTGCTGTATATACCCCCTGGGGCTGCTGCTGTATATACCCCCCCTGGGGCTGCTGCTGTATATACCCCCTGGGGCTGCTGCTATATATACCCCCTGGGGCTGCTGCTGTATATACCCCCTGGGGCTGCTGCTGTATACTACCACTGGGGCTGCTGCTGTATATACCCACTGGGGCTGCTGCTGTATATACCCCCTGGGGCTGCTGCTGTATACTACCACTGGGGCTGCTGCTGTATATACCCCCTGGGGCTGCTGCTGTATATACCCCCTGGGGCTGCTGCTGTATACTACCACTGGGGCTGCTGCTGTATACTACTACTGGGGCTGCTGTATACTACTACTGGGGCTTCTGTATACTACCACTGGGGCTGCTGCTGTATATACCCCGTGGGGCTGCTGCTGTATATACCCCCTGGGGCTGCTGCTGTATACTACCACTGGGGCTGCTGCTGTATACTACTACTGGGGCTGCTGTATACTACTACTGGGGCTTCTGGATACTACTACTGGGGCTGCTGCTGTATATACCACTGAGGCTGCTGTATACTACTACTGGGGCTTCTGTATACTACCTCTGGGGCTTCTGTATACTACCACTGGGGCTGCTGTATATACCTCTGGGGCTGCTGTATACTACCACTGGGGCTGCTGTATATATCTCTGGGGCTGCTGTATACTACCACTGGGGCTGCTGCTGTATATACCACTGGGGAGGCTGCTGTATATACCTCTGGGGCTGCTGTATACTACCACTGGGGCTGCTGTATATATCTCTGGGGCTGCTGTATACTACCACTGGGGCTGCTGCTGTATATACCACTGGGGAGGCTGCTGTAACACTGCTGGGGCCTGTATGTACCACTGGGTAGGCTGCTGTATAACACACTTCTGGGGGCTGTATACTACCACTGGTGAGGCCTGTATACCACTGCGGGGGCCTGTATACCACACTACTGGGGGCTGTATACCTGTGCTGGGGTCCACCCTCGGCTTATACACGAGTCAATAGGTTTTCCCAGATTTTGGGGGCAAAAGTAGGGGGGTTGGCTTATACACGGGTCGGCTTATACACGAGTATATACGGTAATAATACTAATAAATATAATAAATATATAAATAATACAAATAATAAATATAATACATTGTATATTACATTATATAGGAGATTACAGTTATGTATCCAAAAGGGTGGGAAATCAAATATTAAATTAATGACAATTATTTTTTTTTTATTAATATTAATTTGGAGTGTTAACAATTTTGTCCAGACCATTTTTGAAGCTTTTTTTGTGAAATGAAGTCCAATTTGACTTTTTTCAGTTGTTTTTTTTGTTGTTGTGTTGTTGCAATACACAAAATATGCGTATAACAAATCGTACTATTGTAATAAAGGAGAAATACTTTATTATCTGCAACAATTTCAAGGTTGCCAACACTTTTGGCCAAGAGTATATATTAAACTAACCTCAGTAGAACAGATACCATCTTTCAATCCCAACAGGTTTCTCAATCTTAGGCCAAGGTTACAACAGCATATGAAAAAAACATTTTTTCATCCAGAATAAATGGACGATTTTTATTCGTTTTGTAATTTGTCTTCCATCTGTATGCCATCCATGTGTTATCTGCATGTACATTTTTTTATATCTGTACGGAACTTGTTTTCATGCACCAATTTTTATCTATGGTTTGTAAGACCAAATAAGGTTTTATAAGTTAATAATGTTTGGTAAAAAGTGGATGCAACATGGATGATCAATATGGGATCCAGTTTTGCGCACCCGAAGACATGAAAAGGCAACTTTGATAATGAACGTCTGTGTACGTTTGAATGCATTGTCTTCAGCTTTCACTACATCTGATTACCGGTAAATAAATTTGGAAATTTTAGGAGCTGGATTTTTTCCTTTTTTTCTGGCAATTCCACTTGAAGTCACACTGCAGTTCCCTTGGTCCTTCACACCTTGAGGCGTACAAGTGAGTTGTACATCGCTATCTCTTGCCATCGGGACAGGAAAAAACATGTAATGGTACATTTACACGCGGCCACAGGAAGGTAGGAACAGGCAGGCATCAGACACAATTGTGCCTGTTGCCTTGTAAAGACCACGATGTGGCAGCGTGTAATTCAGGACTTTCCTTCCTTCAGGGAAGACACAGGAAGGAATGTCCTGAATTACACGCAGCCACATCGTGGTCTTTTCTAGGCAACAGGCACAATTGTGTCCGATGCCTGCCTGTTCCTACCTTCCTGTGACCGCGTGTAAATGTACCATTAGGGTGCCTTCACACTGCGGTCAGGTCCGGTCTTGGGCTGTCAAGGGTGAACCTGACAGCCCCGGACCGGATCAGCACACAGAACCAGAGGGCTAATATGCCCTCTGGTCCGGTGTGCATCCTGCCGCAGCTGCCGCGGCTGATTATTCCAGACCGCGGCTTGCAGGGAGCTAGCCACAGTCCTGAATTATAACAGCGGCATGCAGCCGCCGGTATCCAGTTCCCGGATCCTCCCGGATCGGGGCAATCCGGCCCCATAGGCTCCCATGTTAATGGAGTGCCGTATCGCCCTGGAAGGAGACACCAATTAGGTGCACATTGGTCTCCCCGGACACAAAAATGTTGCAAGCAATGTTTTTGGATCCGAGAGAAAAATCCCACTTCTCCTGGATTCTTCCAAGGAGATGGAAGCCAGATGGCAGATAGCTGCCATCCGGCTCCATCCGGCCCCATAGGCTACTTTGGGGTCAAAATCCGGTCCGGGGCTGTCACCCCTGACAGCCCCGGACCGGATCGTGCTGCAGTGTGAAGGCACCCTAAGAAACTTTGATCTGAGCAACCCTATTCAATAACATTGGTGCAATTATATACCGGACTACATTAATACGTAAAATATACTCATCTGACTCAGACCCTAGGCCTCCTTCACACATCCATGTTTCCAGTATGTGTGGTCGCCTTTTTTTCATGGATACCACATTTTCCCATTTTAACCTATGGCACTATTCACATGTCCATGCAACACATACAGCGGAATCATGCCCATTTTTTTCGGCAGCATGGATGACAAGGGCCAATACAAGCCTATTCCATGAAAAACCTGTGTAGCACAAGGATGGCATCTATGTGTCATCTGTGTGCTGTACATGTTTAAAGGGGTTGTCCAAGATTTTTATAGAATCTGTATGTATATCTAAGCTGCAGAATGTTAACACTTTGTAATTTACATCCGGGAGCGGGAATGCTGGAGACTGGGCACATGCTGGAGAGTGGGGGGGCATAATGTCCAATAGTGATGTTGCAACAAGGCTCCAAAACAGCACACCTCTAGACAGGTGTGAGCAGCTCCTCCACACGTGCGGTATGTTCATATCTATTTAATTATGAAAAATGCCAACAGTGTGTAAATTACAAACTGTCCGCATTCTGCAGCCTAAATATACACTGTGTGCAGAATTATTAGGCAAGTTGTATTTTAGAGGATTATTTTTATTATTGATCAACAACTATGTTCTCAATTAACCCAAAAGACTCATAAATATCAAAGCTTAATATTTTTGGAAGTTGGAGTGTTTTTTTTTAGATTTGGCTATCTTAGGAGGATTTCTGTTTGTGCAGGTAACTATTACTGTGCAGAATTATTAGGCAACTTAATAAAAACCAAATATATTCCCATCTCACTTGTTTATTTTCGCCAGGTAAACCAATATAACTGCACAAAATATAGGGAAAAACATTTCTGAGATGCAAAAACAAAACACAAAAAAAATTAGTGGCCAATATAACCACCTTTCTTTATGATGACACTTAACAGCCTTCCATCCATAGATTCTGTCAGTTGCTTGATCTGCTTACGATCAACATTACATGCAGCAGCCACCACAGCCTCCCAGACACTGTTCCCAGAGGTGTACTGTTTTCCCTCCTTGTAGCTCTCACATTTTAGGAGGGACCACAGGTTCTCTATGGGTTTCAGCTCAGGTGAAGAAGGAGGCCATGTCATTATTTTTTCTTCTTTTAGACCTTTACTGCCCAACCACGCTGTGGAATAGTTGGATGCATGTGATGGGGCATTGTCCTGCATGAAAATCATGTTTTTCTTGAACAATACTGACTTCTTGTACCACTGCATGAAGACGTTGTCTTCCAGAAACTGGCAGTAGGTCCAGGAGTTGAGCTTCACTCCATCCTCAACTCGAAAAGGTCCCACAAGTTCATCTTTGATGATACCAGCCCATACCAGTACCCCCCTCCACCTTGCTGGCGTCTGAGTCAGAGTGGAATTCTCTGCCCTTTACTGATCCAGCCTCTGGCCCATCCATCTGGCCCATCAAGAGACACTCTCATTTCATCAGTCCATAAAACCTTTGAAAAATCAGTCTTAAGATATTTCTTGGCCCAGTCTTGACATTTTATCTTATGTTTCTTGTTCAAAGGTGGTTGTTTTTCAGCCTTCCTTACCTTGGCCATGTCACTGAGTATAGCACACCTAGTGCTTTTTGATACTCCAGTAACATTGCAGCTCTGAAATATGGCAACAGTGGTGGCAAATGGCACCTTGGCAGCTTCACGCTTGATTTTCCTCAATTAATGGGTTGTTATTTTGCGCTATTTTTGCCCAACACGCTTCTTGCGACCCTGTTGGCTATTTACCATGAATCGCTTGAATGTTCGGTGATCACGCTTTAAACGTTTGGCAATTTCAAGACTGCTGCATCACTCTGCAAGACATCTCACAATTTTGGACTTTTCAAAGCCCGTCAAATCTCTCTTCTGACCCATTTTGCCTTAGGAAAGGCATTTGCCTAATAATTAAGCACACCTTATATAGGGTGTTGATGTCATTACACTACACCCCTCCTCATTACAGAGATGCACATCACCTTATTTGCTTAATTAGTAGTTGGCTCTCAAGCCTATACAGCTTGGAGTAGGACAACATGTATAAAAAGTAACATGTGATCAAAATACTCATTTGCCCAATAATTCTGCATACAGTGTATACATAGAAGTTAGCAAAAACCCGGACAACCCCTTTAACATTGCAAAGTATTGGATAAGCTTTGTCATATCTTCATTTATTTAGACACAGGGATGACACAATGATGGCACGAATGACATAAATACCATTTTTTGAAGTACGTCTGAAGGGGCCAAAGACCAGGGGCATAAATACAATAGATGCAGGGGTTGCGATCGCACCCCGGGTCCTGCAGCCTAGGGGGGCCCCAAATGTCCATTTGGCCTATAAAAAAAGACTAATACTATTAAACATTGGCAATAATTGGGGGCCCCGTTGGGGCTTTCGCATGGTGATAATTCCATTGAACTTATAGACTGTTGTGTCTCCAGCTGAATGTCCTCAATGATATGCTTGGATCTTTCTTTCAGAGTACACTCACATTTGTGTAAGAATTGGACAAATGAAATCCAATGTTTTATGGTTCCCAATTATTTTTAACCATATGATTCATTATTTATATTCACATTATCCTCTGTATTTTATCTTACTCTTATATTTATCATTCCCTACTCTTTAACTCTTGTTACTCCACATCATACCCTCCCATTATCCATTATTTTCTGGCTTGTTTCCCTCATTAATTGTCTTAGACATCTCCATAGTTCCATCTGTTCCCTCTGATTACTTTTTGCCCTCCTCTTCCCCGACACCCACTCTCTTATAGCAAACACAGTCTTCTACTATCACATCATGCTATCCATGTACCACCTCCTCTGATTTTAAACACTTTTTTTCTTTCATTTTTGTTACTATTTACATAACCTTTTATTGTCATTATCATATTAATATTAATGTAGAATTGGTGTTTTCCATTATCTTTTGTCGTACTTGCTTCCTAGCTCTCTTATGCTAATTAAGTCATAGAACACTGCACTTGGAACCTTTTATCATTTTTATATCACAGGCATGTGCACTTTAATGTACTTAGACTAATGAAGATACACATTTGGTATCGAAACCTTATAGCCTAAACAGCTTACCGATAAAGTAACCTTCTTTTCTCCGAATAGCTATTATTATCAGTGATAAATAAAATAATCACCATTGCTATTAAAATATATGAGATAACTCTATTTCTTATCTTAATTAATAACTATATTCTTGGTATATAATGTATGTGTACTAGATTGCATATTTCTCTATTCAACTGTACGGAATGTTTTGAAAAACAATAATGACATGAACAGTCTATAATTTTAAGGTTAGGTTAATTTTAACAGGGAGAGATAGAATGTCAAAAATAAAATCCAGAAAATCACATTGTCTAAATTATATAAATGTATTTGCATTTTGAAGAGAGAAATAAGTATTTTATCCTCTACCGACCATTAAGAGTTCTGGCTCCTACAGACCAGTTAGACGCTCCTAATCAACTCATTACCTCATTACCTGTGTTAAAGATAGCTGTCTTAGGCCCCTTTCACACTGGCATTTTCGCCAAAATGCGGCAGATGCGGCAAATTTACTGCATCTGCCGTCTAACGGCCGCACTTGCGGCACACTGGCAGCAAGCCCTATACATTGGCTATGGGGCTTGCGGTAAGGCGCGGCAGGTGCAGCAAGTGCGGTTGCGGCAGATGCGGCAGTTGCGGGTGCGAAAAAAATGCGTCTGACCGCAGGTTTTTTGTGGCCGCAACCGCACTTGCTGCACCTGCCGCGCCTTACCGCAAGCCCCATAGACAATGCATGGGGCTAGCCGCAAGTGTGGCGCATGTGCGGCCGTTAGGCGACACTTGTGGCAGATGCCTATGTGAAAGGGGCCTTAAATTGTCATCTGTATAAAAGTCTCCTGTCCACGCAATTAGTCAGTCAGACTCCAAGGGTACCTTTACACGTCACAACATTGCATGCAATTTCACTTGCAACTTACTGGTTGCAGTAAAATCATGGACACATTGTTACATTTGTACACAGCAACAAAATAGAACAATGTGTCCATGATTTCACTGCAACCAGTAAGTTGGAAGTGAAATTGCATGCAATGTTGCGACGTGTAAAGGTACCCTAACATCTACAACATGGACAAGACCAAAGAGCTTTCTAAGGATGTCAGGGAAAAGATCCTAGACCTGCACAAGGCTGGAATGGGCTACAGAACCATAAGTAAGACAAAGCTGGGTGAGAAGGAGACAACTGTTGGTGCAATAATAAGAAAATGAAAGAAATACAAAATGAGTCTCAATGGACATTAATCTGAGGCTCCATGCAAAATCTCACCTCGTGGGGTATCCAGGATCATGAAGAAGGTGAGAGATCAGCCTAAATCTACACGGGGGGAACTTGTTAATGATCTCAAGGCAGCTGGGACCATTGTCATCAGGAAAAGTATTAGTAACACATGCGACAACCTCCCAATGCGATTGCATTGGGGCTCCATCTAGTACTAATGGTGGGTTTACACACACCAATCATTGTATCCAATCTCTGAACCAATCTCTGGTTGCAGTGAAATCATGGACACATAGTTCCATTTTGTGGCTGTGTACAACATGGAGCAATCTGTCCATGATTTCACTGCAACCAGAGATTGGTTCAGAGATTGGATACAATGATTGGTGTGTGTAAACCCACCATCAAACATTAGGTGACTCACTGTTTTTATTACTTAGGCAGAAGCACAACGCATGTCCTTAATGATCATCATTAATAATACTATAGATACATCTGATGCACACAGAAATTAACCTGGCAGAACAGTTCTAATCTTATAGAATTAATTTATTCTTGCAGGCAGCAACAAAAGTTTTTTTACGTCATTATATAAATCAATCTTTGATTCTGCCTGGAAACCTGTATTCTCTTAGGGTACCGTTACACGTCGCAACTTTGCATGCAATTTCACTGGCAATTTGCTGGTTGCAGTGAAATCATGGACACATTGTTCTATTTTGTTGCCGTGTACAAATGGAGCAATGTGTCCATGATTTCACTGCAACCAGCAAATTGCCTGAGAAATTTAATGCAATGTTGCGATGTGTAACGGTACCCTTAGTGGCCACCGAGCCTATCAATTCTATAAATAAGTGCAGCTGTGCAAGTTAGATTGGTACAAATATATAAAGTATTCTACAGCTAAGTTCACATGACCAATAATCATCTGAGAGACATACTATCCAAGAGGCATGCGAGATACACGAGTCTCACCCGGAACGGCTGTTGCTCTCTGGATGGGACCATGTCAGCTGCATAGAAACACAATCAGCTGACGCGCTTCCGTCCAGCGAGTATCTCGCATGCCTCTTGGACCATATGTTTCCAGCCTTACAAGGATTCCAGCAGAAACTGGAAAAAAAATGTATCTGTTTTTAAATAACTGATTTCAACTGGATCATTTTTTTTACATTGGAGTCTATGAAAAATGGATCCCTTACTGGATTACTCTTTATCTTCTATTTAAAACTGATCCAGTAATCAACTTGAATGTTGTATTTACAACACAGGTAGCGCCCACCTTCTGGCAAGATATCTCAAAAAAGTAAAAGACCTCCAAAGTTTTAGCACAGAGAATTCCAATCTATAACTGAAGAATAAATGATGCCGTATAGTATATGACCTTGTGTGCATAACAATTACCCTTGAAATACTGGAGATTGATTATAATATATGCAAAACTGACTGCACAATATTCAGATTTGTTCTGATTTGAGCATACACGGGGACTCAATGACTGTGTTCCAGAAGTTTTGGTTAAATACTGCATAATTTTAGGGACAAGTCTGACTTTTTATCACTATGGCATTGAGTCTCCTTGCACATATTTCTTTTATATAGAATCTTTCTATCAATTTTAACTTTAAACTGTATTCTAAATAAATATATTCTCTATTCCAATCACCTGTCAAGATCAAATCTTTGCTAGGAAATACAGATTTCAATACACACCCTTGTCCTCCATTGCCTCCTCCGTTGCCTTCTACAGTGCTGCTCATCCACGTATGGGAGGTAAAAATAGAGATTTACAAATAGAAATGCATTAAGGTTTTAATGAAATAAGACGGAATTGGTTAATGTCCAAAAAGGAAGGGGTGTGTTTGCAGTACCCATTAAGCAAGGAAACGGTGAAAACGAACAGCATTACAGAGCAAGGTTAGAACATCGGTGGTGATTGAGCTACCATGGTTGATGCAGACCATCCCTTCATTTTGCCCTGGGGGGATTGGAACTGCTTCCTCACGTCAGCAATCATTTTGATTGGCTGGTCAAGTTTGACCAGCCAATCACAGTGTCTTACAATAAAGTTATAAAAAAATAAAAATAAATAAGTCAGACAGCACCAATCACAGCAGTCAAAATCGATGAGGTGATTGCAACATCTCCTCCATTTGTTAACCCTATTGGCTGACCTATGGTTATTGACCAACCGGTGCCAAAATGGTTGATTTAAAATGATGTTCACCACCCTTCATGCCATCTTTTCCTCAGATCTGGCAGTTGTTTACCCCTTGTGTGCTGCTTGAGAGAAAGAAAAATTATTTGTGGCCAGTGCAATCCTGCTGCGTCTTTTGTGATCTTTGCTCCTCTGTGCGCTACTGTCTGTGTGGCCGATCTGTAATCACAGACAAAAATCCATAACAATGGTCCCACAAAGCTCACTCGCCTCTGCTACATCCAGATTCTGCAGAGAGTGAACAAGATGCGAGGAGTGTTTGACTTCATTTACTGAGTCACATGGGACTCCCCTTGGCAGTGAAATTAAGTGACCCCACTGCCAGCAGCAGGGTCAGGTGCATTCACTGATGCAGGGAGTCCTCAGTGACTCAGTGAGTCATGTCAACGCTCCCCGCGGCAGTGAACTCACGTGACCCTGATGCCGGCAGCAGGGTCACATGAGTTCACGGCCAAGAGGAGCTCTGAGTGAATCAGTGAATGCTCCTCATGGCAGTCAGTGTGATCGCCGAGTCTGCACAGATGGGATGTAGCAGAGGCAAGTGAGCCTTGTGGGACCATTGTTGTGGATTATCATTGGAGGGGTATTTGTGGGGTAATAATAAATTGCAAAATGAGAGTTGTCTGTTTGATTTATCTCAAGTAAAGGATTTTTTTCTGTGATTTATTTCAAATGAAGGATTTTTATCAGTGTCTATGTTTTTTTACTATTTCCTCACAGGATTGATAATGGGCAGGTCTCATAGAGGCCTGACATGATCAATCTGGGCTTAATGACAAGCTGTCAATCATCAGCTGTCAATAAAGAGAACCTGTCAGCTAGTTTATGCCTCCAAACCGATCACTACCTGTCCTTGCTGCTTCCTAGTACATCCCTAAGCATCCCTGTCTAAGATAATACTGTAATCGCTGAAAAAAAAAGATTTTTTCCTATGGTAATTAGGATGGTGTCTTCGGAAGTGCAGTCACTCTAGGCATTCTCTCAGCCTCCATTTTCCCCCTCAGTTTGTAGTTATCACACCCTGGTGGGCGTGATAACCTAATTTCCAGCGTGCTCCCGGAGTCTGAAATCTGTGGGGTGCTTTCTGATATGACACACCGTTCGTGTTATTTTCGTTCCTGCGCAGTGTGAGGGGTGTATTGGGTGTACTCACTGTATTAAGAATGCCCAGTGTTCATGCTCTGGAGCCGGCCAGTACACCCAATACTCCCCCACAATGCACAGGTCTGGAAATTACATGGACGGCGCATCATACCAAGAAGATGCTGCCCCCAGATTTCAAATTCAGGGAGCGTGCTGGAAATGAGGTTACCAGGACATGGTAACCATGGAGCGAGGGGGAAAATGGAGGCTGAGAGAACTCCCAGACTATCTGCACTTCCGAAGACACCATCCTAATTACCATAGGAGTTATAAAATTATTTTTCTCAGCAATTACAGTACAGTATTATCTCAAACTGGGATGCTTAGGGATGTACTAGGAAGCAGCAAGGACAGGTAGCCATAAGCTTGGAAGCATGAACTAGCTGACAGGTACCCCTCCTATTGCCCCAATGCCACGGCACCAGGGCATTAAGAAGAGCAGGGTAACGCACCAGTAATTGGTGCTTCTAATGTATGTGCCAATTTCTGGAATGGTTGTGGGCTTCTATTCTTTAGCTTGGGGGGGGGGGGGGCTAATAACTAAGGGCATCACCCAACTGAGAATACCATTCCCCAGCTGCTTGGGTTTTACCTTGGCTGCGAAATCAAAATAGGTTGAAGCCCACGCATTTTTTTTTAAATTATTTATTTATTATTTAAGCCAGCAGGGGGTTTAAAATTATTTATTTATTTTTACACTACTATGATGTCTGTCAATGGGTGATGGGCACAACAGCCAATCACAGATCCTGTCACAGAGAGTGGCTGTCTATGATTGGCTGTTGGAGTGTGGCGCCCCTGCGGACTGGTCGCCACAGTAATGCTGCACCTACTCCACAGGTGTGGTGTCACCGTTCCCAGGTGAGAGGGATTGTGATCCCAAGACACAGAGGATTGCACACAACACCATCCCAAATCTAGTCTGGGGGATTCGGGCAGACCCATTTGAAGGAGGGCCCCATCTCCTGGCTGGAAGAGGGGTTTGCAAAAGTTAGAAAGGGAGTGAAAAACAGGAAGAAGGGGTTTGTGAGGCTCATCCCAGGACAGGAGGAAACCAGAGCAGGAATTAGGATGTTGAGCAGAAAAGACGCCTGCTGCGGAGTGAGGGATTCCTAGGGAGGACTGTAATGGAGGAACCATCCGTGTCACCCTGAATCCACTGCCAGTTGCTGGTGTGTGGAGGGACTTGGTCGCAGGAGAGGACCGGCCCCAAACTGGTGGGAGTGCTGCATGCCTCAGCCAGAAAAGCCAGAGGCCACTGTGTCTGCAGGAACAGTGGCTGCAACCATGGATACGCGCTGAGAAGGTGGCCAGACCTAGGACCAGGGGACTCTGAGCATTGCCTGACAAGGCCTGCATCCACTGGATTGGGAGACTGCCCACGTAGACGCATGTGGGAGAGGAGGATAGCCATCGTGGTGAAATGGCCCGGACAGGCTTTAGAGTGGTGTTTTGTAGGAGCAACCCTGATCACTTGGGGACTAACCTGGCTGTGCATTGGAGGAGCACAGTACCCGGCTGGGCAGACTTGAGTGATCGTCAAATAATGGTAAAATGAACTGCAACCCTGGTCTCCTCCAGTTATTACCTGCGCCCTCATGCATCGCTACACAGACACCATCACCATCTTATTAGACTCTACTACAATCCCTGGGGCCACGCTCTACCTGTGGGGAGCAATACCATTCGGGCTGCCATTCCACTGGCCCAAGTGGTCCCACAGTAGTGCTGGTCACCCTAACCAGAATAACCACAGGTGGCATCACAAACTTATCCCCTGTATATAATTCCCTTTTTCTGTACACTCATGGCCACAGAGCTGGGTCAATGCCACCGTGACCTCCCAAGCAACCACCGGCCCGGTTTCCGAGTACCCCACGGCTCTGGTGGGCATCTCAGGAGTAACCTGGAAACAGGTTGCCTATACATCGAAACAGCACACAAGTATTATACAGTGCCATCTCTTCAATGTGCACAAAACGTTTTTCTTGAATTTTGATTTCACATTGAACTGTATGGCTTGAGGACCTGATCTGAGAACTCTACACCCCCCTGAATGTATTATAATCCAGAATACAATCTGATTTTGGGTCTTTTGTTGTGGTTCCTCGGACAGTGACAGGGATCTGTTGTATCATGAAGCGATGACTGAGGGACCACCGTGGTGCAGAGTGAATTACGGTATACTAGACGAGGTGCAAATATCAAAGGGTGAATTTGATACTGGCCCATCATTACTAATAACACAACTATCACAACCTATGCGTTTCCAGTTTTTTTTTGTTTTTATTCTTGTTTAACTTAATAAATGAAAAAAATGGCATGTGGTTGCAACTATTTTTGATAACCAGCCAAGGTAAAGCAGACAGCCCATGTTTATTTGGCCCTTCCTAGCCTAAATATACCAGCCCGCAGCCGCCCTAGAATTGGCGCCTCTATTATATGCGCCAATTCTTGCGCTTTATCCTGGCTATTACCAATTGCTCTGTTATGGTGGCAATTTGGGTAATATTGTTTGGGGTTGATGTGAGCTGTGCAATGTCAGCCGGCATTAAGACTAGGGGTTATTAATGGAGAGGCATCTATCAGACACCACCATAACTAACACAATAAGTATAAAGTAAAAAAAAGACACAGGCAAAAATAGTTTATTTGAATAAAGACTCACCCACACTATCCCTCGTTCACCAATTTATTATTTATAAACAAGCCATGAGGCTCCAACATAATCCATGGAGTCCTCTGAATCAGTACTCCAATTTATGGAGCCTCATTTAGAGAACATGATGACAACTCTCATCAGAGCAATCAGCTCAACGCTGCATTCAGCGAGCCCAGGTGTCACTGATGGGCATTGTTTTCAGTACCTGGCACCTGTAAATAGTTGTAATTTACTGCTATTCTCAGAATTGGGGGCTGAATTTGGGAAATCTTGGACTATGACGGAACTTTGTGGAAAGATTTTTTATAATAAACTGCAGAATCTTTATTGAAAAAACTATTTTTTCCTGTTTGTTAGTGCTTTTTTCACTTTACACATTTTGGGTTAGTAATAGAGGACTTTGATAGACGCCTCTCCATTGCTAACGCCCTGGGCTTGATGCCAGCTGACTTTACACAGCTGACATCAAGCCCCAAAAATATTACCCTGATTTCCACTGCATCAGGTCAATAGAGAAGAGCCAGGGCTAAGCGCCAGAATTGCCGTGTATAACGTGATGTGCCAATTCTGGTGTGGCTGTGGGCTGGAATGTTAAGACTGGGAACTGACAAATACCTATGGGCTTTCCAAGCGTTATTATACCAGTCGACAGCTGTCTGCTTTACCTTGTCTGGTCATCAAAAATGACGGGGACACAACACCTTTTTTTTAAAACATTATTTATTTATTTATTTACTTCTCAGCTGTCAAAGATGCATCCAGGCAGCTTCCCCAGACTTGCATTATGTTTATTATTCAGAATGAACATCTGAATAGTAAAAAGTATTCTCTAAAGGTACCGTCACACGCAGCAATTTTGCAAGCAATTTCACTGGCAATTTGCTGGTTGCAGTGAAATCATGGATACATGGTTCCATTTCTACACGGCAACAAAACAGAAACATGTATCCATGATTTCACTGCAACCACCAAATTGCCAGTGAAATTGCTTGCAAAATTGCCGCGTGTGACGGTACCTTTAGACTTATCCAAACCTGAATACCGAACTACTCGCTAATCACTACTAGGTATATTTCTTCCACATTTGTCTCCTGTGCATTGAAGTCTTGTTACAAGTTTGGGCCCGGAGTCTCTGGCATAAGAGACTCTGGATTAAATGTTAATTTCTTTTGGCACACTATGGGTTAATATTAGTTCTGCTAGCAAGCCCTGTGATCTGTTCAGGTGTGACCACTCCATTTTCCTTTAAATAATCACATGGCCCATCACCAAGGGCTGGTGATTGAATTTCATTCATTGTTATCTGCCCTGGTGGAAAGAGCTCTTGTGAACTGACTGGTACTAAGCCATCTGCTGGCTAGGAGTTTGGCTGTAGCCATGAAGTTGCTTTGTCCTTTGGTGTTTTCCCTGTGTGTCTCTCATTCCTTTTGTACTGTATTAGTTCAGTAGTAGGACAATTGCTCCACCAGCCAGCTCCGTAGTGAGGAATTAGAGCAGGGCCAGCGAGGAACTAGGTATCCTGCTCGGCGAAGGGGTGAAAGAAGCCATATAGGGATGTCCGGGAGAAAAGGGTACATCAGCGGATGAGTGCAGGAGGTGTCCCTTCCCCCATTCTCTACCGACAGGGACAATTGTTGTTATTTTAACCGTGGTGTTCCCTTGTGTGTCGTGTTGTGCGATGGACAACCGTTGGTCCATGAGCCACTGTCACGCGATGTTTTCATACACACGCTAGTCCGTGCATCACAGTTTCCAATAAAGAAGTGTCACTTTTTTGAACCTTTCTTAAAATATGAAGGGTGTAACATTAATTTCTGTTGAAATACATTTTGTCATTCCCCAATGTTAATTTTATGTATTACTTTAATCAAAAAGAATCTAAAGCAAACTGAGAATTTGAAATAAAGTTATGGACTGAATATTAAAGAACAGAATACTAAAGCACATAATTAATTCAAGAGCTCTTTATTGAGGTGAAGATCAACACAAGGTATTAGACGAGTAATGGCCTTTTTACACGTGAAGATCAATTTGTAAAAATGAGTGAAAACTGATGTGTAGCCAAATTTAACACTTGAAAGACATGCATTTACAAATAATAATTGTTTCATTCTTTTTGTCATTTTGAGATGGACTTTCTTTATTCCTTCTGTTTTCTCTACTAATGACTAGATGATGTCTGTTTACAGGACGGGCTATAAATGAGAAAAACAAATTAATTTTTGCTAATCGTTTGATTACTGCACATGTTTATGTGGCACCCCTGCGGGGGATTGCCACAGGATCCACCGGTGCAAGGAGGGCATTACACCCCGGTTAACACAGCACACACCACCTTCCACCCCAGACCTGAAGGGGGAGCCCTACTGGCTGCCTTAAGTCAGTTCCCCTTTAAGAACATCCAGGCCTGAGGGGAGGAGTTAGTCAGTCCCAAGAGTCAGTCTAGAGTCTGCAGTGAGAGGGAACAGAGAGGAGACGGAGGAGCTGGTCGCTCGGAGATATCCAGACCCAGGACCAGTGACCACTGACCACTGTGCTGCACCCTAGGGAAAGGGTCGGAGGCAAGTGGAGAAAGAAGGGGACTAAGAAAGGGAACCGGTTACTACAGCCCTTTAGTACACCCAGACACTGGAGTCCGACGCTGCCAGCATTTAGTGCTACAGCAAAAGCCCGGAAGACTCAGGAGGAGTTGACCCCTGAGGAGAACAAAGTAAGAGATGCTAAACTGACCAAGTATAGGACCAGGGGCCATAGGAGGAACAGGGACCCCGCAGAAGGACCTCATTGCCAGTTTAGCACAAAGCCCAAAGAGGGAGAAGAATCGGTGGGTTCAGGCTCAGGCAGGACTTACCCCTCACCACAGAGCACAAAGACAGAGGAGTTCTCATAACTTTCTAAGGTGGAAGTCCCAAGTTGCACCGGGACCTGGTTATTACTCTGGACTGTACCTGTTACCCTGTCACCAGTAAAAGGTACCGAAACAACAATCCCTGTGTGTCTGTGTGCCTGTCTAACCACCGCTGTGCCAACAAAGACTTAACTACTACTCCCCTCATCCATCCCCGCTGCCCTGAGGTAAAGCTCCACCTGTGGGGAGCTGTACCACATTCAGCTGCAGCCACCATCATCTCAGCAACCTGTTGCAGCGCTGGTATACCCGTTACCAGGTACCATAGGTGGCGTCACGTTAACAATCCCCTTAATCCCCCACCATTCCCCGCCATTGAGGGTCCAGGGCACGGGACCAGGGACCGACCAGCCATGATTCCCCCATCAAAGCCGCCTTCAGCCCCGGTACCCGAGTACCCCATACTCTGTCGATCGCCTCAATCCTGGCGCCTGGATCTCTCCCAGCGACCAGCTCCTCTGTCTCCTCTCTCTTCCCTCTCACTGCAGTCTCTAGGCTGACACTTGGGACTGACTATCTCCTCCCCTCAGGCCTGGATGTTCTTAAAGGGGAACTGACTTAAGGCAGCCAGTAGGGCTCCTCCTTCAGGTCTGGGGTGGAAGGTGGTGTGTGCTGTGTTAACCAAGGTGTAATTCCCTCCTTGCATCGGTGGATCCTGTGGCAATCCCCCGCAGGGGTGCCACATTTACACCAACAATAATTAGGAACCTTTGCTCAATCTAATGATTTTTTCTATACAATAATCATCCATGTAAGAGCTTCTGTTACGGCCTTTGTTTTTCAAGCTTTTGCATATAATGTTTTAAATGGAAATTCATAAAGTATTAAGATGGAAAGTATCATATACAGTAGAGTACAAACGGTTTAGTCATGTGTGGAAAAAAGCTACAATGTAAATATGCTTTCAAAAATAGAAATTGTTACAAGATTAATTTGATCAATTAACCCCATTTTGAAAGAATGAACAAAAGAAAATCTAAATAAAATTAACATTTGCCTTGAAACTTGTCATTAAGACATCAAGTTTTCAAGGTACATTTGTACATAGTTTTTGAAGAAATTCGGCATTAAGATTGATTCAAACATGTTGGAGCACTAACCACTAGACCTTCTATGGATGTTTCCAAACAAGAGGCAGGGGAAGAGGGAAGAGGAGGGAAGGCTACAACCACTGATGACTGACCGAACTCCCAGGCATTCAGGGCGTGGTGAATTAACTTTCACCCAGATAAGTATAAAGGATTTTTGCTGGAGCCACTTCTCAAAATGAGAAGTGGCTCCAGCAAAAATCCTTTATACTTCTATGGATGTAGGCTTGTGCAAAACTTGCTGTGTCTGTGTAAATCTGCACACAATATTGGTGATCAGGCTTCTGTTGGGGCAATATCATTACTTCCAAGTCTCCTTTTTTTGTTTACTTTAGAGATAGTTCTTAATTAGGGATGGGTGAACCCCCTGATGCTCGGGATCGGCGGGTTCTCCTGAGCTTTCTGGTAAAGTCCAAGTTCAAGGTTGGAGATGACGCGAACTTACCTCCGAACTTGGACTTTACAGATATGGGATGGGGTTGGGGGAGCTGTAATGTAAAGCATACAATTATTAATGATTATTATCATTATACTTACCGCTCCTGCATTGCGTCCTGCCATCTCGCTGTCTCCTGGCCGCATCTACTTCCAAGACCGCTTGTTAACTTCCGGATTATTCACTCCACTGCTCAGCAATTTTCAGCCCGCGTCGGCAGTGTTCGGGCAATGGCGTCACTGTTCACCCGAGTTCATGGCTCGGACAATGAAGTCGATTGAACTCTGACTGTCACTGTCAGTATCGGCCTGCTTCTCACTCTGCATAGACGCTTGTCTATGCAGAGAGATGTAGCAGTGCTGACATTGCTCTATCCATGTGGACTACGCACTGAATATATTTTTTTTAACTAAAGATGGAGTCTCTAAATGTTTTTTTGTTTTATTTCTAATAACAATATTTTTCTCTGTCTTGTGTTTTTTTTATATTAACTAGAAATTTATGGTGGTCATGTTTAATATTGGCGAGACCCCGTGAATTTCGGGCTTAGGGCCAGCTGATAATACAAAGCTGGCCCTAATTCCATTATTACCAAGCAAGCCACCCAGCACCAGGGGCATTGGAAGAGTTGGATACAGTGCCAGAATAGGGCGCTTCTACGAACGCGCCATTTTCTGGGACTACTGCGGACTGTAATTCGCAGCGAGGGGGCCCAGAAATCTTAGGCCAAAATAATGAACCCTTCATCTGTGACTTCCTTATTACCATCCGAGATGCAATAGGCTATTATTACTGTGATACCCAAAGAAAGTAGTGATCCTAGCAATGTAACAAGTTATAGGCCAATCTCTTTATTAAACACTGATACTAAAAATATTTTGAAGGTAATTGCAAACAGGTTGTCTAAGATTATTCCTACTTTGATCCATTCAGATCAAATTATTATTATTATTATTATTACCGTATTTATTTATAGAGCACCATTGATTCCATGGTGCTGTACATGAGAAAGGGTTGCCTACAGACAAGTTACAAATATAATGAACAAAGTGACAGACTGATACAGAGGGGAGAGAGGACCCTACCCTTGCGGGCTTACATTCTACAGGGCAATGGGGAGGGAGACAGTAGGTTGGGTCTGCTCGGGTGGTGCTGGATTGCCAGGTCCGGTGGTGGTGGAGCGCCGGGTCCAGTGGTGTTGAGGCAGCACTGTGCTCATTACAGGTTGTAGGCTGTTCTGAAGAGATGGGTTTTCAGGTTCCACTTGAAGGTTCTGAGTATAGGGGACAGTCGGACGTGATGGGGTGCAGAGTTCCAGAGGATGGAGGATGCTCTGGCGAAGTCTTGCAAGGCGGTTAGATGAGGAACGTACAAGTGTGGAGGAAAGAAGGAGGTCTTGGGAGGATCGAAGATAAATGGGATTTAAAGCAAAAAAGAGGAACATCGGATGCTACTTGGAGGGTGTTGAGTATTGTTTCTTCCGTGGAAAAGACGGGAGCTCCGGTTTTAGCCATAACTATAGACACTAAGAAGGCGTTTGATAGGGTGAACTGGGGTTTCTTGTTTGGTTCTCTTCAAAAATTTGGCTTCAAAGGAAACATCTACAATTGTATTGAATCTCTATACTCGACTCCCTCTGCAAGAGTGTTGACTAATAATTATTTATCCCCCTCATTTACTTTATCTAATGGTACTAGACAGGGATGTCCCCTTTCCCCTATTTTATTTTATTTATTCCTGGAACCTCTTATATAATAATAATATAATATAATAATGTTTATTCATTTATATAGCGCTATTAATTCCATAGCACTTTACATACATCAGTAAAAAATATAGATAAAGAAAAATATGTTCTGACCCACTTGTTAAAGGAGTGTCTCTTAATGGCTGTCAGCATAAAACCTCGCTCTTTGCGGATGATCTTCTCATTTTGATTGCTGATTCCCTTAATTCTTTGTGTTCTGAAATGGATATATTATTAAAACTTTTTCTGACACGTCCTATTATAAGTTGAATTTTAGTAAGACTAAAGTCCTTCCTTATAACATAGATGAAAATCTGCTGGGTGTATTACAGAAGGAATTCAAGCTTTCTTGGGTTGAAGATGAGTTTACGTATTTAGGTATTCTAGCAACTAAACCCTTTAAAGATATTATCAATAGAAACATGTCGGAAGTTTATAAAAAAAATTTCAACAGATTTAACTTATTTAAGTAAAATAGAAATTTCTTGATTGGGCTGTGTGGTCTTACAAAATGGTAATTTTGCCAAAAATAATATATATTTTCAGGTCTATTCCTCTTTTAATATCAAAAAACCATACAGAAAAATTCCAAAATCAAATGGCAAAATTTACTTGGAATGGGAAGTCACTGAGAGTTGCTAAAACTACATTGATGAAGCACAAGGTAAGGGGGGATTGGGATTACCCAAATTGAGGGTTTATTATCTGGCTAACTTGGTTAGGGGGAGCAATAGATGGTGGGATACACAAGACTGCCCTGTGTGGATTGCATGGAAAAATTACATATGAGTGGTCTCTTCTGACACTTATATTGCCTCGTATATATTTAATAGTAAAAAACGCCTTCCACCGTCAGATACTATTAAAGCAACTATTAAAGCATGGAGGATGGTCTCACCACTTTAGATATGGCATTCTATTTCTGACTTATTAGTGGAGGGTAATATAAAGATATTGCTTCCAAGTAATGTTAATGCTCTTCTCAGGTATGCTCATAATGAGACTATCTAGAAAACAAAAAAATATTTACCAAACCTTTAATGATGATATCTCTCTTAATACTCATAATTTTTTAAGCACTTGGTCAAAGGACACAAAGATGACTCCTCTAACATTAAGCGAGTATTTTTCAAAAGTTTTACCATACTTGTACTCCAACATGCAGTGTGTTTCTCTTTTAGAGACTCAATACAACATTTTTACCAAGTGGTATCAATCCCTAGTAAATTACATTTAATAACCTCAAAACATAGCAATTTATGTTGGAGAGATTGTGGAGAAGTTGGTTCTATCGAGCATATCTTCTGGTATTGTCCCAAATTAAAAACTTTCTGGTTGGAGGTCCAATCATTGATAAATCTTGTTTTAAATATTAATATCACTCTCGATATGAACTTAGTCCTGCTTTTGTTGGGATTACAGGACATTACTAGACTGAAGAGATTGTTGGTCTTACATATTTTGCTATTAGCAAAAAATTTAATAGCTTCTCATTGGAAGACAAAGGATCTACCTTGTGTAGAATTTCTAATGGATAACCTTTACCTACATAACACATTTGAGTATTTATTTGCTCTCAGAACTTCTAATCAGAAAAAATATGTGGAGAAATGGTCTGTATAGTGTGCCAGATATGCTTCTTCGTTGTCATTGGACGAGGATAGTCATTTGTAGCATTCTCAGTATATTGAATTTAATCTGGATGAGTTCCTTCATTTAAATGACAACTATGCTATTTAGTTGGTTCAAGCTATTGTTCTTGTATGCCATGTTATTGTATATAGTTTGTATATTATTCCTTTCTTTACCTTTGTCTTTGTCTTCCCAACTTTTCCTGTTGTTTCAGTTATAGACATAAGTATGTTTTCTTGCATTTCTGTCCAAATGTTAAAAATGTACCGCTTATTTATGACACTGTATTTGCTTATATTTTCTGCAAAATAAATACATTTAAACAGAAAGCTTGGGCCACCCTGCACTGTGAATTCCAGCACCCAGCTGCCTAGTTGTACCTGGCTGGACCCAAAAATAGGGCAAAGCCCATGTAGTTTTTTTTAATTATTTCATGAAATTCATGAAATAATTAAAAAAGGGCTTCCCTACATTTTAGTTTCCAGCCGGGTACAAACAGGCAGCTGGGGGTTGGGGGCGGCCCGTACTTGCCTGCTGTACCTGGCTGGAATACAAAAATATGGCGAAGCCCACATCAAATTTTTTTTTAATAGTTCATTAAAAAATGAAAAATAACACAAATAAATTTAGTGACTGCATCTTTACTAACCACTCAACACTCATCTGTGAGCTGAACACTCTCAGCTCTGCTTCATCAGAGATCAAGTGGATGAACAAAGCTTCTATCCCCTTGGTCCCTGAAGGAGAGCCCTGAGCGCTGCGGCATCATAAGGAGGGTAACTCAGGTCACCCGAGGACAGCTCAGGTCATGCCACCTGAGCTGTACTCAGGTGATCCCAGTGTCTCCCCGATTACAATGCAGCAGATCGCGCTCTTTATGCCAATTATGCACTGAGCTGTCAGACGATTGCACCAAAAAGCATGAAATCCATGGCAAAAACCATGGGAAAACGCCATGGTTTTTGTGCTTCTTTTAGCCCAGGAGATGAAGATGAACAACTTGGTCACAATGTATGCAGTTGCAGTCCTGAATTGCACAAAAAAGCATCAAATCCAAAAACCACGGCAAAAACGTCATGTTTTTTGTGCTTTTTTTGGCCTAGGAGATGAATATGAACACCTTGGACACAATGCATGCAGTTTCAGGCCTAAATTGCACTAAAAAGCATGAAATCCACAGCAGAAACCGCAGGAAAAATGTTTAGGTTTTTGTGCTTTTTTTGGCCCAGGAAGTGAGGATGAATACCTTGGACACCATACCCCTGGCCCCAAACTGGACCAGAACTGTAACACAGGTTGCCCATGGAAACCAGTTTTTGGGACCTTGTGACCGAACACTATGTGTGCGGTACAGGTACAGAACTTTACAGTTCGGGTTCACCCATCCCTATTCTTAATCACATTGTCTGTATGTTTAGGATCATTGTCCTGCTGCAGAATAAATTTGGTGTCAATCAAATGTTCCCTATTAGTATTGCATGATGGATAAGTATCTGCCTATATTTCTCAGAATTGAGGATATCAAGAAATGGGCAATGTCATGGATTATAGATGCAGAGGTCAGCCTAAAAAACTCAGTGCAGCAGATGAAAGACATAACATGCTTTCTTCCCTTTAAAATTGGAAAATACCATCAGCTCAAAACTTGCAGAAACCAGTGGGCTCCTGCTACACCCATCTAGTTATCTCTCATGCAATACTATCAGGAAGGCATCTGATTGGCTTCAAATTTATTCTGTTCTGCAACAGGACCAGGGCTCTGTCACAAGTATAGCAGGTAAGAGAAAGGAAGCAGGATGGTATATCGGGCAAAGGCACCTGGGAAGCTAGTCTGACCTTGAACTTGGGGTCTATCACTAGCCCTGCTCCCGAAGGTACCTCTGATGGTGACAAAGTTCGGGCCACCACCCTGTACCTCAATTCCTCAACCAGCCCTGTGCTACACCCTCTCATCTCCCACCAAGGACAGGGGGAAAGAGCAACCACCAAGAAAAAAGGAGCAAGAAGCTTCAGAAGTTGTACCGACGTCTTCACTGCTCACAAGTCTAGGCAGTGTATACTCTAAAAATGATGTCATCTGGAAGAAGGGGAGCCTACTTAAAGGCTAGAGGCATGGTTACCTGATAACGTATACCTCCACCTGCAGCACATAGACAGCAACAGTAACTTCAGCATTAACCCCAACTGAATCAGAGAAAATAGACTCTGGATCAACTGCAACAGAGCTATTCATGTGGTCTGCGGAACTGTCAACACATGACAGTACCCTCATTTTATGAGGGGCCTCCGGACCCTAAACCAGGCACATCAATAAGGGGTCCACATCTTCTGAGAGTTGAGATATGAAAATAGAAATATCAAGCACTGGGGGGAGCTCAGGTTGGAATAGCGTAGGATTGAGAATGGCCAATATCCTAAATGGACCAACTCCAGAACTAGGCACACCAGCTGAAGATCTCCACCTGACATGTTTAGATAACACCCAAACAAAGTTATCTACTCTCAGGTCTGGACCTGAACGTTTATTTCTGTACATCTGATCACATTCAGAAGGAACATTATTAGGAGGACAAAAAGAGGCATCTCCCCAGCCCACAGGACTCCCTCCCTTGGGGTGCACAGTAGATATGACTGTGTTTCCCAGTCCCCTCTTTTCCTCTTCCTAGGACGATGCCTAGACCCACCGGTAGTCCGATGTGTAGGTTGAGCTTCACCCTCCTTTTCAGGTACGTTCCTAACAACCTCAGCTGGTGATTCAGGAGTAGGCATAATCAATAGGGTAGAAATAGTAGTACCTATGGCTGCTGTATACACCACTGGGGCTGCTGTATACACCACTGGGGAGGCTGCTGTATACACCACTGGGGAGGCTGCTGTATACACCTCTGGGGCCTGTATATACCACTGGGGAGGCTGCTGTAATACTGCTGGGGACTGTATATACCACTGGGGAGGCTGCTGTAATACTGCTGGGGCCTGTATACACCACTGGGGTGGCTGCTGTAATACTGTTGGGGCCTGTATACACCACTGGGGAGGCTGCTGTAATACTGCTGGGGCCTCTATACACCACTGGGGAGGCTGCTGTATACTACCACTGGGGAGGCCTGTATACCACTGGGGAGGCTGCTGTATACTACCTCTGGGGAGGCCTGTATACCACTGGGGAGGCTGCTGTATACTACAACTGGGGAGGCCTGTATACCACTGGGGAGGCTGCTGTATACTACGATTGGGGAGACCTGTATACCTGTGCTGGGGTCCACCCTCGGCTTATACATTAGTCAATAGGTTTTCCCAGGTTTTGGGGGCAAAAGTAGGGGGGTCGGCTTATACACGGGTCAGCTTATACACGAGTATATACGGGTAATTACATTTATTTTACCTACCCAAGATAAGAAGGGGAGGTCAAAGGATTTTATGAGGGACCTGATTTTCCCTAGTAGGGGAAAGTAGATATTTCATATTTGAAAGGCATCCTCTATCCATGGGATAGATAATAACTTTCTATATTCAGGGGGTCTGACTTCTTTGGCCCCAACCGATCTTGCGAACTGGGGCTCTTCTGAATGTAGTGGAGGTCAATCATCGGCACCACTGCTCCATTCATTCTAACAGGAATGAAAAAGATCAACAGGATGCTTCACTCAGCAATATTTGGCAGTCCCATTAAGAATGAATGAAGCCCTGATGTGAATGATCAATCTGTGTTCTGGTTCTCGGAAATGCTGGGGGCCAAGGTAGGCAGACCCCAACAATTGAAAAGTTATTCCCTATACCGATGATTAAGGATAACTTTCCAACTTGAGATAACCCTTAACACTGCAGCCAAAAATGGGAAACTGATTTATCTAAACAGTCTGTCAATGACCTGATGCATGGGCAGCATGTTCACCCGTCAGGTGAGATGATTTTTAAACTGACTGAAAGGGAAAGTCACCCCAAAATGGCAATTATACTGCATAAATATAGACAGGGGAGTAGTCCCTGCAGAAATAATACCAGGCATATAGAATTTTGCTTATAGAGAACCTGTCACATCCTTTTTCGAAATTAAACTTCCGTTAATGCCTTGTTAATGATGCATTGTAACAAAAGTTACCCATATTTATGCTAAAAAAAACACTTATTATGTTCACGTGCATGCATAACAGACCTTTTCTTTCAGTCATAGGGGAGGTTATTCTTATTTTTACTCCTCCTGGCAGCAGCTGCACCAGAAGTGTGGGTATACAGCAGCAATAGCAGAGCAGTGGGAGCACAGAGAAGTGCTTAGTGTGTGCCTCAAAGGAGACGTAATAAAGGCCAGAGCATGTACACAAATGAAATGAATCTGGGGATGTAAATATGTCACGAGTTATAGCTCTGGAGTCTGTGCTGTATATTAATGGATTTCTTTTTTTCGGACCTGTGAGGGTTAATGTCTGTTTTTCTCTGCTGCTGTTGCTGGTCAGGTGATGTAGTTTGATGACCATTTCCACCACCCTTTAAATAGTCACATGACCAATTTTTTCACAATGTCATATGACATTTTTGAGAGTTTAATTGAAATTATTTAATATGAAAATACCGATTCCCCCATTCTATCTCTTCTCCTTATAGTTCCTTACCATGCTAACCCATTTCCATACAGAGCCCCCAAGCTACCCATTCTCCATAGCAGGCCTCTACCATCTTACCCCTTTTCCATACCATGCCCCAAGCTATCCCATTCTCCTTTCCGTATCCCTCCCTTGTTACCACACTCTTCATACCATGCTCCCAGGCTACCCAATTCTCCATACAGTGCCCCCCAGTCTACCCCATGTTTCATATTCTTCCCCCAGGCTACCCCATTCTCCCTACCATGCCCATACTACCCCTTCTTCATACCGTTCTCTCATGCTACCCCTTCACTTTGCCATTCCCCCATGCTACTCTTCCATACAGAACCTCCCATTCGTCATACTGCTCCTCCCATTCTCCATACGGTGCACCCCCTTCATTTTCTATATTGTGCCTCCCATTCTCCATACCAAGCCCCCATGTGCCATACTTTGCACCACCCCCACCTCTCATGTTCTATATTGTGCACCCTCCTCATTATCCATAATGTGCCCCCCATTTTACATAAAGTGCACCCCTGTACATATTCCTTACTCCCCATGCTCCATAGTGCACAACTCACATTTTCTATTTCAGTCTCAATTATCCATACCACACACCCCTTTCTCCAAATTGTGCCTCCCATTTTCCATATTGCATGCCCTCTCATTTTCCACTCCCTTCCCATTCCCCATACTGCACCCCCATTGTCTATACTGCCCCCTTTTCTCCATACTGCACACCACCCATTTTCTACTCTCCCCTCACTCTCCATACTGGCACCCCATCATTTTCCTTACAGTGCACACCCCCTCATTCTCTATGCTGAGCCTCCCATTCTCCATACTGTGTGCCCCCAGGCTTCCCTTGACTTTATAGTGCTTATCTGCTCCAATCACTAGTTTCTACTGCTTTGCGGCACGCTGCAATCACGTCTGCAAGGTGATGAGACCTCATCATGCTGTCGTGACCTGGAGCATGAGAACGCTGCGGCAAATCGAGTCTAGAGCTGATTGGAGTTCCACTGACCCTGGAAGTGCTCAGAGGTTCAATGGTATTTGCATCTTAAAGAGGAAGATTTTTTTTTTTTTAAATAATAATTTTCCTAGACATCAGACCTCTGGTGCCTAGTGGCAAGTATGGCCATGAGAAGCAAAACCACCACAAACATACAGCTAATATTATTAAGGACTATCTTCAGCATAAAACTGAACAATAAGTCCTATAAGTGATGATATGACCTCCACAGAGTCCTGATCTCAACATCATCAAGTCTGTGTAGGATTACATTAAAAGACGAAAGGATTTGCATAAGCCTACATCCGCAGGTGATCTGTAGTTAGCTCTCCAAGATGTTTGGATCAACCTCACTCTTGAGTTACATCCAAATCTGTGTTCTATTGTATGTAGAAAAAGTGTTGTTTTTATGCTATGTTAATGCCAATGGGTGTAACACCAAATATCGATTTGATTTAGATTTGTATTTTGTTAATTGTTAACATTAAACTATTACTTCTATTTTTCAAAGCATTTTTACTTGGCAGTATTTTTTCCATAACCGCTTAAAACCAGTGTACATTAAATTGTTGGCATTAATAGGAATACTGCGTTAGTCTTTTTATAGTTAGGAATAGCAAAGTAGATTACACTATTCAAACCACCAAAAATAGCGGCGCAATGAATTTTCCATCTGAGAGATTCCATTGAAATGAACATTTTCTCATGAGCTCTTAGAAAAGCTTTGTACCGGATATAATGCTAGAGCTCAAATGAATCTAAATTGCTATTATAACCTGGAAAGGAATTGCCACTATAAAAATGCTTGAAATTGATGCATTGAAAAAGTATTCGGAGACTGCAGTGAATCATTCCCCTTCAGACCATTTCACACTTTTGGATCTGTTCAGTATTTTGCATCAGTATTTGTAAGCCAAAGAAGTAGACAAAAACCATCATGGTAAGGGTACATCCTCACGATCAGTATACGCAGCGTTTTGGACGCAGCGTCTTGCCACTGCGTCCAAAACACTGCGTAGAACAGTATCAGCATAGTGGATGAGATTTCAAGACATCCCATCCTCACTATGCTTAACCCGACCGCAACGATCTGACAGCTGCGGTGCGGGTTGCCGCCATTCTCCTCAAAAGCGGCTCCCATCAGGTGACTGAAGTTAGAAGCCGCCTGTGTGGCGCCCCGCAACGAGTGCGTCACAGGAAGATATTGCATCCCTGACAAAAGATGTAATATCTTCCGTCTCAGTGATGAAATAGTTAAATCCAGAGCTCCATGTACCACATGCACCACTCAGATTTAGAGGACCAATCAGGTCCTGGTGGGAGGAGTGTAAGGTATAGTGTGGGGAAAGTTAGGAGGGAGCAGAGAGGAGAGGTAGAGTGTTCAGGAAGAAGGAGGGAAAGGAGCAGGAGTCTGCACAGTGCCGTGCAGCCCTGGGAAAGCAACTCATCCTGGAGGACACCAACAAGTGGTGACCCAGACCAGAAAGCGGGCAAATAGCAACTAAGTAACGGGTTCAAAGACACCCATGCCCAGTCCTACCGGACACCGGTTCTGGGACAGTCAGTCGTCTACCGCTGTCCTGCAAAACCGGAGTGACAGAGAAGCTTTATAGGAGTGCCTCACTACAGCCACGATTCCAGCAGTCTTACCAGCAGGGTACCCACTATTGGGGCGCAGGACCCTTTACAGCCCAGGTTGGAAACCCGGCTAAGGTAATCCAAGAGAGGTCCTCCCAGTACCCTGACCTTGTGCAACAAGGCAGCAAAGGCAACTAGAACAGGACAGACAGTAACAGAAGGAACACTGTGGAGCTATGGACAGAGACTGTTCACCACTGGGACCACCCGGTCCGTTACCTAAAGAACTGTGTTACCGTGTACCACTCAAGTAAAGACCCGTTACAGAGGAGCATTGTGTCAGTGCATTTCTACCAGAACTGTTTTTAACCCTTGCACTCATCAACAACTGAGCTGCTGTATTCCACTCAGTGCAGCTCCTGGCCCCGGGGATTACTGCTCATCCTGTGGGGAGCATCCAATCGAGCTGGCGCACATCCCCCGGAGGTCCAAGCAGTGCCGATGCCATCACCGGACACCCACAGTTGGCGTCACGACAATCAAGACTTTATCCCAATCCCTTTCCCCTTTTATTTGACCACCGGGCCCCACAGCCTCAGGCGCGGAACAGTGACAAGTGAAGCATCGCCTGAGACCTGAGAACCTCGGCAACAGTGAGTCACCTGCATCTGCCGCACATGGTGAGTACAGGGAGGCTGCAGTCTCCCTGCGGGCACCAGCAGCTTCACTCAGGTCCGGAGGAGCCGCATCCAACAGAGATCCAAAAGAGATCTCCAGTGAGTAAAGACAAGGTCAGATGTCCTAAAACCAGTAAACTTTTCTTTTCTTCCAGTTAAAACATCTTGTGGCAGACAGTGGAGTACCCCAGCCAGAGAAGATTAATTCCACGCCTTTTGACTATGCAGTCTTCATCCATCAGATTGATCATGGATTAAGACTGCATAGTCAAAACGCGTGGAATTAATCTTCTCTGGCTGGGGTACTCCACTGTCTGCCACAAGATGTTTTAAATGGAAGAAAAGAAAGGTTTCCTGGTTTTAGGACATCTGACCCTGTCTGTAGTCACTGGAGATCTCTTTTTTGCTTTGGATACTTTACTTTATGGCCGATGCTAATGGTCTTGTGGATATGTGATGCTATGTCATTTGAGTGCATGGCATGACATTAACATTATATCCATGATGACCAGGGACATAACTACGATTGGTGCAGGGGTCCTGGAGCCTAAGGAGCCCCAAAAGTCCCTTTTGTCTATGCAAAAAGACCAATACTATTAAAGATTTGCTATAATTGGGGGCACAGTTGGAGCTTTTACATTGGGGCCCATGAGCTTCAAGTTACACCACTGATGACGACATGCCAAGATTAGATTCCTAAATCCAAGTGACCTGTTTTACAGGTCCTCATGGTAATCACAGATGTTCCTTAGCTAGGGAGACTTGCAACAAAATACCAGTGCAGGTTAGTAGCAGGAACCGGCGATGAAGGGCAACAAGTATATTTTACATTTCTAATAATTATAACATAGATGTTCTCTGAGATTTCAAAAGTCTCTTTATATCCTGCAACGAAAATGGCAAAATCAATTTTAATATCAGACGCCTTCAGACTTAGTGAGTACACTTGATGTCTCATTCTCAGCTTGTACTGGGTCTGTAAAGTCATCAACATATTCAGCTTCACCCACCCGGCTAACGATTCCCAGTGAATTATGGTAAATTACATTTTAGGGAATAAATAGAAAATAACACTTTTGAAGATTTTATTATCCCTGATGTCTCTTTGTTATTAAATTGTAAAAGGAGATTGACATTTGAAGGCAGCATGTTATAGTGTTCACAACAAAAACAGTTCTTTTCAGGTGTTGTGGTATAGCTGTCACTTACATTGAGCATTGCGAGTGAAATGCCATTGTAAGTATATGGGTGTGAGAAAATTTTGTACCCATACAGAACATTGTACGATAGTCACACGCGTGTGCTATCTCACAATGTCTAATAGGTACTAAATATTATATTGAAAAAACTCACCAAAAATGGTTGCTTTTTTTCTACCCCTTGCATCTAGCAGATGGCTGCAGATTCCCCCAGGAGGTGACACATGCGTCAAGACACCGGTGCACAGACCCCTGCAACCCATAACATGGGGGCGGTTTGTGGCAACCAGGCGAGCAGCCATGCTAACAAGGAGGGGGCTGGTGGTGAATGCAGACACATGGACTCCACTAGGCCTCTGCCACTCACATCCAGGTGATACATATAGTGTCTGAGCAGCCTATTGGTAACGCCCCCAATCCGGGCGGGCCACTCAGCACTGAGGACATGCATCACTGTGACAGACGCCCCCTAGAGGAAAACAACCTCAACTGCAAAAGATAAAAAGATGCAGGTTGACACTAAAGATAATGTTGTAAGTTGTCAGTTGGTATTATGGCGCCAGAATATCGTAAGCTCGTGACCCACCGTCAAGGGCCCTTACACTCACGAGTACCTAGCCACATGTATAACACATGTATAATTTAGCTTTAAACAAAAATCACCGAATAGGTACTAAATATTATATTGAAAAAACTCACCAAAAATGGTCGCTTTTTTTCTACCCCTTGCATCTAGCAGATGGCTGCAGATTCCCCCAGGAGGCGTCTGTCACAGTGATGCATGTCCTCAGTGCTGAGTGGCCCGCCCGGATTGGGGGCGTTACCAATAGGCTGCTCAGACACTATATGTATCACCTGGATGTGAGTGACAGAGGCCTAGTGGAGTCCATGTGTCTGCATTCACCACCAGCCCCTCCTTGTTAGCATGGCTGGTCGTCTGGTTGCCACAAACCGCCCCCATGTTATGGGTTGCAGGGGTCTGTGCACCGGTGTCTTGACGCATGTGTCACCTCCTGGGGGAATCTGCAGCCATCTGCTAGATGCAAGGGGTAGAAAAAAAGCGACCATTTTTGGTGAGTTTTTTCAATATAATATTTAGTACCTATTCGGTGATTTTTGTTTAAAGCTAAATTATACATGTGTTATACATGTGGCTAGGTACTCGTGAGTGTAAGGGCCCTTGACGGTGGGTCACGAGCTTACGATATTCTGGCGCCATAATACCAACTGACACCTTACAACATTATCTTTAGTGTCAACCTGCATCTTTTTATCTTTTGCAGTTGAGGTTGTTTTCCTCTAGGGGGCGTCTGTCACAGTGATGCATGTCCTCAGTGCTGAGTGGCCCGCCCAGATTGGGGGCGTTACCAATAGGCTGCTCAGACACTATATGTATCACCTGGATGTGAGTGGCAGAGGCCTAGTGGAGTCCATGTGTCTGCATTCACCACCAGCCTCCTCCTTGTTAGCATGGCTGGTCGCCTGGTTGCCACAAACCGCCCCCATGTTATGGGTTGCAGGGGGCTGTGCACCGGTGTCTTGATGCATGTGTCACCTCCTGGGGGAATCTGCAGCCATCTGCTAGATGCAAGGGGTAGAAAAAAAGCGACCATTTTTGGTGAGTTTTTTTCTATCTCACAATGTCTTCAAACACCGCTGCTGTCAAAGCAGCGGTGTTTGAAATTGCCAGGTTGCCGACACAGTAACCAATCAGCTTTCACAGGTGTGACAGCAGCGGTGAAAGCTGATTAGTTAAATCAGCTGGTAAATGCTTTCCATGGTGCTGAAGTTAGAACTTCAGCACCATGGAAAGCATGGACTTTCGAACACCAGCAGTGTTTGAATTTCCCAGTGAATTCTTTCCATGGTGCTGAAGTTTTATCGGCTGGATTTCTCCAGCCGATAAAACTTCAGCACCATGGAAAGCATTTACCGAAAAAATTGAAAGTCTGTGCTTTCCATAGTGCTGAAGTTTTAACTTCAGCATAATGGAAAGTATTTACCGGCTAATTTAACCAATCAGCTTTCACTGCTGCTGTCACAGCGGTGAAAGGTGATTGGTTACTGTGCCGGCAACCCGGCAATTTCAAACACCGCTCCTTTGACAGTAGTGGTGATTGTAATTGCTGGTAAATGGTGTCGGTGGGGCTGAAGTCAGCACAGAGCGGATAGTCAGTGCTGTCCTCGGTGCTGAAGTTTGCTCGGCGGGAAATCTCAGCATGCTGAGAAATCTTGCCGAGAAAACTTCAGGACCACAGATAGCAGCACACTGACTCGCACCACACACTGACTCTCGCACCACACCCTCATGCATACAGCCATGCACTCACACCCACATGTACCACACTCGCACCACACTCATGCAAAAAACGCACAGCACTCGCATGACTGTCATGCATCAAAAAAGCTCAGTTTTTGATGCATGACAGTGTGCCTCCACCCTAAGTCAGCATCCCACTGCCCAAGTAACGCGATTCATTGTGTCTCTACACTGTTTTCTTCTGGTGGCTTTCCTTCCGATTTATCCTCTGGATTTGTATTAATTATGACCTCACCAAGCTTTTTCAGAAAGAGAAAGTCTGAAAGATTGGTGATGACCTGCCCAAATCCAGAACTCTGAAGCTGTTAGGACAAATAGAGGCAGGTTGTATAGAAGAAGAATACCTCTTTAATGTGCAACATGTGGGTGGAATCAGGGGCGGACCTACCGTGGTGCAGCTGGTTCAGCTGCACCAGGGCCCCAACTGGGTAGGGGGCCCCTCAAGCCTGCAGGGGGGCCCACAGCCGACCCCCGTGTTCCTATGTCAGAGGAGAGGGGGTTAACTGAGGGAAGCTTCCTGCTTCCCTCGGCTGATCCCGCCCCGCCTCTCCTCTCCAGCCGCCCAGGCACCCAGATTTACAATGCGGTGCAGGTAAGAGCTGCACACTCCCCCTGACAGCAAGCCCCCCGGTCCTCGCCCGACTCTGCCAGCACCAGGGCCCACCAGGCTAAAGGTCCGCCACTGGGTGGAATGCAAGTACAGTATTAAGTACGGGGTACTGGTGCATTTTAATTCCAAGAAGATAGGCTTGTGAATCCAGGAAAATATTTAAAGGGAAACTGTTAGGTCAAAATCCATATGTAACTGATATCATTTTCTAATTCCTTTCTCTAAGCTGTCCCTATTCTTGAATTTCTATTATTTATGCTTCCCTCCTATCCTGTGTAAACTTCAAAATAAAGATTCATTTCATGTGTCAATCACAGTGAATTCTCTGCTGCCCACTCCCCAAGGAATGAATATTCATGCATCACTACAATGATGCCTTTCTCTGATCTGTATGCTATGTTACTCATTGTAGACAGAGGAGAAAGGCGGGGGGAGGAGGTGCATCCTCTTAGCAGATGCAGCTCTTAGATCTTCGCTGTGAGCATCTGAGGCATGTGTGTAATGTGTGCTCTGAGATATTTCTTTGTGATCATATGAACATTTGATCATTTGTTCAGCAGATACAAACATTACATGTATGCAGGAAAACAAAATGTTCATATAAACATAAATCTTTTACAGATAGCACAGACTGTAATGATATTACCTAGCAGCCTGCAGAAGCCTGAGAGATTCAGAGTAAATTCAGCAGAGGGGAGTGACAAATAACAGCTTGGATAGGTGTGGATATTTAAATAACCATTACATGCTGTGACTCTCAGACTCCTGAGGAGTCAGGTTAATTACTTTTACAGCTGCCTGCAGGGTGTGAAGATGCTTATAGCAAGAGAACTACAAAGAGTACAATAATGATTTTTACATAGTCTGAAAAGTCTGCCTGAACACTATTCAAGGGTATTATTAGTATCATACAGAAAAATGACCTGACAGGGTCCCTTTAACCCTTCTGTTCTGTTTGGGTCCATATGACACGAAATTAAATTTGAGACCCTGCAGATCATTTATTATGTGGATCTGAAACTTGTGATTAATTGACTTTTCCTCATTTGGGGGTTCTTACTATGAGTGTTTTTTATTGTTTTTTTGTTTACTTTTTGCTACACGCTGATTGTTACACTGGTACTGTTCGGGTCAATATGGCCTGATAACATTTTATACTGTTCAACAGGTCACTAATTATTTCTGCCTGCAAAATGTATTTGTTTTCCTGTGTACTTCATCTCATTATTCGAAAGGTTGGAGGTTTCACTGTTCTTATCAGTGAGCAAGTATTCATCCAGTCATTTCTCTTTCAATTTTGTGAGAGAGGACACAAGTAGTTTTTACTTGTCACATTTGAAAAATGTTTCATGTCCAAACTGGGCCAAATGTTGCGAAAAAGACAACTTACCATGCTGGATACTATAAGGAAAAACAAGCCAGAACTGCTGCAAGGTATCCTTAGTAAAATAGATGTGTAGAGTTCTACTTTTGTACTCTACTGGTGATACAACAGTTGTGTCTTATGTTCCCAAAAAAAAATAAACATGTAATTCTAATGAGCACAATGCACCATGACAATGCAATAAGTAATCAAGAAGACAGAAAGCCGGACATGATATTACATTATAATGCCACAAAAGGGTTAGTTGATACACTAGATCAAGCAATATTGATATATACACATGCCAGCGCAAAACTAATCGTTGGCCAATGATAATACTTTACAACATTCTGGATATTTCAGCATACAACACATTTGTTTTATGGAGAGAAATCACCCCCAATTGAAATGGAAATAAGCTTCATAAAAGAAGAATTTTTATTGAAGAATTAGGAAAATCCCTAGTTAGGCCGTATATCGAAGCCAGAAGAGTAAACTCCAAATGTGAAGGAGCAGCAGCCATTGTGAAGAGTGTCCAGCAGCATCCTCAAGAAAGAGACTCCACAGCCTCCACCAGCAGCTACCAGCCAAAAAAGGAAGAGATGGAGCTTCTGTCCATTTTCTTGTGACAGTAAAACAAATCTGCAAAATACCCATGTAAAGGACATGTGTTTTATTATTGTGTTTAATGTAAAAATGCATGAACCTGTTCACCCTTTTTTAGAGATAAAAAAGAAAAAACTGAAGTTTTCATTATTTTTCATTTGTTGTTTTATAAAATATGTTAACACAAAGTTATATTTAGTTAGATTTCATGTTATAATAATAGAAATCTAAAGCATGTTTGTTATTTGTGTGCGGAATGCTATAAAGCGAACATAAATGTAAACAGCCCGAGTAAACTTTTTCTGAAAAAAATAAATAAAAATTAAGTTTTAATTTCCTTTTTCATTTGTTTATGACAATCATGTTCACATACAGTTTAATAATGAAACAGGTATTCAAATAAAACACAGTAGCTAAAATCAACATATTTATAGGTCGGGTCATGTTGACCTGAAACAGTACAAGTGTATAGTAAATGTGATCAGCACAGCAGGGTTAATTAGTAATTGCAAATCTTCAGCATACTTTCATCTAGGTTTCAGTTAGGGACTTCTAGTTATCTCTTCAGCCAAAGAGATGGAACGTAGACTAAGTGGTATTAGGGATGAGTGAGTATACTCATAACTATTCGGTACTCGCTGAATAGTATGGTATTCAAGCTAGTCGCTACTCCAAGAGTTTCCTTGCCATTACTCATTAAGGAGCGAAGGTGAAATAAAAGTTAATAAAAAAATAACATACTCACCTATCTCCGACGGCTGTCCTGGGACATGAAAAGAACACATCCGCTGGCCTGCCAGGACCTTACGTCTGATCGCCAATCAGATGGCCAGTAGCGATCAGGTGGTGTTTGACGTCTCACACCATCTGATCGCTACCAGCCATCTGGTTGGCCATCAGATGTTCTAACACATCTGCTGGCTTGCCAGGACCTTAAAGGGATCCTGTCAACTCCAAAATGCCTCATAAGCTAACAAAACATGTCCCTGCAGCATCCTATCACTAATCTCACACTTCTTTTGTCTCCTAAAAGCATCCTGTGAAAGTGCATAAAAACGTTTTAATACGTATTCATTAGTGATTATAATTAGCAGGGGCTATATTCTTTAGTCACCAGGGCATGTTGTTATGCAGCCTCGAAGATCCACCCTCTCTCTCTCTGTGCTGCTGTAATGTGCAGCTGAAGGCAGGACTAATGATTTGCATTCTGTGAGTGACAGAGAGCGGGAGGGTAAAGCCTGCTCAAGCAAAGCAAACAGACAGAGAGAGGGTGGATCCTGGAGCCTGCAAAACAGCTCACCCTGGTGACTAAAGAATATAGCCCCTGCTAATTATAATCACTAATGAGTAAGTATTAAAACGATTTTATGCACTTTCACAGGATGGTTTTAGGAGACAAAAGGAGTGTGAGATTAGTGATAATATACTGCAGGGACATGTTTTGCTAGCTTAGGAGGCGTTCTGGAGGTGACAAGATCCTTTTAAGTCTAATGGCCAATCAAATAGCCGGTAGCAATCAGGTGGTGTGTCACACCACGCATGACTCACATTATGAGTATAGCGAGTCCGAATATTTCACTGTTTGCTCATCCCTAGAAAGAATATAACTTGTGGGCAACATTAGTATTTCTTAACACCAGTCCTCAGAATACGCACAACAAGTCACAATCTGGGGATGAATTGTAGACAAGAAGACTTGTGCGGAGCTAAAGAAACCCTCCTATGAAGTTATTCCTTCATTAAATCTGTGTATTTAGAGTGTGTGTTAATACACTCAGCTATTACTGCCTTTTTTGATATCCAGCACTGTTCTGCATCTCTTCTCAGTGACGTCTCCGCTCTCTACACTCTCCGAGTCACACTGCTCTAATTGTGACCAAGAAGTGGCTTTTACAAAGTAAGTTTATGAAGCATGAGAACAAGGCTCTGTATATCTTACATTAAAAGGAGACTTCAGGCTCACTCATAGCGCATACACTAGGCTGGAAAGTCTGAAGAATGGTGACATCACTTAGAAGAGGAGCAGAACGGCACTTTATCCCGAATAAGGTGGCAGTAGGTGAGTTTATTAACACACACGCTGAACGATACACACATATACACAGATTGGGTAAATAAAAGACTTCATGGGAATGATTTTGCAGACTGGATCACCTTTCATGGTGGAGTTGACTTATGGCTTAACCCCTTAAGGTCCAAGCCTCATTTTTGCAATTCTGACCAGTGTCACCTTCTGAGGTTATAACTCTGGAACGCTTCAACATATCCCAGTGATTCACGACATATTGGACTTCATGTTAGTAGTAAATTTAGGATGATATTTTCTGCATTTCTTTGATCAAATAGAGTGTTTACAAGCAGTGACAATTAAAAGCCATGATGGGTATAGCCGTCATTAGTCATTAAGGGGTAAAAAAAGAACACCACATTTATTACAAGTACCGTATTTGATTTTTCTTTTTTTTACTTTTACCATCTCCCTTACAACAAACCTCGTTTTCTATAACACGGGTTAGACTGCTTTGTAAACGATTACCCCACTTAATCAAACATTGTCATAAATCAATAAGAAACATAAATCACTATTGACTTTTTTAACCTTTATTGTTTAGTTTCTGGTTATTAAAGACATTAATTTTCCATTTTTGACTCTTATATTAGTTTATCAGGAATGGACATGTAATTGGTTTATCATTACAGCAAGAAAAGCAATGGCTCGAATGCTTCTGATGAGATAGTTTGTCTAAAGAATAGACATTTAACGCAATCAGACCCAGGATAGTTTACATTGCAGCATCTTTTTACAGTCCTTTTCTATATGTTTACAATAAGGATCAGCCCTTAGGATGTAAGTAATATCCTCTTACAAGGCACATTTTTATCAATGTTATTCTCCTGCATTTTGAAGTGTATCCTATAGTGATGACATATTTTTTCCTTAGTGAATGGTTCACTATAAGTGAATGGTTCACTATAATTGAAGAGGAATGACCAGCCTTGTTCCAATATGCCAAAATCACACAATTACTGGAATTATTTGTTGTAATATGTAGAGAAATTCAATTACTTCCCAGTAATGAATCCATGAGTTTTAAGGAACTAAAAGCCTCCTCTTCCGAAAGGAATGATCCAAAGTCTCCTCAATGGCGGCCTACCTGGCCAAGGATGTTGCCAAGGAACCACAGATCACTTGTTTTCTAGTTATGGATCATGATGAAATTCTCAAAAAAAGCATATAGTGATTTCAAGAACATAGCATATACTTAAAGGGAACCTGTCACCCCAAATAACCCTTATAACCTATTAATACCTGTCCCTGCAGCCTTACAATATATTCTAACACATCCCTGTGTCACCTTTTGTAGTAATCTACAAGTACAATAAAGTAGTTTGCAAACTTACGAAAATCTTGTCAGAGGGGCGTTCCTCCAAGGCATTTTGACCACAACGTCACCGCTGCAACGCGGTCATGTGACGCGCATGCGCAGATTGCATGCTGAAGTCTTCCTGTGTGCAACCGGAAGTGACGTGGCGATCCCGGCGTCACATGACCACGTTGCAGTGGTGACGTTGCGGGCGCGATGTTGAAATCGTGCCCGTGCTCTGCATTTGTACAATGACGCCCATTAGGGCGTATTAGAGCAACGAGGCAGGGGTAGCCCGGCACAGGGGACCCGCCTACCGGTCAAAATGCCTTGGAAGAACGCCCCTCTGACAAGATTTTCGTAAGTTTGCAAACCACATTATTGTACTTGTAGATTACTACAAAAGGTGAGACAGGGATGTGTTTAGAATGTATTGTAAGGCTGCAGGGACAGATATTAATAGGTTATAAGGGTTATTTGGGGTGACAGGTTCCCTTTAAGAACATAGCTTAATGGTTTACATTCATAGCAGCCTTAAAGCCTTAGTTTGTTTCCAGTATTAACGATTGATTAGGCAACTTTTAGAGCTTCACGCAGTTGTTGGTTGGGATAATTTTACGTTTGAAGGTGAACATCTTCTTTAGCTCACTGCGGAATCGGTCATGGAGCCAGGCATACAAGAATGGGTTGCAGCAAGAGGAACTCATGGCAAACCAATGACAGAGAAGCTGAATGAGAAGGAAATAATGCTTGTTGATGAGATTGATGTCAATGTCTCGGATAATATTGAAAACATGGATAGGAAGCCAACATATTCCAAAGGCTGTTACCACCAAAACAATGAGCCTGAATATCTTCCTCTTCCGGAGTCTATCAAACTCTGCTTGGCTCTGAGTGGGGTGGCCTGGGACCACCCTATTCTTCAGCTTAACCGTAATACAAAAATAGGACAATGATACTGCAGACAAAGGGAGGATGTAGGTGATGATCAGGGTGCTGTAGGCATAGGCTAACCTTTCTGTCTCTTTATCAAGCCAAAATTCCTCACAAATAGTAAAGCCTTGCTGTTGAAACTCTATATGATAAGTATGAGCAATAGCAGGTCCAACCAAAGCGAAGGACAGGAGCCAGATCCCTCCCAGCACATAGACACATGTGGTGACAGTTATTCTTCTTTTCAATGGATGTACAGTTGCATAGTACCTTGTGAGAGATAGAAAAAGAACAAATAATTAGACCTTCCAGTAACTGCTGTCACATTGCAATTAGTTGGGTTTTGAAATGTCTATCAACATTAATTACTTCTTACTGTAATTTACAAATGTGGATAGTTATGTTGTTCTATATTGCATTTGCAGATTTGGCATAAAAGTGATTTTATGTCTTATTAATGTGTTATTCCAATGGGTTTCAAATGTGGATATGGCTTGAGACATTGTAAGATAATTATGAGTGTCTATAGGAGATAAAGAGATTGGTCATCATAGACCAAGCTTTAATATGGGAGTCACTGTTATGATCAATAGAGATCACAGTCAGCAATACATTTAAGGGGGTGTCACAGGTCAATATCGCCTGCACGATATCGGCTGCACGTGACGTGCAGCGATATTGACGCGTGTGACATACTGCATCAACCACGATAATCGCTGGTTGATGATCGCCAGGTTTCAGAACCAGCTCAGAAACCTGGCGATTGTCGCCCGGTGGACACGCAGCATCGCTGCGTGTGACACCGGGACTAGCGATATTCAGCTCCCAGCGCCTGTCACAAGCGCTGGGAGCTGGTCTCCAAGGTACACTGCGGGTCTCTAGGCAGCGCGCGCTGCCTAGATACCCGACGTGTACCTTAGTTACCAGCTCCTCCGCTCACCGGGTGAGCGGAGGAGGCTGGTAACTAAGGTACACGTCGGGTATCTAGGCAGCGCGCGCTGCCTAGAGACCCGCAGTGTACCTTGGAGACCAGCCTGCTCCCGCTTCCCGCAGGCTGGCAGCGGGAGCAGGACATCGTGGAAACGATATTTAAATCGTTTCCATGATGTCACTGGTCAATTGATCGCTGGTGAGTCTGTCTGTGTGACAGCTCACCAGCAATCAGCCGTCAATGTCGTCAGCGATCATCTCGCTGACGACATTGACGCGTGTGACACCCCCTTTAGTCTTAACATCTGTGCAATACATGACTGGCTAAAGACCACTGGTTGATAGCAGCTCTTTGTTGTGACTCAAAGATGGGGTCTTGAGTTCTGAAATTTCTAACATGATGTACTTAAGCCTTAATACAGTGCCATGTGAAAGTATTTGGCCCCCTTGAACTTTTCATTATTTTTCCACATTTCAGGCTTCAGACAAATAGATATAAATTATAATTCATTTGTGAAGAATCAGCAACAAGTGGGACACAATCGTGAAGTGGAACCAAATGTATTGGATATTTTAAACTTTTTTAAGAAATAAAAAACTGAAAAGTGGGGCGTGCAATATTATTCAGCCTCCTTCAGTTAATACTTTGTAGCGCCACCTTTTGCTGCGATTACAGCTGCAAGTCGCTTGGGGTATTTCTCTATCAATTTTGCACATCGAGAGACTGAAATTCTTGCCCATTCTTCCTTGCAGAACAGCTGGAGCTCAGTGAGGTTGGATGGAGAGCGTTTGTGAACAGCAGTTTTCAGCTCTTTCCACAGATTCTCGATTGGATTCAGGTCTGGACTGTGACTCGGCCATTCTAACACCTGGATACGTTTATTTTTGAACCATTCCATTGTAGATTTTGCTTTATGTTTGGGATCATTGTCTTGTTGGAAGATAAATCTCCGTCCCAGACTCAGGTCTTTTGCAGACTCAACAGGTTTTCTTCCAGAATGGTCCTGTATTTAGCTCCGTCCATCTTCCCATCAATTTTAACCATCTTCCCTGTACCTGCTGTAGAAAAGCAGGCCCAAACCATGGTGCTGCCACCACCATGTTTGACAGTGGGGATGGTGTTTTGAGGGTGATGATCTGTGTTGCTTTTATGCCAAACATATCGTTTTGCATTGTGACCAAAAAGTTCTACTTTGGTTTCGTCTGACCAGAGCACCTTATTCCACATGTTTGGTGTGTCTCCCAGGTGGCTTGTGGCAAACTTCAAACGAGACTTTTTATGGATATCTTTGAGAAATGACTTTCTTCTTGCCACTGTTCCATAAAGGCCATATTTGTGCAGTGTACGACTGATTGTTGTCCTATGGACAGACTCTCCCACCTCAGCTGTAGATCTCTGCAGTTCATCCAGAGTGATCATGGGCCTTTTCCCTGCATCTCTGATCAGTCTTCTCCTTGTTCGAGATGAAAGTCCAATGTTGTCCTAAATGATTGGTAATGATAAATAGAATCCACCTGTGTGTAATTAATTCTCCGTATAAATGCACCTGCTCTGTGATAGTCTCAGGGTTCTGTTTCAAGTGCAGAGAGCATCATGAAGTCCAAGGAACACACCAGGCGGGTCCTAGATACTTTTGTGGCGAAGCCGGATTTGGATACAAAAAGATTTCCCAAGTTTTAAACATCTCAAGGAGCACTATGCAATCGATCATATTGAAAGGAGTATCAGACCATTGCAAACCTACCAATCCTTTCAATATGATCGCTTGCATAGTGCTCCTTGAGATGTTTAAAACTTGGGAAATCTTTTTGTATCCAAATCCGGCTTTGCCACAAAAGTATCTAGGACCCGCCTGGTGTGTTCCTTGGACTTCATGATGCTCTCTGCACTTGAAACAGAACCCTGAGACTATCACAGAGCAGGTGCATTTATACGGAGAATTAATTACACACAGGTGGATTCTATTTATCATTACCAATCATTTAGGACAACATTGGATCATTCAGAGACCCTCACTGAACTTCTGGAGTGAGTTTGCTGCACTGAAAATAAAAGGGCTGAATAATATTGCACGCCCCACTGTTTAGTTTTTGATTTGTTAAAAAAGTTTAAAATATCCAATAAATTTCGTTCCACTTCACGATTGTGTCCCACTTGTTGACTCTTCACAAAAAAATTAGAATTTATATCTTTATGTTTGAAGCCTGAAATGTGGCAAAAGGTTGAAAAGTTCAAGGGGGCCAAATACTTTCACAACGCATTGTATGACAATTACTATAATTGTAGAAGAATATATCATCAATGCCATAACATGCAGTACAGTCCAGATGGTGTGCACAGAGGGTATTCCAAAATTATGTATGCCATGACCTATGGACTTGTTCGCTTCAGTAAATATAACCATCTAGCCTACAGCAATACACCTGCCTGTACTAACATTTTGAGAAAGGCTTTTAAATTGCATTGAATAAAAAAAAATATATCTACTTATTGCAGAAAAAAAAGTGTATGGCGAGGGTTGCATTGTGACTTTGGTCATGACAGCTGTCGAGCAAATGAAATTCAGTATGTGCCATTTGAATGGGGTAACATTGCGACACCCACATGACTGCAATGAGCAAATTGCTAGGAATCTGACTTGGTTACATTTTTTTGCAACTTGCTTGTTGCGATTATCGTAATGTAGGTGTCACAATGCAACGTCATCACCTTCTACAGCACATGATGTAGCAACAGCAATGAGCCAACTTTGGCTGTGACAAAAGCCGCTGTGTAGCCCTAACCTAAGGCCGGGATCACATGCAAGATGTTGTCTCATGCGACAGAATTGGATCAATTATTCTAATGACACTCAGATCATACTCTGATCAGAGGTTGAACCAAGTGTCATTTATTGTGATCTGATTCTCACATGAAAGAATCGGAGCACAGATGCGGAGAAGAGCGAGAACTTAATTTTTCCATCTTCTCCACTTTCTGTGTCCATGGTAATTGGACTGCACTTAGATGACATCCAACATACCATGGACTTGCATTTTACGTGGCAGCAAGAAAATGTTTGGTGCATTACATGAAATTTAAGCACAGTTCAAAGCAAATTTGAAAGAACCCACACAGACAACATACAACTCTATGCAGGTGTTGACTTTGGTCAGATTCCCAGAACACCAGTGCTGCAGTTGAGAGTGATAACCGCTGAGCTACTGCTACACACAGGATATTTTTGCACAATTATGGTTTGTAGATAATTATAATGACATTGCTACTTTCTAATTATAAATTTGATCGCATTTTGACATGTACAGTTGGAAGAAAAAATAAGTGATCTCCTTTGCAATTACCTAAATTTTTGCATTGATTATATTAATAAAACTAGATGTGGACCTGATGCTACTGCTTTGGGACGGTGATGACATGATTGGGGCGGGCTCTGTGGTGCTGGGGATGGCAGCCTTCTCTAACCCCCCTTCCCCGTGCTCTCACCTAATGTATGTAAATAAATGTATTTTTACTTCAAAAGCTGTTTGTGTGGCGCCCCTGCGACCAGGTGGCCACAAGAGGGAAGTGCAGCCAGTTAAGCAAGGTGGTTGAAAACACACCCACACTGCACAAACACCGACCCTACGCCTAGGACTCTAGGTTGGGCAAGGGGTGGCGGGTGTAGCAAAGTGGGTGGAGCGTAGAGTAGCACTGATCCAGTGGGTGGCACCGTAGATAAAACACGGGAGCACCAAGGGGAGGAAATCCAAGGGGAGGAAGTTAGAACAAGCAGCAGTTGCAAAGAGAGAAAGAGTTAGAGGAGACTGTGGGAACAGAGAGAACAGAACAGTGAGAGAGAGACTTCCCAGACAGTTTTGGGTTCCCTGGAGCACAGAATCCTGAGAGGCACAGACCCTAAGAGAGAAAGCCCGCTCCATAGCCTGGAGGTGACGGGAAGGGGCAAGAGACTGCGAGACACCCCACAGCTGAAGGGAGGTGGGAAGACAAGGGTCCGGCAGCCGCACACATCTTAGCTGGCCGGAGGCACCCTTAAAGACTGTGACTGACAGAAGGAGCCTGGTGTGCCCAAATACCTGAACCTGGGACACTGGAGGGCTAGGCCAACACCAGAGAATCGGCTCTGAAGAAGTAAGCGGGGATTCCAGACCCTAATCACGAGATACACCAGTGGGGGGCAGGTGCTTTATGACCTGCAGCCTAACTTTCCAACACGGTCTAAGAACACAGTTGTCATACTAGGACTGGTGACCCTGACTGCAAGGGAAAGATATTCACCCGTGAGTCCGCGACGACCAGACTCAACCCATGTGTGAGGTACTGCGTTAATACATAGAGAGGGGCCTAAAAGGACTTTGAGAGAGCAACACAGAAACGCTACCTGAGCTGCACAGTTTGAATTGCCCGTAGCAGTGTGCATTGTGTGAACTGTACAGAATGAACTGTGAACTGTTGTGAACTAATGCTGAAAGTAAAGTACCCAGTGAGCTCACCACTGTATGAGACTGTTTCCTTCCAGCTTTGCAGTTAAGTCCCGCCTGAGGAGCCACAGACAGTCATTCATGCACACTGGCTGGAGAGCTGCAGCTTTGAAGTAAGTGAGCTGCACGGCACACAGTCCCTGTCCAGGTCCATCCATCACAAGTACTCCTGCCCTGGTGACCCTCAGACCTACCCAAGGAGGCTTATCATCTACACTGCCCCAAGTCTCCATCCCAGCAGGAATATGGCTGCGGTGGTTCTATTAACCACATACCCGGGTGGCATCACGACAAATCCCCTGTAAATATCCCTCTTTGGACTGATCCCAGGCCACGGGACCAGGTCACGACTACTGTGATACCCCAGAGAGACAGCACCAGCCTGGTTCCCGAGTACCCCATAGCCTCATTTGTTTTTTTATTAATAAAATATTTAAATTTCTTGTAAAAAAGTTGCAGTGCTTCACTGTATTTTCTATTGGCAGCGCTGGTAAACCAAACAGCTACTCACTGCCAAGTCCTGCTGCCTGGTGTTATTTTTTGCTGGCAATGAAAAATACAGAGGAGACCTATTTTTTTAACTTATTTAAATAAATGATAATAAAAAAATTGACTTGGGCTTCGCTGTATTTTTGTTTGTCAGCTAAGGTAACCCAGGCAGCTGGTGGCTGTAATTCTCAGCATGGTAAGGCCCAAGCATTCTGGGCTCCCCACGCTGAAAATTGCAGTGAGCAGCTGCCCCAGAATTGGCACTTCCATGAGAGATGCCAAAACTGGCAGTTACCCTACTCATCCAGCTACCGTGTAGCGGTGGCAGACTGGGTAATAAAGGGTTGATGTTAGCTTTTTTTGGCAACTGACATCAAGCCCTACTACTAATTTCAGCCATCAGTATGACAGCTACCCATTAGCAATATTTTCAGTAAAGAGAAAAAACACACCAAGATAAATAATTTATTGGATACAAAATAGACACAGACATCTCGTTATCCACTTTATTAGCTCCCACCAAGTTCCCCTTTGACATAATCCTATAATTACTGTAATCTTATGGTGGGGCAGTGTGATGCATCATGCAGCCATCATCTTTGTATACCCAAGTGTCCAAAGACGGTGATGGCGTGAGTAAGTGCATATGTGCTCTGTAGAGGTGAATAGGCTGTGCAGGGGTAAGTGGGGAACATGCTGCAGAGGTGAATGGGATGTGTGGGGGTAAACATGGTGCAGGGGTAAGTGGGCTGTGTGGTGGTGAGTGGGCAGCATGCTGCAGGAGTGAGTGGGCTGTGTGGGGGGAGCGGGGGAGCGTGCTGCAGGGGTGAGTGGGCAGTGCGGGGGTAAGCGGGGAGCATGCTGCAGGGGTCAGTGGGCTGTGTGGGCGTGAGTGGGGAGCATGCTACAGAGGTGAATGAGCTGTGTGAGGGTAAGGGGGAGCGCTTGGGTTGTGTGTGGGGAGCGTGTGGGTTGTGAGCGGGGAGCGTGCTGCAGGGGTGAGGGCTGTGTGGAGATGAGTGGGGAATGTGCTGCAAGGGTGAGAGGGCTGTGTGGGAGTGAGCAGGGAGCATGCTGCAGGGATGAGTGGGCTGTGCAGCGGTGCATGGGGAGCATGCTGCAAGGGTTCTTGGGCTATGCGAGGGTGAGCGGGGAGTGTGTGGTATGTGTAGGGGTGTGTGTGCTGCATGGGTGAGTGGGCTGTGTGGGGGTGAGTGGGGAGCATGTGGGGCTGTGTGGACTGAGCGGGGGGCTGTGTGGGCTGAGTGGGTGGGGCTCTGTGGCCTGAGCAGGTTGAGCAGGGGCTATGTGGGTTTGGCAAGGTGAGTGGGGTGTGTAGGGGACTTACAGTGAGAGCAGAGTGCTGTACAGGGTGAGTGGGGCTGCACAGGTTGAGCAAGGGGCTGTGCGGGTGAATGGGGGGGCTGTGTGGAGAGAACAGGGGCTCTGTGGGGAGAGCAGAGGGGCTGTGTGGGGAGGGGTGGGGCTCTGCAAGGAGCGCAGGGGGCTGTGCGGAGAGAGCAGGGGGCTGTGCAGGGAGAGTGAGGGGCTGTGAATGTTGAACGAGGGGGTTGTGTGCTGACTTCTTCACATTAATAAGTCTCACAGGGCGTTCCCTGTGAGACTCTAAACCCTCCTGAGCAGTTCTTATCACGCCCCGATGGGCGTGATAACTAATCCTAGTCCTCCTCGCCCTGCTGTATGGGCGTAATAGCCGATGTGACGCTATTTGCGTCACATCCGGTCCTGGTGACCTGTGTACACCCTTTAGGTGTAAATGAAAGGCCGTGCATGCGCAATGCGCATGGTGAGGTTGGCTTACACCTAAAGGGTGTACACACGTCACCAGGACCGGATGTGACAAATAGCGTCACACCGGCCATTACGCCCATACAGCGGGGTGAGATGGAGCAGGATTAGTTATCACACCCATCAGGGCGTGATAATGAACTGCTCAGGAGGGTTTAGAGTCTCACAGGGAACGCCCTGTGAGACTTATTCAATGTGAAGAAGTCGCTGATATGTAAGTGTATAATGGTGTTTTTCACAATGTTATAGAACGCATTTTTTACAGAAAAGGACCGCTGCTAATGATCTTTCAGGGTGCAGGGACAGGTATTAATAGGGTTGGGGGTGATTTGGAGGGGTCAGGTTCCCTTTAAAGTGCAAAGTGTTCAAAATAAAAAAAAAAATGCTCATCTCTCCGCCAAGTTTCCCGTGATGCGCAGCATCCACCTCTGATGGCTGAAGGATCTTAATCAGCTGATCGAGAAGGGGAGGGGCAACCCAGCTGATGTTTTATGCAAAGAAATTGAGCTTTTATAGTGTTTTTTTTGGAGAACATGCATAATGCTATGCCAAAACTATTACTATAGGAACTCTTAAGTAATATGTAGGTGAAAAACAGGTCTTTTATATTTATGACAATTTAGCAAAACACACAATTATTAAAATGGACAGTCAGGATGAGGAAGAAGTAGAAAAAAGAGACCCCAATACATACGGGGACAAAATACAAGTCCAGTGTTACAGGAATTTCATATAGCACAAACATTAGCAATATGGGGTATTGTCTCCCTAAGAGGATACAGAGCTTGGTGTAAACCCGAAAGCCCCGGACCGGATTTTGGCCCCATAGTATCCTATAGGGCCGGATGGAGCCAGATGGCAGCTCTCTGCCATCCGGTCTCCATGTGTCCGAGAGAATCCTGGAGAAATCGGATTTTTCTCCCGGACACAAAATCGGAGCATGTAGTATTTTTGTGTCCGGGGAGAAAAATCTCCCCAAATCGGATCCTCACTGATTTTCCCAGATCCGGGGCAATCCCTAACTTTGGAGTCTATGAGGCCGGATTGCCCCGATCCGGGAGGATCCGGCAATCGGACACCGGCGGCTGCACGCCGCTGTAATTTCAGGACATGCCTAGCTCCCTGCTAGCCGCAATCTTGAATAATCAGCAGCTGCGGCTGCAATTAGCGGCATCCGGCTGCACACTGGACCGGAGGGCATATTTGTCCTCCGGTTCTGTGTCCAGATCCGGTCAGGGCTAGGAATTAAACAGGATCTCAGAACTGCTGATCCAGGTTGCCCACAACAAAGGCAACAAAGGCTCATCGCCTCACAGTGATCAAAGTGGAAACAGAGTGGATAGACATTAACCTGGAGGTGACAGTCTGTAAGTTTGGGTTGTAAGACCTGCAAACAGTCTGGGCTTTGCAGTCAATGTACGCATGTATGAAAATCATCTCAGATAACAATCCAATGACATTTTATTAGTAAGCAATGGTAGGTAATCCAAAAGGTTTCACTTCATTTCTCTTGCATCTGTAAATGGCAGAAAAAGCTGGAAGGGAAACACTTGAGTACAAACAACATAATGCACAAATTGATAACACATTTCCTAAATGTCATTATAAGAATAGCTATTTTTAGCTGTGTAAAAATCCAATTTCAAAGTAAATTGTCACTTATACCAATCTGGGTATATTTCTGGTGGAAACATGGCAAAATGAAGCAGTATTGTAAAATATAAACAATTTACCATAACATTGGAAACATTTTCTTTACTGTTAAGAAGACTCCAGTATTGTAAATCCTCTTGTGTTGTTCTCCAGTGTTTCCCACCCAGAGATTTCTGTCATTTACAGTTGCAAGAAAGAAACCTTTGGAATTATTATAATGCATTATATTGTATTGTAAAATGAGAACTTAACCTGTATTATGCTTTAAAGCAACCCTCCAGCATTTTTTTATTGCACCGCTGGACTAGTTCTTTAAATCTAATCGCCTGCCCCCTGTCTTATATTCACCTTCTCGTGCCTTCATCTGTTTCTAGCATCGCTCCGGTCGGTCTCCTGTGATTTGTTATCTGCCGGTAGCTCCAGTGTTTTATGCGTCAATAGAACTCTATGAAAGCCTTGTTTTAGCCTTGTTCTGGCACTCATAGAGATGCATTGAGCTCTTGTGATGTAACTCCTCCCTTCCAGACGGGCAGAAGAAACGGGCACAAGATGGAGTTGTGGGACCGGAGCAGCGTCGGTAAAAGGTGAAGCCACTGGAAGGTGAGTATACAGTATACAGTGGAAAGGGACTCCTGTGGTTAAACAAATGATTAAGTAAATTAATATGGGTAATTGTTTACCAATAAAGCTTTATTCTGTCATGTGTTCCTCCATAAATATGTCCAAATGTATTATACAAAGACATCATTTATTATGAACTAAGACTTTTTCCAAGCCTAAAAAAATAAATGTGTGTAATGATGTTTAGGCCCTGATTAACCAACTCTAGAGTAAGATGAGTCAACTTCATTAAAATATATGAACTTCTTTATGAATTTGATGCCATGCATCATTAAGATTAATAGGATTGGACTGGATTAAAGGGAACCTGTCACCTAATTTGAAGCCCCTACACTATCTGTAGCTGTCCCTACACCTTCCTAGCAGCTCCCTATCTCTCCCTTTCTTATCTAAAGTCTCCCTATGAAAGAAGTGTAAAATAAGATAAAACTTACTGCAGTCCCCGTAGTTAGGGGACTGGGTAGGCGTGGCCACGCTTCCACAGCACTCCTCCATGTTGTAATGCACGCCCCACTGGGCGGCATTATTCAGGGCCCTCTCTGCCCCCATGTCTTTGTAATCTGCCGCCATGTTTGTAGTTCTAAGCACCGGCCGGACGTCACTTCCGGCGCGGTGCATTATGGAGCCGATCACGTGATCGGCCCGGCTCCGCGCATCCGCAATGCGCTTACTGAAGCCGGGCCGGTCACGTGATCGGCCCCATAATGCACTAGGGCCGATCACGTGACCGGCCCCATAATGCACCGCGCCGGAAGTGACGTCCGGCCGGTGCTTAGAACTACAAACATGGCGGCAGATTACAAAGACATGGGGGCAGAGAGGGCCCTGAATAATGCCGCCCAGCGGGGCGTGCATTACAACATGGAGGAGTGCTGTGGAAGCGTGGCCACGCCTACCCAGTCCCTAACTACGGGGACTGCAGTAAGTTTTATCTTATTTTACACTTCTTTCATAGGGAGACTTTAGATAAGAAAGGGAGAGATAGGGAGCTGCTAGGAAGGTGTAGGGACAGCTAGAGATAGTGTAGGGGCTTCAAATTAGGTGACAGGTTCCCTTTAAATGTCTAATGTGATTTACACCCCTTTTTTTACATATGCATAACGGATTTGTTGGTCGCGCTAGACATGACCCCTCCTCACTGCTGAACAGGGACAGAAAAGGGACCCTGTGCAAGAACAATATATGGGCCCTTCTCAGTCCAATAACGTATCAAAACGCACAACTCCAGCTGCTTTGGAGGTAGAAATGGACCCCTCTGCTGGGCCCTTGTGCGGTTTGCACAGGTTGCACCAATGATATGTCCGCCTCTGCCCCTCCTGACATAGCCTTGCTCACTTCTCGAAATGTTGGCAAACCTGACTTGGACGGACTGGAATAAAAATGACATAAGTCGCTACATTTTTTGCAACTATGAATGTAGTTATGATTCAATCAATTTAGTGTATAGGCTGAAGTTTGATCCCAAGGGAACAAATTAGGAACCTTAGGCTTCTCACACATTCAGTAATTGGTGAGGATTTATTTTGTAGCCAAAACCAGGAGTGGAACAATCAGAGGAAAAGTATAATAACACATCACCACTTCTGTATTTATCAACCACTCCTGGTTTTGGCTACAAACACTGATGTAAAATGCTGACCAAATACTGAACCTGGCTTTAGAGGACAAGTTGAAAAGTCATGAAAAACTAGAAACATACATCTGGAAACAATAAAATAATCCTTTGAGTTATTCTAAACCTTCTAGAGAATGTTCAAAGGGGTTTAGACTATGATCGACAAGGACTCCTGGCAATACATATTCTTCTAGTCCAATGTTTCTCAACTCCAGTCCTCAGAACCCACCAACACGTCGTGTTTTCAGGATTTCCTTAGTATTGTACAGGGGTTTGAATTATCCCCAGTGCAGGTGATTAAACTAACATCTGTTAATACTAAGGAAATCCTGAAAACAAGATCTGTTAGTGGGTCCTGAGGACTGGAGTTGAGAAACACTGTTCTAGATAAAGGAACACCAGGATCAGCATCTTTTCCTGTATGTGTCCAGTTTGGACACAACAATTGCCAAAGCTCTGGCAGAGGACAATCCTGTTTGAATATGACACTAAAGTCTATTTCTTATTTAGGAATAACTTATTTCTCATGGTTGATGTATTATATTCTGCGTCTGTCATCAATGAAGATGGAGGGTCGAAGAACGCTTACTACAAATCATTCCAGAGTTACACATTAGATTAAAGTCAGTGGAACTGGCAAATACCGAGGGGATCGGCCTGCAGACTAATGTGTATGGAGGCCTCCAGACTTTCCCCTAACAGTTGACATTGGGGTAAAGGTGATCGGGATGTTGGACTTCCAACAGCAGGTTCTTCTATTCTCTGAGAGGTATGCTGCTGTCAGAGATGCTTGGCAGTAGCTTTCTTGTAGAGAGCACAGGAGCATTTGACCAAGCCTAGTCAAGAGAGATTACAGGTTTATGTACATGAAAGGGTTGTGTCCAGAGTCCAAAAGAATAATGCTTCCCAAAAATATTTTTTGCGTCTCTTTTAAAAGTCATATATTTATTTAAACAGGTAAATAACCACTACCATAATCACTTTCTAAGGAAACATAAGGCTATGTGCCGACCATAAAAATGTAGGTGCAAAGTTTTGTACTCAAAAATCTGCACTTTCTGGCAAAAATCTGCACCAAATCGGTATTGTGCTGACGCTGCGTTTTTGTTATGTATCCGATGCGGGAAGGTGCAGATTTTGTCCTGCATGTGTCAGATTTCAGGTCAGCTACGAGAAAGTGACACCTCACAGGAAGGGCTTGTGCACTGTCTTTTTCTGTGAAAAGGATAATAAAATTGCATGTGGACATGCTTACACTGTGGGGGGAGCTCGTGGCGGACATGGTGAGTGGGGGTTCAGCTCCTGATGGGACATACGCTAATTCTGACAGTTCTCTACTTTAGGAGTGAGAGGTTGCATATTTCCTATAGCTGCTGGATGAGGCCATTACTCCAGTTCTAAGGATACCGTTACACGTCGCAATATCGTTCCGATATCGCATACAATTTCATGGGAGCGCGCACGTTTTTGGCACTTGTCCAAGATCGCATAGGAGATGTTACAAGTAGCAATCACACCTGCAACCTCCGACGATCCGGCGTTCCAGAAGTCAGGTGTCAAATCGGCAGCCAATTTTTCAGATCGTAGTTGCGCCGTCACACAGCACAACAGCACCAGCAATGTGGGCGTACTTTTCACCCAGTTTAGGACATAGGCGTACCTGAATTTAATTTTAACCACGCCCAGAACACTCTGATTGGACGGCGAAAGAGCGTTACCATTGGTCAGCCATCTCAGACAACATGGTGGCGACATGGATGCTATTGTCCATCATATCATCTTGAAACTGATGTCAGACGTGATGTGTAGCAGCTCCAGCAATACACTGCGGCGGCGCCGGACTGGCAGACAGGCGCGCTAGTGTAGTGCAGTGTGTTTGGGCCAAATGTATGGACATTCTGTCCGTCTACTGTAGAAGTTGGTAAGCTACACACAGGAAGTATGGACATGTCTATGCACATTACATAGCATTATCCAAACTATGTGGATGGCTAAATGTTTGTATGTGTTTCCAGATATGTACATATGTCTCAATGGGACACTATAGAAGTGACCATGCGTGTGTACACATACCCATGTCTACATGCACCAATCTGGACAGGGAAACACACACACAACATACAGTGTGTTGGCTCCCGCCACACATGTGTAGTGTACCTGTGCACACAATGGTGCAGGGGCCCTCAAATAACATTGTAGTCTCACACCTCTGAGTACACCATAAAGGTATGTGATAAGGTAGTCAGCTACAAATAAACGAATCACACACATTTGTATGATCAGAAAAAAATATATTAGGAGTGTGGACACACAAATAAAAACAACAACAACAAACACACAACAACCAAAAAAGTGTTGCCATCACACAAGTAACATATTACATAAATCAAATACAGGTTAATTCAGACAAAAAATAGAAAACAATGTATGTTAAGACAAAAAATAAACAAACATCAATAACAAAAATAATCACATCTGGTGGACCTGCCAGGCCACCGCCCCAGGGCCATTGAAATACGAGCAGTAGCTGTCTCTGCTGCTCCTGGCATCCTGCTGATGTCGGCCCTGGCCCAACAGCTGGAGTGGCGCTATGCCAGGGTCGTTTGCATGCCACTCACCTGGCATGAGTTCCCTATTTGTGGGGTCCACAAAATCTACATAACTTGATAGCGTGTATGATTGAGTACCCTACGACACAGAAAGTTAAGCAGCACACAACACGCCATCACTACCATTTTGATAGATTCCAGTTTCATATTTAAAGCACTATGAAACACACGGAATCTATTGGCCATGATCCCGAAAGCATTTTCATCCACACGACGTGCCCGGGATAGACGGTAATTGAAAAGGCGTTGCTCAGGGGTCAGACTCCTCTGGGGATATGGGCGTAGTAGGTTTGCGTGAAGTGCGAAGGCCTCATCCCCCACAAAGGCAAAGTTAAGATGTTCAGTGGTGTCATCATTTGGCGGTAAGTTCAGCCGCCTGCTAACAAGGTCTCGACCAAAGGAGGTCTGTGCCAAAACCCTCCCATCAGAAACACGCCCGATCAACCCCACATCCACAAGGAGGAACTCAAAGTTCGCATTGATGAGGGCCTTTATAGTTAAAATAATATGACCCGCTGTTGGGGGGTTGTGTAATCCTCACATGCTTGCCATCCAATGCCCCCCCGCAGTTTGGGAATTGCCACCTCTCTTGGAAGCCAATGGCAATTTCCAACCATTCCACGGGGGTTGTTGGAAACTGCATATAGGTTGGCAAGAGACACCTCACAATGGCCTCACACGTCTCAGGGATTAGGCGGCTCAGCAGTGGGCATGAGACAGCAGCAGAATACTGCAGGTCACTCATCGTGTTCCCTGTTGCCAGGAAATGCAGCGTCACAACAGCCAACCACTCCTCTGCTGGAACAGCTCGACGCATCACAGTGTCCTCACGGGCAATATGTGGTGTAACCAAGTCAAAGAGGAATTTGAAAGAGTCCTCGGACATCTTGAGATAGTTCCTGAAGTCCTGCGGATTCCTGTCCTCCAGCTGACGGACAAGGCCCATGTGAATCAGGTGGCGCCTTTGCAGGAGCCAAGGCCGAGACCACACACGCCGTCGTCTACACCTCCGCAGTCTCTCAGTCCTCTCATCCATCAATAAGGCATTATCCACCATGGACACAGCCACTACTGCCATTGCGGCATGATGCATGATGTCCAATGTCTGTTAGCAAGGCTCTGGGAATGTGAAAGGAAACAAAAACAATATAAGCACATGGAGGCATAACATGAACAAACTTCATCAACTAGCCCATGTGTCTTCATATAAGTGACAGATGTACAATCCCCAAGGCTGAATGTACTGGGATCAGTTAGCATGCAATGTGTGTGGGCAACTGGTGTTGCGACATTTCCTGCCATTTTGGTAGAGTCCATATTTGAACTTACTCACACTCTTGTTGTCAAGACAGGGTTACCAACATAAAATAGATGCTCACTGACTACGCACAAAACAGCATGTTGCTACCACCCACCCAGTCCTGAATATGTAGCCTATAGCCTAAAAGGAAGTGGTAACAGTGGCCAAATGGGCCAGGAGTTCCTGGTGGTCATTAGCGCCAAGTCTAGGAGCAGGAATATTTACAACACGCAGTTAAGATGCATGAATATCCCCAAATAGTTGTGCACATCACTACTTACTTAATGGCTCTGGGCAGCAATACAACACTGTTCAGACGTTCCCTATTTTTATGTGTGAAGCCACCAATCACAACCCACTTGCGTCGTCCAATTGTATCTTGCCTTGGCGTTGCCATGTCCGACGTCGCTGATTGGATGACTCTTCTGCAATGTCATTGGTTGAGCGCCCTTTAAAAGATGGATGTCCGGCCTGTTGCACATGGAAGCACAACGTGGTAGCGTCTTCTCTTCTGGCACTGCAGAGCTGACGGTATGTATTGATGACTCTGCATCGTCTGCATCTCTTCTTTCTGTATGGGCTGAGATTAGCACTCAATCCTCTACCATTTGGTAATGTTGTTGGTGTTAGGTTATACTAACTATGTGTCCTAATGGGCCATGTTGCCTTAATAGCTGCTAGGAGCATCCACTGAATGGCATATTCCTCATAATGTACAGTACCAGATTTAACATAATATATGTTGTGGCCCGCGCTATTGATGCGTGCATGTATAAAGGGCATGTAGTAAAGTATCTGAAACCAAATCATAGTTTCCTTTGGGTTAAATTACACATCATACATACAACAATGGCCATTGCCTGTGCGGCTTTGAAAAAGTAAGGCTGAGTTCACGTTGTCCTCCTTCGGTGGCCTACAGCCCTATATGCGTACTGTAGTGGCATTTATGTTAATGCGTGTTTTGTTGACTGGGTAATACGTTGTATTATTTTAAAATTAGTGGTAGCCAATTGATGTGGCCACAGAACCACATTAACCCAGGATTGCCTAGCTGATACAACATGATATATGCATGTGTGTGTGTTCATGTCTGAAATTTGATTTTTCAGATGGCTGAGAACCAGGAGTTTGTCCGGGCCTTCATAGCCAAGTACCAGGACCTAGAGTGCTTGTGGTGGACCACATCACCTGATTACAAGAACCTTCAGGTGAAGGGAGTGGCCTATGACAGCACAACCCTGGGGAGAGGGTGGATAAGGCATTTGTGCTGAAGAAGATCCGGAACCTGCGCACAGTGTATAAGAGGGAGCTAAATGAAGTTGATAAATCAACGCGGTCCGGGAGTGGAACGAGGGGGGTGTATGTGCCATGCTTGTGGTACTTTAACCTCCTCCATTTCCTCCAGGACCAGCATCTCCCTCCGACTACACTGTGCAGCAGGGACCTAGCACAATTGTCCTCCACCACTCCCCAATATACGGCTCCACCAAAAGAGGTATTTTCTAATGTTTTTGTGTCATCACAGTCTTCATTGGTGGTTGGATAAACTTGTGTGGTGTTGAACCTGACAAACATATCAATGTGTGTTGTTTGACACAGTGCACAGTATGTGTAGGAGTTGTTGCACCGATTGTTGTCCTCGGAAAGATTTTGTGCTTGTGTGAACACATATGCATGTCCATGGTGGTTACTAATGGGCACACCTTGAACTCATCTTTTCACACACAAACACGAAAAATAGGTGCTTGGGACTAATGCATTGCTAATATGTCAATGGCTCAATTATATTGTACATTTTGTTTTTATTTCACAGGCCCTCAAGACGTAGGGTCCACCCTGGGGGGGCACCCATTGGCGATTGTCCCCCAACAACATCTGGGGGGACTTTGGAGCCTAATCCCAGTGCCACCGTGAAGCACCCTCGGCCCAGTGAGGGGGTGAGGCGTAGGAGACCATTGCCACCCCCTACCCAGCTGGGCGATTGGGCTAAGAGGGTGCTGCTTAACATGGAGAGGATCCCTTGCACTGGAATTGGGCAGCTAGTTAGTGAACGGGTGTCCTGGCTGGACCATCAACAATGTATTGACCTCGAGAGGGTGATCTACCTAGCCCTGGAGGCGGTTGAGAATAGGACACTGAACTCGCAGACCATCTTGACTCAGCCCCCCCAGCAGCCATCAGTGTCCCATCAGCTGCCGCCGCTGGCTATGTTTGTGCCTGGACTTACTCCTGAGGTGCCGAGGGATCCTGGAAGACCTTTCCCTCGGCATCGACCACAACCACTTCCTGCAAGGGATGTGGGTGAAGCAGCCACGTCAGATCTTGCAGCGGCATACCAACAGTATTGGGAACGCTACCAACAATTGTGATGTGCCTGGTTGTTTTTGGTCGTGTTGATTTTGGGGAGAGGGCATTTTTTGTGCTAAATTCATGCTTTGTGGTGTAAATAAAATGTTTGCAAAACATAATACTCCATGTTATTGGCCACCTACTAATGGGTAATTATTCTACACAATTTAACGGTGTGGTGAAGCCAAGAGACAGATGTGTGGCACCTTTTCACAGCACATACACATTGGTGCATGTTGAGGTATATGAATGATGTTACATTTGTAATTCATGTGTGGCCTTCACAGGTTCAGGTAGATGTTCACTGCAAAATACAATGGTCGAGCAATTTGAAACCCAACCACGGGGCAAAGTAGATTATTTAGGGGTTACTCATTGGTTATCTGTGGTGTACACATAGGTTTGTTCATTAGGTGGCATAAAGCCAAAATGACCATTGGGTATGTGTGACTGCAGGCAGGCATTGTTTTCTCTTTGTCCTGTGTGAATTTTGAGGGATGCACACCACACATGTCAGTTTCGGGAACCCCAGACAGACTGTTTACTCCTTTTGTGTGCTACATGGTGTTAACATATACATTGCTACAATGATGTAGCGTCATTTTGGTAAATAACACAACCACAACATGTTGTGGGCTTGTTGCAACTTTTATTTTGCAACATCCCTTTATCGATTTTTTCTGTCTGCCTAAAGGCGTAACAATGTGAACCTTTTTTTGAAAGTTTTGTCAAAGGTATAAGGCCTGAGCATAAAACAGGGATTATATCCCCTTCAGCGTGGAGACATTGTGTCCCTAAGTACAAATAATGCTGTGCAAAATAACAAGCAACAACAAACTTGTCACCATGACAAAAAAAATTGTGCTATGCCAGCATGACACATTTTTTGTCCCGCAACGTCAGTAATGTTGGCACCCAGGCCCATGGACTTCCTGGTGGTCGAGTACCCTCTGGGTCAGGGCACCAAGTACCTGTAGCTGGAAATAGTGAAACATGCAGGGAATCACACACTGGAGACACTGGCAGGGTTCACCGGGTTTTACATAAGTGCTTCACAGTACAGTTCACACAGTTGTACAGTCTCTTACAGGTTAAACTCCACCCTTCCAGTTACTACCCTGCAGCCATGTTCCTGCTTTAGACCCATCACTTTCTTTCTACCATTTAGGCTTTTCTACACTTCTCTTCTCCCCGTGTGCTGTATGGTAGGCAACTCGGATCCTTATTTGACTTACCCCTGTGTGTGGGTAGCAAGCCTGGGTCCTCTATGTTGCTGTACTTCCTGCACGTATGTTAGGAGATCAGACTTGGAATCTGAGCTCCTTGTCGGTGTGTCTGTGATCCGGCTTGTAGCTACGGTCACCTCAGAGCCAACTCTCTGGTTCCAGCCTAGCCTTCCAGTGTCCTTATGTTGCAGGGGATCACCAGGCTCTTTCCTACCCATGGAACTACGGCGTACATAGGTGATCCTTCCCTCCGGATGTCCTCTGGCACCGCTGCCGTTTTCCTCGGACCCAGCTGTACTGGTCTGGTCCCGGTCTTTCCCCTTCATTTTGGTTACATGCTGTGGAGTGGGCTTTCTCTCCAGGGGCTTAGGCCTCGCAGGATTCTGCGCCTCCAGGGAGCCCGAAACATTCAGGGAAGTCTCTTCCTGCTCACTCTGCTGTTCTCTCTCTTTACTGCTCTTTACTCTTGGTCTTTGCTGCTCGGCACCCTTTGGCCTACACGGTCTTTGCTGTTCGGCACCCACTGACCTACTACTTCCTGGTGTTCCCCTTATGTACCCGGTCAGTCACCTTGACTATGTCCCACCCACTGTGACTGGCTCTACCACCCCTTGCCCGCCTAGAGTCCCGGGCTCCGGGTTGGGTTTTGTGTCTGTGGGTGTGTTTATGAAGGTGTTTGTGGAAAACTGTCTCTATCTTCCTGGCTGCAGTTCTTACCTGTGGCCACCCTCGTCACATAGGCGCCACACAGCGTTGGTATGAGGCCATAGATCTACACTGCATATAAAAAAGCCACAAAAGTATATGAAGGAAGGAAGGAATTACGGTATGTCAAAGTCCAAATGACCACTTTAATTCACAATCTGCACCCGATGGTAATTTATGTTTAATTCCATCATATAGTAACTTTTTAAAAGCTGTTTAACACTGGGATATAAAATTTGCAATGTACATCATTATTCTTTTAATACTTATCTCACCATATCAGACTGCAGCTGACTATTATGCAGGTAAATCAACTTGTTTCCCATACGGTGTGGAAAAAACATTTTCTCTTCAGAACGTCATGTGTTAACTCCACTGACCACCAAAGTGGACTAACGACCAGCTCCTGTAGCTCCAACGTTTTGGGGTTCTTTCACTTTTTTTCCAAGGTGTTGGTCGTTAATCTACTTTAATGGTCAATGGCATTCTAAAGAGAAAAAGCTTATTCCAGACCATATGTATTTATTGGAAACAAGATGATTTACCGGCATAATAGTCAGCTGCAGTCTAATATGGTGAGAAACGCTGCAGAGGGAAAGCGATCCTTCCAAAGAAATCAGTCACATGTGCAATGGATATGGTGAGGAATGCTGCACCATTTGAGTCATTTGATTCATATTGCAGCAAGGATAACGCATGTCGCATATATTCTTCAAACAACTGTATTTGGTCGTTATTGGTCTTCTGGAGGCACTGACCAATAAGTTCAATAAGTATGGAAGGAATGATTTATATTGCACTTTAAAGAGAACCTGTCACCCCCCTAGTGCTTTCCAAAGTGATAGCAGCACCTTCAGCAGTGTGTGAAGGTGTATACAATGTCTCTACCCCCCCTGTACCCCAAAAGTCCCCAAAAGAAACACTTTCTAAAGTTTCCCGCCCTGTATTTAAATTGATAGTTAAAGGGGTTTTCCGGGCTTTTTGCATAATTCATATGTGTATCTGGGCTGCAAAATGTTGACAGTTTGTAATATGCATCCTGTCATCATTTTGCATAGTTCCCCAGATATCACATATTTGCGGCAGCCAGGGAACGTCTAGGGGGCATGTGTGTGTAGGAAAATGAGAACTGGTCATTCACACCCTGTCTCCTACACACACACACACCCTCCCCCAGTCTCAGCATGGCCAGCCACCCATTACAGGCCTGCCCCAGACGCAGGCATGGGCACCTCCCCAGTCCCTAATGTGACTACCCACCTCCATAGAAAACAACGTCCCCTCCTCCACTGACACACTGTGCAGAATTCACAGCTGTGAAAGAGATTCAGCACAGTGTGTCAGAATGCAACATGCTGTGTGTGCTCACCTAGCGCCTTTTGGTTGCACTGTGGAGTGGAGCCAATGTGGCGCCCCGCAACGAGTGCGTCACAAGGGAGTATTGCAGCCGCAATATTCTCTAGACAAAGCAGTGCAATAGTTAACTCAGAGATCCAACCCAACATACAACACCTAGAACAGAGGACCAATCATAGGTCCTGGTGGGTGGAGTGTTAGGGTAGTGAAGTAGAACACACAGTAATCTAGAGTAGTGAATAGTCTAGAACACAGAACTTGGAGAGGAGCGGGGGCTCCGCACCCCGTGCGGGCCCCTGGGCCGTCACCGGTCGGGTGTCAGCACCTGAGGCCTTAACCACCGGGAATGGGCATTTCTACACGGGTTCCCAAAAGACTCCCGTGCCCACAACTCACAGCCGGTTCACTGGTACCGAAGCTGGCAGCAGTTCACCTCTGTCACGCGAACCAGCCCCGTGGAGGAGCAGCTTTATAGGAGCACCCCACCACCAGCCAGTTTCCAGTCGTCTAACCAGCGGTGTACCCACTGAGGGACCCAAGGCTCCCCAAAGAATCCAGAACGTACATCATGGATAGGGCATTGAAGCAGCCTCCCCGTACCCGACCTGGTATTCCTGGGCGACGCTGGCAAGAGAAGCTAAGGAGGTAGAGAGGAGGTACACTGCGGATCTCTGAGGAGCACTATCACTGCTAAGTCCACCCGGTCTTCTACTCAACCACTGTAAGCCATGTACTGCCTGCTGGTTACAGTAAAGAACCGTTGCAGAGACTATCTGTGTCCGTGTCTCCTTATGAACTGTCCGTCGTTAACTGAAGGTAACCGCAGCTGCCGCACAACATCTTGAGCAGCTCCAGCCCCGGGGATCACCGCTCAGCCTGTGGGGAGCGTAACATCTTGCTGCTGTCCATCACCCCGGGAGGTTCCGCAGCGTCGGTAGTCCTTACCGAATCTACTCATAGGTGGCGTCACGAAGAAAACAAATTAAAACCCCTTTTTAATCTGTTCCCGTAAGACGACCTCAATTTTGATCTGCACCACACCGGGCCCCACTACCGGCAGGCGCGGTCCACCCGTGACAAGGAAGGAGAAGAATCGCCTGTCTAAACCGGGAGTAACCCTGGCCCCTGGTGTGCGTCACCAAGGCCTGCTGCTGTGTGCCCCGGAGCTGAGGCCGCTGCTGCCAGCTCTCTGTGCAGTGGAGCCGAGGACCACAGTTGCTGTGTGCCCTGGAGCTGAGGCTGCTGCTGCCGGCTCTCTGTGCAGTGGAGCACTGTGGATTGGAGCCGAGGACCACAGCTGCTGTGTGCCCCGGAGTGGAACTGGATTTTCCTTCTTCTGTGTCCCACTCTGTGCTGCAGGAGATAGAGAGGGGAAGATCATCACAGGTGAAAACCGAATTGGGGTCTATGAGACATAGATTAATTCTGACTTCAGATCCTGGTTGAAAAGGATTTCCAGTCCATGTCCTATGAACTGCGCATGCGCAGAACCACCCACCAGATCCCTGTCAAATATGCAACCGGATGCTCCCGCAAAGAATCCGGGTGCTTCCAGTTTCATCATTGCTAGGGAATCCAGGGGCATGCAGGCTTTTCATGCGTGCCCCAAGGATTCCAAAATACGCTAGAGTGAAACCAGCTTTAGCTGGACTCTGACATATGGAATTCCTTCCTGATTACATTATATTTTTGTATCTTTTTTACATATAGTTTAGATCTAATCTTCCCTTGAAGAATAATTATGATAATGGTTGTATACCTGTTTAAATAAATATATCCCTTTTAAAACAAATGCAAAAAGATTTGTGTGAACCATTTTTTTGGACTGATTTGATTATTTGCAGCTATGGGAAAAAGGCTGTATAAGGCCACGTGCACATGCTGAGTATTTGATGAGTTTTTTACCTCAGGATTTGTAGCCAAAACCAGGAGTGGGTGATAAATACAGAAGTGGTGACGTGTTTCTATTAGACTTTTTCCTCTGATTGCTCCACTCCTGGTTTTGTCCACAAATCCTGAGGTAAAAAACTCATCAAATACTCAACGTGTGCACGAGGCCTAAGGCCAGCTTGATGCCACATTTTGATGCCCTGTCAGGCTGTGTCCGGTGCATTGCAGGAGGCACCGAACATAGCCTGACAGCTCCGGACAAATAGAACTGGAGGGTTAATACGCCCTCCGATCCTGTTTGTAGCCAGATTCTGCAGAGCGCAGCTGAGGGAACTATCCCCTGCTGAAATGGTGCTGAACTACTTCACAGGGGACAGCTCCCTGGTGCTGAAGTTCAGTGTAGCTCATGCTGAACTGCAGCCACCGGTATCCATATCCCGGATCCTTCTGAGATCCAGGAGGATCCAATTTGGGCAGATTTTTCGCCCCGGACACAAAAACGTTGCAAGCAAAGTTTTTATGTCCGGGAGAAAAATCTGAATTCTCCCGGATCCTCCCGGACAGACGGAAACCGGATAGCACATAGCTGCCATCCCGCTCCATATGGCCCCATAGGGCTGCATTAGGACAAATTCGGGTCCGGGGCTGTCAGCTTCACCCCGGACAGCCCCGGACCTGATTCTACCGTGTTGTGAAGCCGGCCTTAACGGTTAAAACGGTGGTGGATAGAAGACTGGTGCCCAAGTTTTGTCCAATTATCAGGGTTGTTTTCTCAGCCTTTATCTCTGTACTACAGCTGAGTAGAATAAAAGATTGTATGGAGACGTAATTCGGCCACGTGCATGAGCCTATTGTGGGGTTGAAGCATTCATTTCAATTCTAGAGGGAAACAAGTAACATAAATTTGTTGTTTTTAGCAGCGAATATTTTTATACCAAATTCCTCACTCAGTTGTTCCTTGCTGGACTGTAGTGCTTTTTTCTATAAGCTTCTTAATTCAATAATGTCGGCATGGCAGGGCAGGATGGGGTTGTTATACGTTAATAACACCTTGCTTTGTTGTCAGTCCAAAGTCAGTGTAATTTTCGCTTTAGAAACCCGCAGAATTTACTCCAAGCAAAATCTGTTTCTGACTGTGTCGGCTTGTCACTTTGAAAGGACACAACGCACGAAGGACGCGAGCTACAATCACCATCATTAAACCGAGCATGGGTCCCTTGTGAGAAAAGCGTATTACAAATTGCTGTTGTTCATTCTCCTTGTCCATTGAATGTGGATGCTGTGGATGAATATGATTACATTTATCCAAACCTGACCATAATGCCTTGTGTTAAAAGGACACGATGAATGATTATATTTTCTAGCAGCATAAATTGGGTTCTAGGAAATAATCTGACTTCATAATTTTAGTTACCAGGCTACTAAAAGCTCTATGACATGACCCAAGGCAAGTGGAAATATGTAGCTCCCGTGTGGGTCCACCCAATGCATGGAACGCTCTCCTCCCTAAATCATGTACAGAAACATAAAACGACTGACCTCTCATTCAGCATGATCAGATACACATGCTATTTCTGCCGTCCTATTGTAGAGACATTATCATCATCATAAAATGACAGGGACAAAACCAAGGATCGGGGTTCTTTGCAAAATACGTATTCATGTGACCCTCGTTTAGCCTTTTCATAATCTACAACTTACACTAAGGTTGGGGACAAATGAGCAAAATTGTACGTTTTAGGTACAGGAAAAAAATATGAATTTTTTTAGTCATATTTTCATGTGTGTTTATGCTTCTTACATCCATACACGTTCTTTACAGTCCCTGACAAAAGTCATGTCACTTATCCATGTTATGTAAATAAAAGCTTATAACCTGATGTTAAATTCATCAAGCCCCCATCACTGACCTCTGTGCTGATGACCTGGCTTCCTACTTCATGGAGAAAATAGACAACATCTGCCAGGAAATCAGCTCTCAGCCTCCAAGCGTTGCCACCCCCATTCTTCCCCACATCTCCTCCGGTTCACTCTCCACATTCGACCCAGTCACAGAAGAAGAAGTCTCCAGGCTCCTATCTTCCTCTCGTCCCACCACATGCACTACCGACCCCATTCCCTCACACCTGCTCCAGTCCCTCTCTCCAGTCGTCACCACTCATCTAACCAAAATCTTCAATCTCTCCCTCTCTTCTGGCATCTTCCCCTCCTCCTTCAAACACTCGATCATTACTCCATTATTAAAGAAAACCACTCTCGACCCAACCTGCACAAAGAACTACAGACCAGTCTCCAATCTCCCCTTCATCTCTAAACTCTTGGAGCGCCTGGTCTATTCCCGCCTCACTCATTACCTCTCCTCTCACTCTCTTCTAGATCCATTACAGTCTGGTTTCCGCCCCCTTCACTCTACAGAAACTGCCCTCATCAAAGTGACCAATGATCTTCTGACAGCAAAACGTAATGGTGACCACTCTCTGCTTATTCTCCTTGATCTCTCTGCAGCTTTTGACACTGTCGACCATCAGCTCCTACTCTCTATGCTGCACTCCATTGGTATAAAGGACACTGCTCTCTCCTGGCTCTCCTCCTATCTTTCTGACCGCTCTTTCAGTGTATCTTTTGCTGGCTCCACTTCTTCCCCTCTTCCCCTCACTATTGGGGTCCCTCAGGGTTCAGTCCTTGGCCCTCTCCTCTTCTCTCTCTACACGGCCCCGATTGGGCAGACCATCAGCAGATTTGGCTTTCAGTACCATCTTTATGCTGATGACACACAACTAGGGATGAGCGAGTCCTAAATTACTCGGAATCGCTAGACCCGCACGAGTCCGAGCCCAGGACTCGGTACTCGTTGCGAGTCTAGCGAGTCCAATGTTAATGAATAGGGAATAGGGATTCGCGAGTCCCGAATAGAGAATACAGGACTCGGAATCGGAGACTCGCTAGGATTCGGACTCGTAGATTGCCATTGACTTGCATTGGACTCGTTACTGAGCGAGTATTCGCTAAAAGACTCGCCGATTACCGAGTCCAGCGAGTCCCTTAAGAATCGCCGAGTAACGAGTCCTAGCGAGTAGACTCGCTCATCCCTACACACAACTATACACTTCAGCCCCTGACCTTACCCCTGCGGTATTAAAGAACACCAATGACTGTCTAGCTGCAGTTTCCAATATCATGTCCACTCTCTATTTGAAACTAAACCTTTCCAAAACTGAACTTCTTCTGCTCCCCCCATCCACTAACCTCCCTAAATCGGACATCTCTCTCTCAGTTTGCGGCACCACGATAATGCCTAGACAGCAGGCTCGCTGTCTGGGTGTTATGTTTGACACCGATCTCTCCTTCTCCTCCCACACACATGTCTTGTCCGCTCCTGTCGCTTACACCTGAAGAATATCTCTAGAGTCCGCCCCTTTCTCACCCTGGAAACAACAAAAACCCTCACCGTGGCCCTAACCATTTCCGCCTTGACTATTGCAATTCTCTATTAAGCGGCCTCCTTCGCACCAGACTTTCTTCTCTCCAGTCCATCCTTAATGCAGCAGCCAGGATCACCCATCTGGCCAATCGTTACTCAGATGCCTCTGCTCTGTGCCAGTCATTGCCCTGGCTGTCCGTATACTACAGGATCAAATTCAAATTGCTTGTTCTCACCCACAAAGCTCTTCACAGTGCAGCACCCCCCTACCTCTCCTCCCTCATCTCTGTCTATCACCCCAACCGCTCTCTACGTTCCTCAAATGACCTTCGACTAACATCTGTACTAATCCGATCCTCCCACTCCCGGCTCCAAGACTTCTCCAGAGCTGCACCAAACCTCTGGAATGCTTTACCCCAAGAAATCAGGACTATCCACAACTTGCATGGCTTCAGGCGATCCCTAAAAATGCATCTTTTTAAGGCGGCCTATCATACTCCCTAATAGAAGTCCACTGTACTGTAGACAGTGAATGGGCTATCCCTCTGGACATTACTCTTCTACAAACTCCACCAAACCAAAAAGGTCTACACAGACTGTATAATGACCATCCATGTAAGCTTAGTCCTATGCCCTCAAGATGCCTGGACCATCAGTGCAATAAGCCCCTGTACCTTCTGTAACCCTATCCCATTGTAGATTGTAAGCTCTTTTGAGCAGGGTCACCTTCATTTCTTGCTCTATTTATTGTATTTTTTTTTACATTGATTCTATGCCTATTGTTTTGTATCCAATTATTGTACTTTATTTGTTCTCTACTCTAATTACTTACTGTATATTTTCTGTACTCTAACCCTACATTGTAAAGCGCTGCAGAATATGTTGGCGCTATATAAATAAAGCTTTTATTATTATATTATTATTATCCATTGGTTTTATAAATTACTCTTTTGAAAGCTGAAACCTCCCAAATGTGGTTTAGGTCAAGAAAATAAATTGGCATCAATGCTGAAATATTGATCATTTAATGAACACAGAATAGTCAGATTTTGGCAAGACAAAAGTTTTGTCGCCTGGTCATATAATGCACCCAATCCTAGTTTACATCCTCACCTGTGCTCACTAAATGATTGGTTAATTAGTGGATGTGTATAAAAAGAAACTCCAGCACCCCAGACCTTCACTTGAACTGCAACTTGAGCTCTGACAACATGCCAAAAATCCACCCTGCCACCAAAGCCTTGATTATCAAGAGGCTGAAGACCAGATCTACTGCAGAGGTGGCTGGCACCTTTAATGTGTCTCAGCGTCAAATACAAAGAATTAAAAAAAAATTTGAAGAGACTGGAGATGTGTTTGACAAGCTCGGTCTGGCAGACCCCGCAAGACTAACTGTTTAGGAGGAACGTTTGTTGGTTAGAAAATCCAAAGCAAGCCCCTCTTCAACTGCAGCAGAGCTCCAACTGGCCTGGTAACCTCAAGTCCCTGTGTCAACAAGAACAGTTTTAGGATTCTGTCTCGAAATGGCCTCCATGGTTGAATCAGTGCCCAGAAGCCAGCAGTAAACAAAAGGCAAATAAAAAGCCATGTGGCATTTGCAAAATCCCACAGCCTGTTACCACTGGAAAAGTGGCAGAAGGTGGATTTCTCTGATGAATCTTCAGTAGAATTACACCACAGCCGCCGCAAATACTGTAGGAGACCTATTGGAGTCCTGTATGGATCCAAAATACACCGAGAAAACAGTTAAAGTTGGTAGTGGAAAGATCATGGTCTGGGGATACATTTAGTATGGGGTTGTGCAAAACATTTGCATGTTAGAAGGCAATATCAATAGCCTAAAATATTAAGATGTATTAGCTACCTCTTACATTCCAAATCATAAAAGGGGTCAAATTCTGCAGCAGGATGGTGCTCCATCTCATACATCCTATATCTACAACAAAGTTCTTCCAGGCAAAAAAGATCAAGGTGCTCAAGGACTGTCACCAGATATGAACATCATTGAGCATATTTGGGGTAGGATGAAAGAGGAAGCTTGGAAGACAAAACCAAAGAATCTAGATGAACTCTGGGAGGCATACAAGACTGCATTCTTTGCTATTCCTGATGATTTCATTAATACATTGTATGTATCATTGCTGAACCGCATGGATGCAGTCCTTCAAGCTCATGGAAGTCACACAAAATATTAAATATGACTCTAATAGCGCCACAACTTCATTCACCAATGTTATGCAACATATACCGTATATACTCGTGTATAAGCCGACCCGTGTATAAGCCGACCCCAACTACGTTTGCCCCCAAAACCCGGGAAAACCTATTGACACGTGTATAAGCCGAGGGTGGACCCCAGCACAGGTATACAGCCCCCAGCAGTGTGGTATACAGGCCCCCCAGTGGTATACAGGCCTCCCCAGTGGTAGTATAAAGCAGCCTCCCCAGTGGTAGTATACAGCAGCCTCCAGTGGTATATACAGCAGCCTCCTAGTGGTATATACAGCAGCCTCCTAGTGGTATATACAGCAGCCTCCCAGTGGTATATACAGCAGCCTCCTAGTGGTATATACAGCAGCCTCCCAGTGGTATATATAGCAGCCTCCTAGTGGTATATAAGCAGCCTCCCAGTGGTATATACAGCAGCCTCCCAGTGGTATATACAGCAGCCCCAGCCCCATCCCACACACACACACTACACACACATATACACATACATACACACACACATACATACACACACATACACACATATGCACAGCTTCTTACCTTGTCCGGTGCTGTCCCCACTGTCATGCCCCGCTCCTCCGGCCATCTGGTGGAGTCCCCACTCCTCTCCTGGTCTACGGTGCGGCTTGATGACGTCGGGCCAATCAGAGGCCCCAACATCATCTGGCCACGTCTGGGGGTGATTGACGTCACGGGTCCTGCGCTCTCATTGGTGCAGGGCCTGACCTGGGCGGAGATTGCAGGAGGAAGCAGGAAGTTGACGGGCACCGCACCGTCATGCAACTGGACGGGACACCGCACCGCAGACCAGGAGAGGAGCGGGGACACCACCGACAAGGTAGTGTATATTGACGCAGCGCCCCCCCCCCTGTCTTATTTTCAGCCCCTACCATATTGACCCGTATATAAGCCAAGGGGGGACTTTTCAGCCCAATTTTTGGGCTGAAAAACTCGGCTTATACACGAGTATATAGGGTAGTATTTGTATTTTAACTTTATTTTGTGGGTTTGAAATCACTTTCATCTATTACTTGATGCCAATTAATTTTCTTAACCCAAACCAAATTTGGGCATGTTTCAGCTTTCAAAAGCTGGCCTAGCCTATTTATCAGGTGGCCTATTGACTGTTTGGGCAGTTATCCTGGTCTATTTATGAGGTGGCCTATAGCACCCAGTCACAAACTCAGCTTCTATTTTACTACCAGTCATCAATAGGGGCTCTGATTGGTTGCTATAGGCAACAAAGGACATTCTTAGTATGAGACAGCTTATGTGTGCATTAATATGATTTTGGAAGTGACACTTAGGCAATGTTGTTGTAGAGGGTGATGTAAATTACATGATCTTAGCTGTATACTAATTATATGAAGTTTTATATACTGTCAATTACAGACAATAATGCTCCATAACAAAAGGAATTTGATTGGAAAATTGTCATCAGACACAAAGAGAAAAGCTTTATTATGGCTCAATGACCCATCTGAAGAAAGGGAAGCAAGGCTCAGAGACATTAAAACAAGAGTTGCTTCCTAGAGGCCACTGAAACCTTTCAGAAGAAAGAAGCAACATTTACAAATAAGTGAACAAGAGCTGCTTCCTCAAGGCCCACTGAAACATCTCAGCAGAGAAGCAAGACTTACAGACAAGAGAACAAGAGCTGCTTCCTCAAGGGTCACTAAAACATCTCAGCAGAGAGAAGACCAGTATGAGAATCAGAATTGCTTCCACAAGGACAAAGGAAAAGGTTGGAAATTTGAAACACTCTGCCTTTTGCTTCCACTCAAACATCAACTATAAAGCCCCCGTTACACGGGGTGACATCGCCGCCTATTACATAGGCGACGTGGGGGCGTGGCCTATCGGCGGCAACATCGCCCCCTACGTTGCCTCATGTAAAGGGGCGATGTAGTTATGACGAGAGGAATAGGGGACTGCGGGCCAAAGCTTTCTCTGATGTTATCAATCTTCTGCTTAAAGAAAGAGGCAAAATCTTCAGCAGAAATAAGAGGAGAGGGAGGAGGTGCTGCGGGACGTAGAAAAGAATTGAAAGTGTTGAGAAGCTGTTTAGGGTTGTGAGATAGGAAGGATATGAGGAATGAGAAGTAAGTTTGTTTTGCGGCAGCGAGCGTGGATTTGAAGTTGGCGAGGGACTGCTTGTATGCGACAAAGTGCTCGGCAGAACGGGATCTCTTCCATTTCTTCTCAGCTATCCTGGAAGTCCGTGTCAGTTCTTTACTCAGGCTGGTCTGCCAGGGTTGCCTGTTGATTGTAAGAGTTTTGCTGTGCGTGAAGGGTGCGGCTGAATCAAGTATAATAAGGTGTAGATATAGCAGAGCTAGTTATGTGCACATAGTATATGTTATATAGTATAGTCTAGTAAACTGTAAGGAAGAAATCAGTCTATTATGTAGGTGAAAGGTGAGACGCCTGGACAGACTGATGGCAGAGACCAAAAGGGTTAAAGTCTGGATCAGTTATAGAGGGAGGTGCCAGTCTATCAGCACCCACCCACACCAGGGGCTGCTGCGAGCAGGGTCGTTCCTCGTATGACAGACTGTATGCAATTGTGGGGAAGATGCCCAAATCTAAAAGGCTGAAGACAGCCTGCTATCCCGGCAGGAGAACCCCTAAAAATGGTGAATGTCGCTGTGGCCTTCAAGATGACAGCAGCATGTGACCAGTGAGATCGCACAGCTCATACTGGGCAGAGAAGGCACCGAAACGCGTAAAAGTGTGCCTGACTGAGAGCTGTGCCCTATTTCAAGAGGGTAGTGGCAGTGGCTGGAGTCCATACTAAATAGGTAGGAACGTCTCGGAGGGGCATCTGGTGGAAGAAGAAGGTCCGACACAGACAAGGTGGTATCTGTGAGTGGAGGGCGTGGTGCCTGAAGAGACGTGTGCTGGTGAGTGCAGACCAGCATGTACAAGAGGTGTGGCTATGGGCATGGCCAGCAAGACGGATGGGTAACGTGGGAGGTCCATGGCGCTGGAAGAGGCGGGACCTGTGATACAAGAAGGGCTCATCATTGTCCTGAATAGCACAACTACAGAGAAGCAGTGCAACAGCGTGGAGACCTCCAGTGCTGAATGTGGGAAAAATCATCCAGGAAGAGTTTGATGAAGGAACCCTTCCAATGCCGACTGGAGTGTCCGGAGGCCAGGATGTTGGCTACGCTGTATCCTGGGACCTACTGGTCTTGCAGCTCAAAGACATGGAGCTAGAGGGAGATCAGTCAGAGTCTGCAGAGGAGGTAGGCTCGAACATGTCAGTTACCCTGACATGAGAGTGTCTGAGTGTCAATGAGAGCTGAGTGTGAGCGGCAGTGTACTAAGGCTGCTTGGAGGACTTTAATTAGATGAGCAAGTGACTGTGGGGTTAGTTCCGAAAGTCAAAGTAGCAAGTTCAGTTTTCCTGTTCGCAGTCAGGGCGTCCATTCTGAGCACTCCTACAAGGAAAGACAGTGCACTCTGTAAATATTCTTTTGGTTTAGGTGATTAGTCATGTAAGATTGTATGTCTGAGAAACCCATGTGTCACGGTCGCGGTAGAAACCCGGGTAGGTCCTGTATTGAATAAGGGAAGGAGTGGCATAGCCTGAAGGTAGCTCTTCTGTGTGTGAAGCTGGCACTTGGGATTTTTCAGGTTGTATAAATTGTGTGTTATGTTTTGTGCCTGTTGTGACTCATATGTTGCTGAGAAGTGAAATACTGTTATCTTTTTGCAAGTTACAAAGAGAAGTTGGTTTGGTATCATATCATGGTCACAGTTGTTCATAGCAGTGCTATATCTCACTCTCACTTTGGTGTCTTGGTCGTTACAGACACACCAACAGGATCTTTAGATTGTGAGCCCCAAAGGGGACATTATTGCTGATGTATGTAAAGATCTGTGGAATTAATAACACTACATAATTATAATTACTTCTTACAGAAATTAGGTGTTAATGTGGCGCCCCTGCGGATCCAGTAGCCACAGGTACTGCACCCCTGTTAGGGTATAGTATCTCACTCACGGCTAAGAGGAGTACAGACCGTTACCGGCCACACAGGCCACGCACTAGGAACCATTGTAATGGGGATGGGTGGTGAACAAAGTAGTTAGAGGGAGCACTTGGGAAGGAGTGAGGTCAGGAAGTACACATGTAGCTGACGTGGGACACGTGACAAAGGGTATAAATAGAGTGGGAAAGATTGAGAAAGGAGGAGAGACAATTGAACAGCAGAGAGGAGAGTTGCTGCAGAGAGAGAAAAGTAAAGTGAAGCAGGATCTGCCTGTCGAACTACTCTACAGTGTGGTCTTGGTCCCTGAAAGACACAGCGGGTTGCAGTCTTCAGATCTTTTACTCATAGTCTTTGTGTAACAGCCTGCTGAGCACTGGGTTCTCAGAGGCAGGGATCCAGCTACTCCCAGGTAGTAGGATGGTACTTAACCGGCACCCCTTCTCTGTTCTTTCTCAGCCTCTTTACACTGCGCTTGCCTCACCTGTCCTGCCATGCACCTCGCCACACAGAGCTCTGGGCCAGTGACTGTGGGTTTTTATTAGGGGATAACCTGCAGTGTTTCCCCATAACCTTATGGTTGCCACCTTTTCAGCAGATGTGCACCTAGTTTACCTTTTCTGCTCCTCAGTCTGACCTCTGGACACTTCTCTCAAGTTCTTTTCCTTCTGTGACAGGCTTTCTTTCTCTAGCTTCTCAGTGGCTTCTCTCCTGTATTAACAGGTCTCTCCTAGTGATGAGTGAGGACTAAGATGCTCGGGTGCTCAGTACTCGAGCAGATCGGTAGTTTGGAAAGGCTAGACTCGATTACCGAGTATAATGGAAGTCAATGGAAAATTTGAGAATTTTTCTGGAAGAATCTTCAGAAAAAAATGCTTGAATTTAGCATTGACTTACATTATAGTCGGTAATCGAGTCAAGCCCATTCGAGTATCTGATCTGCTTGTTTCGAGTATTGAGCATCTTAGTCCTCACTCATCACTAGTCTTTGCATATTCGTCCACATAGGCAGATACCTGTTAATCCAGACAATGGGCAGGAAGAGGCACCGGAGAACTACTTGTCTGACTAGTTTACAATGTAGTCTTGGTCCCTGGTGGCTATTAATTGTTTCTCTCTTCAGAGGTAAACATACCTGAGTTGACAGAGCCAATGCCTGATACATGCTGCCCACAAATTAAATAGCATGTATCAGATGTCAGGTTCTCTTTAATCCTCTGATAATGCTGCGATTTTCAGCCCAGTGGGTGGTCCTATCAGTAATTGACAGTTATCTCTGAATACACACTTATATATCCTCATATGAATGTAGCACTATACAAAATGTGCGGTATGTATGCACACTTATACCCAGAAAGCTGTTTGTGAAACTAGTCACCACATAGACAAGAAGAAGTAAAATAGTCAAACGTTCAGGTCAGGTGCTAGTAGAGCAAATCAACACAGAGGTGAGGAACAGAGGTGTAGTAAAGTCATGATCTGAGGTCAGTTACTTGGAGAGGAGTGGATCAGAACAGAGAGACAAGAAAAAAGGATGGTTAAACAAAGGAAAGGGCAGGCAGCAAAAGTTCAATTTCCAGAGCACAAAATCAGCACAACAGACCTGAAACTAAAACTGGCAGTGCTCTGGGATAAACAGCACAGCTAAAAGGCTGGGCAATTACAGGAGACAGGGAAAAAACTGAGCAAACCCTAGACATAAATTGGACGACTGAGCTGTCAATCAGAACACCAACAGCCCAGCATATCCCAGCTCCCGATAAGATGTCTAAGCTGTCAATCACCCAGCCCAGCACACCCTGAATGCAGAGCGGAGGAATTATGACAGTACCCCATAATCATGTCTCTACCAAGAGGAGGCCAGTCTTAATGCTAGCCACCACACAGACAAGAAGAAGTAGATTAGTCAAACATTCAGATCGGGTACCAGGAGAGTACAGCAAGAGACAGGGGATAAACAGAGGCATAGTAGATTTGAAGTGACCAGCAGTAAGGCCGCGGGTGTGTGTCTATGATCTGCTTCAACAAAATCCCCATACTCAGATTTAACGGGAGGAAACATTTCTTTACTATTAAACATGGTGATAACACATTCAACCGGTTTGGCTGCACACATAGGGAAGGTTGAATACCCTGATATTCAGTTCCGGATGCACGGCAAGAAACAAAACAGTACTGGCAATCTCTTCCCCTAGCTTTCCCTCAATGTACGTTACCAGTCTATAACAACAGAAGGCGTAGCTCCCACGTCACAGGGCTGGCATATGCCAAGATGGGGGGGAAACGCCAGAGCATCCTTTAGGGCTCGGAAGGACTTTTCCTGGCTGGGTCCCCAGCTGATGGGTCATCCCCTGGGGCTGTTGGTGGTCCCTCGAAGCAGGTCGTGCAGTGGTGCAGCAAGCCGGGCGAAGTTTTTGACGAACCGGCGGTAGTAGCCGGCCAGCCCCAGGAAAGACCTGACCTCCTTGGCATTTGAAGGTTGTGGTCAGTCCCGTACGGTGGCTATTTTCTCTGGAGACGGTTGAACACCTTTGGCCGAGATCCGGTGACCCAGGTAATCGATCTCTGGCTGCAGAAGACTGCACTTGCTGGGTCTCAACTTCAGGCCATGTTCTATCAACCTACGGAACACACGGCCCAGCTGCTGTAGGTGTTCTTCAAATGTGGCCGAATAGACTACAATGTCGTCCAGGTAGATGAGGGTGAAGTCGAAATTGAAGTCCCCCAAGCAGCGCTCCATCAGCCTCTGGAAAGTCCCCGGCGCGTTGTTCAGACCAAAGGGCATCCGGTCGAACTCGTACAGGCCCATGGGTAGGATGAAAGCAGTCTTTTCTCTATCCTTCTCGTGCATGGGTACCTGCCAATAGCCACTGGCCAGATTCAAGGAAGAAAAGTACTTGGCTTTCTTCAGGGCTGTCAGGGATTCTTCGATCCTTGGCAACGGGTACGAGTCCCTGATGGTGCAAGCATTCAAGCGGCGGTAGTCCACACAGAACTTCAGGGACCCGTCTTTCTTCTTAACTATCACCACCGGTACAGCCCAGGGGCTCTGGCTTTCTCGTACCACTCCGGCATGTAACATGGAATTCAGGAGGTTTTTCACCTCTTGGTATTGTTGGGGAGGTATTTGGCGGTACCTCTCGTGGGTAGGAGCGGCGTCACCCGTGGGGATCTCGTGCTTGATACTGGTGGTGCATCCAAAGTCGGTGTCATGCCGGGCAAAGGATGCCTGGTGTTCTTGTAGTAGTTCCTCTATCTGGGACACCTCCTGTTTAGAGTATTGGGATGTGTCCAACTGACACTTTTCTCGCAGTTCTCTCCCCGCTTTGGTGTCATCTGTGGCAGTGGCCATGGCAGAGACAGTCACTGTCCAATCTCCCTCTGTAGACGGTGCAAACTGGAGGGGGCTCATAGGATTCACCACTTCGGGTAGGGCGTAAACTCGGGCGAGCTGTGTCCCAGCCTCTAGGTCAACGCCCACGTTAGCCGTGTTGCCCAGCCTAACAGGAATCCTTCCCTTTCTCACAACAGCTAGCGTTCGAGCAACTAGTGGATTCAACTTCCCTTCCTTCGGGGTCCGCGGCTCAATCAGCACCTCCACGCCTTCAAGCTATCTTGTGGTGCTAAGGGGTAGCGAGATAACTGTCTCCTTCTCAGCCGGTAAGGTTATCCTAGCATGGCGGGGTACGGTGATCGTGGCCAGCGGCAGTTGTTCCTCTGCCATTCGCTGGAGGCTGCAGGTCCGGACCACTCGTTGAACGGCTCGGCGGGTGGCCCTGTGTGCGGTCACCTCCTGCCAGTATTTGGGTTCCCTCTTGGTAAGCAGCACCAGATCCAGATCTTTCAGGATGTTCATCTCAATAATCATGGGCGTTTCTGATCCAATGCCTTCCTTGACCACGATTATCCCCCTCTTCCCGAGGTCCTGCACACAGATTTCAGTTTCATCCAGGCAACTCCCGTCACCGGAATGGGTAGATTATTGGCTGCTTTGATCTTGATGGCAGTATCAGGGTCATAGGCAACCCGCGGCTTCAGATATTCTTCATAAAACTGCTCGGAGATGGTGGATACCTGAGACCCAGTGTCCATTAGTAGTGATGGGCGAATCCTAAATTACTCGGAATCGCTTGACTCTAGCGAGTCCGAGCACAGGACTCGCTACTCGTTGCGAGTCTAGCGAGTCCAATGTTAATGAATGGGGAAGCGAGTAATAGCGAGTAGTGTGAGATTTACAAATCGCAGATGTGTCTCGGAAGCTTCAGCCTGAAGCAATCCTAGTTTTGTCATTTATTTGCATTGCTCGTTTACTTTGTAAGTAATCGCTGACTCGCACAGATAAGATCCTGTCTCCTCTGTACAGGCTGCCAGCTCCAGGGTCCTAGAGCCCGCCTGCTGCCTGATGTAGCAGTGCTGAGATTGTTCTCAGTCTGCTCATTCCCTGTGTACAGACATGAATGTCTGTGCACAGAGATGATGTAGCAGAGCTGAGATTGTTCTCAGTCTGCTTATTCCCTGTGCATATACATCTATATTTATGCACAGGGGATGTAGCAGAGAGGACATCGCTTTTTGGACTGCGTCGGACGGAAGAGGATTTTTTTAATTAAAGATGGAGTCCCTAATGGCTTTTTTTTTTATTTCTAATAAAAAATTTTCCTTGTGTTGTGTTTTTTTTAAAACAATTTAATAGAAATTCATGGCGGTCATGTCTAATATTGGCGTGACCGCCATAAATTTCGGGCTTAGGGTCAGCTGATAATACAAAGCTGGCCCTAACCTCTATTACCCAGCGTGCCACCGCTACCAGGGCCGCTGGAAGAGCGGGGTTCAGCGCCAGAGGATGGCGCTTCAATGAACGCGCCATCTTCTGGGGCGGCTGCGGGCTGCAATTTGCAGCGGGGGGTGCCCAGAAAGCTTGGGCATCCCTGCGCTGCGGATTCCAGCCCCCAGCTGCTTAGCTGTACCTGGCTAGACATAGAAATTGCGCGGAGCCCCACGCATTTTTTTTTAATTATTTCATGAAATTCTGAGATTCTGACTCTGAGACTCTGACTCTGAGCCTCTGACTCTGAAATTCATGAAATAATAAAAAAAAAATGTGTGAGGCTCCGCGCAATTTCTTTGTCTAGCCAGGTACAGCTAAGCAGCTGGGGGCTGGAATCCGCAGCGCAGGGATGCCCAAGCTTTCTGGGCACCCCCCGCTGCAAATTGCAGCCCGCAGCCGCCCCAGAAGATGGCGCGTTCATTGAAGCGCCATCCTCTGGCGCTGAACCCCGCTCTTCCAGCGGCCCTGGTAGCGGTGGCACGCTGGGTAATAAAGAGGTTAGGGCCAGCTTTGTATTATCAGCTGGCCCTAAGCCCGAAATTTATGGCGGTCACGCCAATATTAGACATGACCGCCATGAATTTCTATTAAATTGTTTTAAAAAAAACACAACACAAGGAAAAATTTTTATTAGAAATAAAAAAAAAAAGCCATTAGGGACTCCATCTTTAATTAAAAAAATCCTCTTCCGTCCGACGGAGTCCAAAACGCGATGTCCTCTCTGCTACTTCCCCTGTGCATAAATATAGATGTCTATGCACAGGGAATAAGCAGACTGAGAACAATCTCAGCTCTGCTACATCATCTCTGTGCACAGACATTCATGTCTGTACACAGGGAATGAGCAGACTGAGAACAATCTCAGCTCTGCTACATCATCTCTGTGCACAGACATTCATGTCTGTACACAGGGAATGAGCAGACTGAGAACAATCTCAGCTCTGCTACATCATCTCTGTGCACAGACATTCATGTCTGTACACAGGGAATGAGCAGACTGAGAACAATCTCAGCACTGCTACATCATGTCTGTGAGCAGGCGGGCTCTAGGACCCTGGAGCTGCACAGAGAAGACAGCTGGACTCGGCTCGCAAAGAAACAGCAGTTATCTGCGAGTTTCCCTGCTATCACTGGCACAGTAGCCAGTGATTACTCGCACGAGTCTAATGCAAACAATGGCAATCCTAGTTTTGTCAGCATTTCTGACAAAACTAGGATTGATATTGATTTGCATTGGACTCGTGCGAGTAATCACTGGGAAACTCGCAGAGTACCGAGTCCTGCGAGTCCCTTACTACTCGCCGAGTAACGAGTCCTAGCGAGTAGATTCGCCCATCCCTATCCATTAGTCCTTGCACGGCAATCCCTTCCAGCAATACTTCCAGGGTGGGGCTGTTTGATGCAAGTTTGTTCCGTTGCTGGCTCTGTTTCCCTACACCCTTCTCCTTGGCCTCCCCTGCCGAGTGAGCCGCTTTGGCAGGTGCGTCTAGTTTAACGGCGGCCGCTGTTGAGGGGCATGGCTTGCTGGTTCTGGTAAATCGGAACGCGGGTGGACTTGAAAGTTCTGGGGGCAACGGTTTGCTCTTTGGCGGGGGTCGCCGCATGTCCAGCACCTTTCCATAGGCCAGCTGGGTTGTTGTCTCGCTTGCCTGTCCGCCTGTTGGTCTAGTGTGAGCTGTAGCACCTGTTTCTGTAACTCTGCCACCATCTGTTTCAGTTCTTCCGTGTCCCTGTTCAGAGTTCTGGTACCGGATATGGACCTGCAAGCCGCGGTATAAGTCTGTGTCTCCATGACAGGTCCCCTAGAATGTTCTATCGCTTCCTGTTTAACCTCAGCGAACGTAAGGGCCGGATTTATCCGGAGTAGATCTTGCAATGAGTGGTTAAGGAACGGGTCTCTCAGCCCTGTCACAAATTGATCTCTCAGCACCAGGTCACGGGAGTCTGTACTAGCTATCTGTTCTTCTTTTCTACAGGCTTGTTCAAGCAGTAGTTGGAGGGCGTTTGCATATTGAAGAATGTCCTCCCACTCGAGCTGAGTACACCGGAAGAACATATAGCGCAATGTTCCCGCATATGTGGTCGGACCATAGGTGTTCTCCAGCACCGGCACCAAGTCATCCAATGTACGCCGGCCCCTAACTGTCTCCAGCCTGACTGTCGTCCACGCCTCCCCCTCTAATGTTAGCATGGCCATTTCTGCTAGGGTCTTAGGATCAACGTTATACATTTCTCCCACTATCTTGAGTTGTTCTGTCCATTCAGGTACAGGATAATTCTGTCCGTTAAACTTTCTCACTTGATTGACAATAGATGCTGGGGGAGCTGTCTGGTTATAAGCTACTACCGGGAGAGGATTTTGTTGATCACAGATCCTGCCGACTACGCCAGATGAAGTGACTGGCAGTAAGGCCGCGGGTGTGTGTCTATGATCTGCTTCAACAAAATCCCCATACTCAGATTTAACGGGAGGAAACATTTCTTTACTATTAAACATGGTGATAACACATTCAACCGGTTTGGCTGCACACATAGGAAAGGTTGAATACCCTGATATTCAGTTCCGGATGCACGGCAAGAAACGAAACAGTACTGGCAATCTCTTTCCCTAGCTTTCCCTCAATGTACTTTACCAGTCTATAACAACAGAAGGCGTAGCTCCCACGTCGCAGGCCTGGGGTCTAACGATGGCGATTCCAGGGGAAGCGATGAAGGGGGTTTCCTCAGTCCTCTCCACAGGTACCGGTTTATAGTCTCTCAGTCCGAGGAAAAAGAAAAAAAAAGAAAAAAAAAATAGATTTCGAAGGTGGCTCCCTTGTGTCCGTCACAGTCTCTGAATATCCTCTAGGAGTGTGATGTTCTGCAGTCAGGTTAGGCTCATGGTAACAATGTTCTGCAGCCTGGGGGTTGTCGCAACGGCTTCCGCGGCGTGATCTTTCCAGAAAGGTGTCGCAAGGAAGCCCTCTCTCGAGGAACACCCACAGGCAGGTCTGTCCTGGTCGAGCTCCGTCTCCTTCTGTGTATCCCGCACTTTTTCCTCCCGAGCACATGGCTGTTGTGGGAGGGGATCAGCAGGTGTCATTATCTCTGCAGCAATTTCAGCACTTGTCCACAAGGGGGCAGTATCGGACTGTGTAATGTCCACTTCAGTGTCCATTTCAATAATAATACAATCAGGGCTACCCACTCCATTACAAAGTCACAGTCTGAGGTCAGTTACCTGGACAGTAGCGGATCAGAGCAGAGAGACAAGATGAAAGGATGGTCAAACACAGAAAAGGGCAGGAAGTAAAATATCAATTCTAAGGGTACAGATAAGGGATACCAAACTAGCACAACGGATCTGAAACTAAGACTAGAAGTGCTCTGCTAAAAAGCTGGGCAATTACATCAGACAAGGAACACCTGCAAAACCCAGCACAGCCTAGAAAGGGATTGAATGACTGAGCTGTCAATCATAACATCAACATCCCAGCACATCCTAGCTACAGATAGGATGAGTAAGCTGTCAATCGCCCATCCCAGCATAGCCTGAAAGTCAATCACTAATAGGACTGCCCACTGGACCAAAAATCCAGAAAGCACAAAACTCTCTAAAACCTGTTTATCAATTTATTCCACTCCTCCTGCACTATAACATGCTACCTGCAGATTGGACTGCATTTTTATGGTTACAGGTTTCCTTGAACAGATAGTCCATAATCCTGATTCCAGTTTTAGAGAATAGCAATAGTCGCCTAAATGCTTCCGCTCCTTTAAAAAAAAAACAAAAAAAAAACAACCTATAATATGTTTAAAGTTTCTTGAAAGTGCAGTTCCATCTCAGTGGCTTTCATGTATCCATGTTACAGCTCCATTTTGTACGAGCACATCAATACTGTCTGATGAAACCTTTTATTTCAGCCAAGAAAACATCAATATTCATATTTTCTGATATGTTCCTGGCATATCATTAGATCAAGTGATCGACAGTGGTATTTACTGAATCCAGCAATTCTAATCCTGGCAAGTTTGTGTGCCTTATTAATTAGAGAATGGCATATGTGATGTGAAGAATGCGCAGGCAGGGGATGCAGGATAATTGCCTTGCAATGGATTTCCTTTTTGTAGATGATATCTAAGACCGGAGTAAACTTCTCTGGAGACTTTGCTGCCCTTTTAGCTAAATGTCTTCACCAGTTTCCCAAACCACAATGACCCTTAGATTTTGCTCGCAGGCACTAAATTGCTCTTTAATGTTTGTGAATGTGACATATTGGCCTTGGCATCATTTTGTGCCCACTTGTGTAAACAATAGGCTTTCATAAACAGATTCTGGCTGGCAAACTGCATTACATGTAGGATGTGCATTATAAAAATGATACTTCTAATAAGATTGGAATTGATCATTTATTGATGTACTATTATCAGTACAGGTACATTTTAGTTTAAGGCATACATCTGTACCCAGTGCTGCACTGTAGAGCCAGAGGCTTACCAGTTACATTGACTCTGGGGGCCCACTGGTCAGCCACATGCAAATATTACATTACTCTCCGTTACGCTCATGTCCCTGGTTTGGGCTTCTCTCCATGTCAGGCTTTGCAAATAGCCTGGTGTGTTTCAATATGATAAACTGCCTTGGTCTATTTGAGGGCTTCTTGGTTTCACACTTGGGCTCTGGTATTGACAGGGACTAGCCCTGCTTGAGTGAGATCTGAGAGAATGAGCTGGACTTGCTTTGTTGTGCTACATCTTGGCTTCTGTTGAACTCTGGAGTCCTGTCAGCGAGTCCTTGAACCTTCTGTCTTTTGTCCGTCTACGGTATTGTGCCGCCTATGAGTTTGTCAGACTTCCATATTTCTCCTGTGTGTCGTCTGCCTTTTACCTTCAGTCAGTAGCTCTGCTACCTGCCTGTCAGTGGTCTCCCGTCATCCTGTTACCTGTCTTGATTCCTCAGCATCTCTCCTACCTGTCTGCCAATGGCCTACAGCAGTCTCCAGTCATCCTGTTACCTGCCTCAGTTCAACTGCACCTCTTCTACCTGCCTGCCAGCGGCCTCCTGTCATCCTGTTACCTGCCTTGACTCATCATTATCTCTGCTACTTGTCTGCCAGTGCTCTTCAGTCATCCTGCGACCTGTCTGCCAGCAGTCATCAGTCATCCTGTTACCTGCCTGACAATAGGCTCCAGTAATCCTGTTTCCTGACTCGACATGTCAGTATCTCTACTACCTGTCTGCTAGCAATCTTCAGTCATCCTGCGACCTGTCTGCCAGCAGTCATCAGTCATCCTGTTACCTGCCTGACAATAGGCTCCAGTAATCCTGTTACCTGACTCGACATGTCAGTATCTCTACTACCTGTCTGCTAGCAATCTTCAGTCATCCTGCGACCTGTCTGCCAGCAGTCATCAGTCATCCTGTTACCTGCCTGACAATAGGCTCCAGTAATCCTGTTTCCTGACTCGACATGTCAGTATCTCTACTACCTGTCTGCTAGCAATCTTCAGTCATCCTGCGACCTGTCTGCCAGCAGTCATCAGTCATCCTGTTACCTGCCTGACAATAGGCTCCAGTAATCCTGTTTCCTGACTCGACATGTCAGTATCTCTACTACCTGTCTGCTAGCAGTCTTCAGTCATCCTACTACCTGTCTGCCAGCAGTCATCAGTCATCCTGTTACCTGCCTGACAATAGGCTCCAGTAATCCTGTTACCTGACTCAGCCAGAAAATATGGGAAGCAAGGTGTACCACGGTCCGCGCTGCTGAGTCCACAAAATCACCTGGGATGCAAGATGTTGGAGCAGTATACTTCTTTATTCCTTCCTACGCGTTTCGGCGCCCTTCCTGGCACCTTCCTCAGAGATATCCCTGATGAAGGTGCCAGGAAGGGTGCCGAAACGCGTAGGAAGGAATAAAGAAGTATACTGCTACAACATCTTGCATCCCAGGTGATTTTGTGGACTCAGCAGCGCGGACCGTGGTACACCTTGCTTCCCATATTTTCTGGCTGATTTTCCACGTTGGAGTGGTCGGTGGAGGTCCTGTAGCAGCTGATACTGTGATATGCTGTTAAACCAGTTGTGGGTCTCACAACTGGAATAGGTGAGTGTAACTGCATTACACCACTCACATCTGAGTGTCACTAGTGATAGGGCACTATTGCGCCTCTTGTTCCCCACCTTTTTTGTATTGTTACCTGACTCGACACGTCAGTATCTCTGCTACCTGTCTGCCAGCAGTCATCAGTCATCCTGTTACTTGCCTGGCAATAGACTCCAGTAATCCTGTTACCTGTCTCGACACATTAGTATCTCTGCTACCTGTCTGCTAGCAATCTTCAGTCATCCTGTTACCTGTTTCTTTCATTTTTATTACAGCTGTGCTTCTGTGGTCTTCTGCTACTTCGCCATCTATTACAGATCTTTTATTATGCTGCCATCTGCCCATGTGTTCAGTTTGTGTTCTGTAACTTATCCCATGTCCGTTTTCTGTCTGCTAATCTCGGAACTTTATTAGACTATTATTTTTTCATTTTTGGTATCTTTGTTCTATAAGGCCTATCTGACTGCTGCAGCAGCGTTCACGTGTCCACCTGGACCAATGGGCTTAGATGATCCACTGCCACTGCGTGAGCCCACCTCATGTAACAACCTTATTCACAAATGTATCTATGATTCTATATAATAAGACACTGGGTAGTTTAATTGAATGATAGGATTCTGTCATTATTTGTACATAGTGAATATAATGGGCTGGTGGCTCCATCCTTCATAAGTGCCCACTTGGGAATTGAGATGTTCCCCTGTAGGCAAGTCCAAGACTATATGTACCATATTTTCAAAGGTGAATGATAGAATCATAGAAATTAAAGAGTTGGATGGGACCTCCTGGGTCATCTGGTCCAACCCCCTGCTCAAAGCAGGATTCACTAAATCATCCCAGACAGATGTCTGTCCAGCCTCTGAGTGAAGACTTCCATTGAAGGAGAACTCATCACCTCTCGTGACCGCCTGTTCCATTTATTGATCACCCTCACTGTCAAGAAGTTTTTACTACTATCTAATCTGTGTCTTCTCCCTTTCAGTTTCATCCCATTGCTTCTAGTCTTTCCTTGTAAAAATGAGACTAAAGCTGATCCCTCTACAGTGTGACAGCCTTTCAGCTATTAAGTCTCCTCTCATCTTCTTTTTTGCAAGCTAAACATTCCCAAATCCTGCAACCATTCCTCATAGGACATGGTTTGCAGACCGGTCACCATTCTGGTCGCTCTTCTCTGAACTTTTAAAATGTGGAGCCCAGAACTGGACACAGTATTGCAGATGAGGTCTGATCAAGGAGGAGTAGAGGGCGATAATGACTTCTCGTGATCTATCATTTGTCTACTAAATTGATTCCTGATAACCATTTAGAGTTTCTGTATTACTATAGAAAGCAGAATTTTTTAGTGAATCTAGGGATAGTATGATGTGTGTCATAATATGGATTTTGGTTCTTTGGAAAGGTAAAAAAATCCCACAAATGGATATAAAGCAATGAATTTAGCATAATAATCTTATTTTTATAATATTTTAATAGTAAATGAAGGTATGCTGGAAGGAGTAGTGCACCGCTGCAAACATCACTCCCTAAAATGGTTTTAGAGCAACCTATGTTTTCTATAACTATTTCCTTATTTTTAATAAAGGAAAATATACAAAATACACATTTTAAATGCTTGGAATAAAAGTACTGCGAGCGTGTCATAGAACAGATTCTGCCCACTTCAAGTTAGTGATGAGCGAGCATGCTCGGCGCTACTCGGTACTCGCATGTGTATCCCAGTACTCAGGATGCTCGATGAGCACCAAGTACCGCCGAGATGCTCGGACTCATCACTAATCGTTATCGATGTGACACAAGTATACAGCTCCCTTCAGTTCACACCATACACTGGCACCTCACAGAGAGCAGATTGAATGTTAGGGTCCCTCTGGGGGGCACAGCAAGGTGTTGTATGCAGTATATGCTGTGACAACTAGTATTATTATTATTATTATTTATTTATAGAGCACCATTCATTCCATGGTGCTGTACATGAGAAGGGGTTGCATACAGACAAGTTACAAATATAATGAACAAAGTGACAGACTGATACAGAGGGGAGAGAGGACCCTACCCTTGCGGGCTTACATTCTACAGGGCAATGGGGAGGGAGACAGTAGGTTGAGTCTGCTCGGGTGGTGCTGGATTGCCAGATCCGGTGGTGGTGGAGCGCCGGGTCCAGTGGTGTTGAGGCGTCACTGTGCTCATTACAGGTTGTAGGCTGTTCTGAAGAGATGGGTTTTCAGGTTCCGCTTGAAGGTTCTGAGTGTAGGGGACAGTCGGACGTATTGGGGTGCAGAGTTCCAGAGGATGGGGGATGCTCGGGCGAAGTCTTGCAGGCGGTTAGATGAGGAACGTACAAGTGTGGAGGAAAGAAGGAGGTCTTGGGAGGACCGAAGATTACGAGTAGGATGATATCGGGAGATTAGTTCAGAGACATATGGGGGGGGACAGATTGTGGATGGCTTTGTAAGCCGATGTTAGTAGTCTGAATTGGATACGCTGGTGAATTGGGAGCCAGTGGAGGGATTTGCAGAGGGGAGAAATGGAGGAATAGCGAGGAGAGAGGTGGATTAGTTGGGCAGCAGATTTAAGGACAGATTGAAGTGGTGCAAGAGTGTTAGCAGGAAGGCCACAGAGTAGGAGGTTGCAGTAGTCAAGGCGGGAGATGATGAGGGCATGCATGAGTAGTTTAGCAGAGTGGGAGTTGAGGAAGGGACGGATTCTGGCAATGTTTTTAAGTTGGAGACGGCAGGAGGTGGCAAGGGCTTGGATGTGCGGTTGAAAGACAATGCAGAGTCAAGTGTTACTCCAAGGCAGCGGACTTCAGGTACAGGGCAAAGTGTGATGTCATTTATGGTGATAGATAAGTATGGCAAGGAAGGTGTGTGAGATGGAGGAAAGATGATGAGTTCAGTTTTCTCTACATTGAGTTTTAGGAAGCGGGAGGAGAAGGAGGAGGATATGGCTGATAGACACTTCGGGATTCTGGACAGCAGAGAGGTGACGTCTGGGCCAGAGAGGTAGATCTGAGTGTCATCAGCATACAGGTGATACTGGAAGCCATGGGACTTTATGAGTTGTCCGAGACCAAGAGTATAGATGGAGAAAAGGAGGGGCCCCAGAGCAGAGCCTTGAGGGACCCCAACTGAGAGGGGATGTAGAAAACTTTCTGAACAAATTAAGTCCTACAAAAGAGCAACATGTAAGCAGTTTGAACAAAAGCTTATTTTAAGATTCTGGACATCTTCTAGGATTGCAATCCATAGTTATGTATTGCTTAAATGGGTTATCCGGGATGTACAAAAAAAATAAAATTGTGCCTAAGCACTAACAGGCAGGTAACTGCACCTACCTGCCTTTTGTGCCCGACACCATTCACCGCCGAAATGGAGTGGGCACAGACCGCTCCTGTCAGTGATTTTGGTGTCTCCGCTGATCTCAGGTCTACAGAGGGGCGGTTTATCCCCCCTGTCGACGAGCGTCAGAACCGACATCACGTTATTTGACTTCCACAGGGCAGAACGTAAAAGCCGCCTCTGCTCTGTGATTACCCCACCATGCTGTCCTCGGTAGGAGCAGTCTGTGACCACTCTGTGCGGGGTTTGAATGGGGCTCACTGATGCCGGGCACAACAGGCAGGTATGTGGCAGCCACCTACTTGTTATGCTTGGCCATATATTTTTTATGTTTTAATACATCCCAGATAACACCTTTGTAAAGATACTGCACTAAAAAAACATAGAAAAAGATATTGAATCAAATATAGAATCAGGACTCCCCAATCCCTCCACCACCACTTCGCACAGTACAGCTGTAAATTTCTTCTTCCACAATATATTCCTATATATTAGTACAGCAATCTACAACCACTTAGTGTGCTGACATTAACATCACATACAGGTGCATCTCAATGAATTGGAATATCATCAAAAAGTTAATCTATTTCAGTAATTCAACATATAAAGTGAAACACATATATTATATAGAGTCATTACAAACAGAGTGATCTATTTCCAGTGTTTGTTTCTGTTAATGTTGATGATTATGGTTTACAGCCAATGAAAATCCAAAGGTCATTATCTCAGAAAATTAAAGTAGGGAGGAACCTGCAGTATATTGATCTGTAAGAACACATGTTTATTTTAAGGTTACACAACTTCAGCTTTAGGCAGAATCATCAGACCTTGTGGGAGATGAAAGTGTTCTCCTTGGGACATACAGAAACCATTATGTGCATCTTCACAACATGGTGGATCATAGGGAAGGACTGATCCAAACAAGGATGGAAACTCAGACATTTCACATTGCTCCATCTGTCATCTGCTCAACATGGTCCTTCCAAGAAAGGTCTGCTATTACTCCAACACAATCAACGAAATGGAGACCCTTGTAATAGATTATTTGCGGCATCCTCCAAGGCTGACTCTTATTGTATAAAAAAAAAAAAGGTCTTAAAAGATCCTCTTAAAAATGCATTTTTACTCCCAACCACTATTCCAGACACATGACTAGCAATTTTTGGTGTGATCCTTCTACACTGGGTAAGACTTCACTAATTATTTAACCCTCTGGCTTTCCCAATTGGGTTTATGACCATAGTGTCTTTAAATTAAATCATTTATTTTATTTATTATCCACCTGCTATTTATGTAATATATGTCTTATCTTTGTAGAAATGTATTATAATTATACAAGGTGGGCCATTTATATGGATGTCCCTAAATAAAATGTGAATGGTTGATGATATCAACTTCTTATTTGTGGCACATTAGTATATGGGAGGGGGAAAACTTTTCCAGATGGGTGGTGACCATGGCGGCCATTTTGAAGTTGGCCATTTTGGATCCAACTTTATTTTTTCAATGGGAAGAGGGTCATGTGACACATCAAACTTATTGAGAATTTCATAAGAAAAACAATAGTGTGCTTGGTTTTAGCGTAACTTTTTTCTTTCATGAGTTATTTACAAGTTTGAACACATTTTCTAAGTTGTCATAAAGTGCTGCCCATTGTGTTGGGTTGTCTATGCAACCCTTTTCTCCCACTCTTGACACACTGATAGCAACACCACAGAAGAAATGCTAGCACAGGCTTCCAGTATCCGTTGTTTCAGATGCTGCACATCTCGTATCTTCACAGCATAGACAATTGCCTTCAGATGAGGGATGAGGCAAACTTTTTTGTGAATGGTGAAGTTAACAAACAAAACCAGCGCTATTGGTCTGACACTAACCCACAGTGGTAGATCCCTCCAAGACTGTTGGAATACAAACATTGATGGTGTGGTGTGGTATATGGGGTACAAAGATAGTGGGGCCATTCTTCAACAATGGAAACTTCAATGCCACTGGATATCTGAATCATGTAGCAATTTCAGATATCCAGTGGCATTGAGGTTTCCATTGATGAAGAATGGCCCCACTATCTTTGTACCCCATATACCACACCATACCATCAATTTTAGGTGCATCAATATAAATGGCCCACTCTGTATATAATTATGCTGACTATTTTAGTACATGTGTTATCTATGTAGTAATTAGCCTTAGGCCAGGGTCACACATACAATCCGTTTTTGCCTTAAATCCATTTTTGTGATCATTTTAGGTTTTTTTTTTCTAAGTTGAAAAACGCATATGCGTTAACGCATGGTGCACTTAAGTGTCACTGCATTTTTCAACAGCACATGCGTTTTTGTTCAGCATCCCAAAAAACGCTGCATTCCTGCAGCGTTTTTGGGTGCTGTAAAAAAACACGTGTTTTTTTACATGGGGCCCTATGGGAAACGCATGCGTTAACGCATGGCACATATAGGCACCATGTATTAACGCATATGCGTTTTTAAGAAAAAATGACTAAGTCCAAAAATTTCCAAAAAACGTCCAGGACCTCAGGGGACACTATTGGCACCCTAAATAAAACGGATTTGTTTTTCTAGGGGCTTAAAAAAGCGCATGGGCATGTGTGACCCTGACCTTATTCCCTAATTATAAAAATCATATCAATAGTCGTATTGAGCTTGTACATAAATTTTGGTATTTTTTATATTGTTGTAGTCTCTACTGTATATTCATTACCTTTACTTTACTTCATTTGTTCATTTTCATATATTTGATATATATTATTACTTATGTCAGATTCAAGTTATTTCTGTGACCATCATGTTTTTCCTTTCATTAAAGGAGGGGTACCAGCAATTTTGACCCTGTGTGTGTGTATGTGTATATATGTATATATATATATATATATATATATATATATATATATATATATATATAAAAATCAAAGAAACGAAACAGCACAGTCACACACAGTCGGGTGCAAGGCCTCTCCTACCACTCCACTGGTACTTTATATAGATGAAAAAATGAAAGGCAGTACTTCCTTCAGAAAATCCATGTGGGTTTTATTTGTCCTAGGACTGCAACGTTTCGGCACCCAGCCTTTCTCAAGCAGTGACAAACAAACATAGTGCTCACATATATATAGCTCCCATGCAAGGGGCTTACAATAATTCAATTAATAAAGTGTTATACATAAATTTCATATACAAATACAATATTGAATATAAATAGTGATAACAAGTGCATAATAAAGTGCATATAGTGCTGTAAACCGTCATATATGACATAGATGTCCATAACTTAGATAGTACATGACATTACATCTTAATTGCACCAATCAGGACACAGATGTCACTTATCTTATGATCAGAAGACTCCACGCTGCAACTGTACACTGTGACTTCCGCCATCATGATTTCGGCGTCCAGGCTATTCCACTGCGCATGCTCATTGCGAAAAAAAACACTCTCCCATCTAGCAAAGTCCCGTCTCTAATCCCGCGATTGTGCTATGTGCACCGGGATCGTCAGTACACCCACTGCGATTGCGCAGTAGTGCACATGAAGCTTCTACTCCTTGTCGCGTCCCCGCGCATGCGCCCTCTCTTCCGGGAATCTCGGGCGCCATCTTAGAATCGCTAGCGATTCTGCAGTAATGAATACGCCGTTTTACTACCCGCGTTTTTCACCCGATTCCACAGAAATTACAGCGTATCTTAACTGCAAGACGCAGTGATTCAGGCAACGAGCTGTATAGAAATACAGAACATATCATAATATACACTATCTTATTATTCCCAGGAATACCCAATTCACTTTAACTGCAATGTATCAGTGTACACATTGGGTAATTCCTTGATAGATAATAACCTGGGAAATCGATTATAGTCCAAGTACAAGTTTTATACATATATGGGAAGAATCCTACTTTTTATATTCTATATACAGTCACCGCCCTGGTGGGCTTTATACAGTTAAGTATGCTAATTTGCATACAAATAAACACAATGCTGTGTCATTCTGTTTAGGTGACTAATCCCATATTTCCAAGAAAATACCATACAATGGACCTACTGAAAGAAATGTATTTTTATTCAATTCTGAGTAGACTGGGGTACATTACAAAAAAGGGATATTGGCTATCGCAACAAAAACAATTACAGATGGAACAGTATGTTCACAGTCAAGTTGCAGTTCATGGAATCCTCCGTCCAGATCTGCAAAATTAAAAGAAAATATTTTTTATTAAAAAACATTTCCAGAATAAAATTTCAATCAATGTTTGTCAATTTAACACAGTAGTTGATTAATAACCAATACAACAGAGGTTATAAATTACAAAAGACTATCAATTTTGTAGTCAACATTTAGGCCATTCGGTCTCAATGTATTCAGTTTATGGATCCATTCCATCTCTCTTTTCAATAACAATTTCTGTCGGTCCCCTCCCCGTCTTTGTATGGGAATTGTGTCTATCAGACGGAACCTCAGATCTCTTTCTGTATGCCCCATATCTAAAAAGTGCTTAGGGACCGGTAGATCTTTCCTTTTTTTTATGGTATGTCAGTGATGAGCAATACGTGTCTTAAAATCCCACGTTGTCTCTCCGACATACCGCAAGGCACAGGGACACTCAAGGAGGTAAACAACGTACTCAGATGAACAAGTCAAAAAATGTTTTATTTCATAACGCTTCCCAGTTTTCGGATGTATAAAATATGAACCTTTGTTCATTAATCTGCAATTGATACATGAAAGACAGGGATAACATCCCAATCTCTTTGTACCTGTCAGATACTTCTGTCCATCCTTTTTCATAGAACCAATGTCAGAGCGTATAAGTTTATCCCTCAGACATTGGTTACGTCTATATGAAAACAGTGGTGGTTCATTAAACTCTCTCACATGAGGCAGACATTTCCCCAACATATTCCAATGTTTACGTATTATATTGGCAACCTCTCCACTCTCCTGACTATAAGTTGAAACAAATGGAACCCTTCTCAACTGATTAGTGGAATTTCTTTCCGCCAATATGTCTGACCTGGCCAATTTTACCACTTTATTCTTCTGCTCCCTCAATAATTTTTTCGGGTATCCCCTTGCAGAGAATTTAGTTACCATTTCATTAAGTGCCAATTCCTGGTCTTCCTCTCTATTCACTATTTTTTTAACCCTGGTCATTTGGCTAAATGGGATGGATTTTAGAGTGTTCCCTGGGTGCTGGCTACTAAAATGTAGTAGGTCATTCCTGTCTGTTTCTTTTACATACAGTTTAGTTATAAATTCATCATTTTGATACAGAATGTGCACATCCAAAAATTGTAGTGAGGATTTTGACCAGACTAGAGTAAATTTAATCGTCTCATCTATCTCATTCAGGTACCCATGGAATTGATGTAATGCATCTTCTGTACCTGTCCATATGAGGAAGACATCGTCTATGTATCTCCACCACGTAGCGTATGCACTTTATTATGCACTTGTTATCACTATTTATATTGAATATTGTATTTGTATATGAAATTTATGTATAACACTTTATTAATTGAATTATTGTAAGCCCCTTGCATGGGAGCTATATATATGTGAGCACTATGTTTGTTTGTCACTGCTTGAGAAAGGCTGGGTGCCGAAACGTTGCAGTCCTAGAACAAATAAAACCCACATGGATTTTCTGAAGGAAGTACTGCCTTTCATTTTTTCATCTATATAAAGTACCAGTGGAGTCGTAGGAGGGCCTTGCACCCGACTGTGTGTGACTGTGCTGTTTCGTTTTTTTGATTTTTCTATTTTTCTCACGAAAATTTGCACTTTTTTATACCTTTTTGCTAAAATTGAATTGGAAGTGGATTATGGAGAGTAATCATGATCCTGGGATTTTAAGTTACACAGTAGAGGATGAAGACCGTATTTTCAGAGGGATTGATGTGGATGCGGTTTTCTTAAGTGTACCATCTATTGTAGATTTAAAACAGAAATATGAAAGTTTAGCTAAGAAGAAATTAACAACGCAACTACATTTATCCACTATGTCTGAATATTACAAGGCTAAAATGATACCGCGTGGCCTGCGGTCAAATGTAAGGCCAAATTTGATGTTTGGTGATTCTTTTTTCTGCTCCCAATTCTGTAAGATCTCAAATAAGTATGGGATGGATCTATTATTATTTAATATCGACTTTTTACAACATGAGCTAAAAAGAGTATTGGCTGAACATGGCGGTATAGAAACCAAATTGCAGGACATTCTAAAAGAGGAGGAGATGACCAAGTTTAAAGAGCAAGTAAATACACGTATAACCAAACTACGCTCAGATTTGGAGGAAAGTAAAAGGAGAAAGTGGTTGAGAGACACGGAGGATTACTCTAATGGAAACATATACAACTGGCAGCGTGAGGGTGTGGGGAAATGGCGAAACACAGGTGGTAAAAATCCTAATCTGTTATGTGCATGTGGCAAGGTTTATTCTATAATGGACTTTGTTCATAGATACAGATCCAAGGAACAACGGAGGAAAAGAAGAGGAGGAAGGAGACACTACCGGCAGCAAAAAAGACAAGCGTGGAAAAGGGAAGCAACAGAAGAAACCACCACTGAAAAATTAAAAGAGGACTTGGTAGTAAACCTTTCAAGTAAGGTACTAACAGAAATGCAGATATCTGTTTTAAACAAGGGATTGGGCTTTGGTCCAAATGCACATACTGATTTTTTTCAACTGTCATTAGACCTGCAATATTTTTTCAGATCATTAAAAATGAAGGAATGGTTTAGTACTAAGGAAAATAAATCAAAAATGGCAACTTGTGATTTTGACATGGCATGTTTGGGTATAAAAAAGAAAAGTAACTTTATGCCTCCAATTAACTCTGCAGTAATTGAGTCATTTATTACAGCTGTTACTAAGGAGGTGGACTTACTTGAAATTAAGAAGAATGGAGGTTTTAAAGAGCCCAATATCAAAACTCAGGAAATAACAGCTCTTAATGACCTTGCCCATGACGACAGCATTATAATAAAGAAAGCTGACAAAGGGGGGGGGCTGTTGTCGTCATGGACAGGGTCATGTATATTAAAGAGATCAGGAGGCAGTTGGACGACCCGGGGGTCTACCAGAGACTGGATAGGGATCCGAAATTTGATATAGCACGTAGGATTGGGGTAATCCTGAAAGAAGCATTGAATAAGGGTCTGATAGATCAGGATCTCCTCGATTTTATGACAATTGAATATCCAACTACGCCAGTACTATATGTACTCCCAAAGATCCATAAATCTCTGGTGGACCCACCGGGTCGCCCGATAGTTTCTGGTATAAATTCAATTCTTTCCAATATAGGAATTTTCCTTGATAAAGTATTAAATCCTATAGCAAGAGGAGCTGATTCATATGTAAAGGATACTGGGGATTTCTTACGTAAGTTAAACACCTTATCGGTAAGCGGTGAAGTGATACTGGCGTCATTTGACGTAGTGTCACTTTACACGTCCATAGATAATGAACGAGGGCTGGCAGCTGTAGAGAAGAAATTGAGTGAAACGGAGGTGTCAAATGATGCTTGTCGCCTGGTGCTTGACCTCCTAGAATTAGTTTTGAAGAATAATTATTCCTATTTGGGGATGATTATTTCTTACAATGCAGAGGTACAGCAATGGGGGCCAATATGGCCCCTGCCTATGCAAACATAGTAATGCGGGTGATTGAGGAGGACCTCGTCTATGTATCCCACCACTATGATTTTGTCGCTACATGGTGGAGATACATAGACGATGTCTTCCTCATATGGACAGGTACAGAAGATGCATTACATCAATTCCATGGGTACCTGAATGAGATAGATGAGACGATTAAATTTACTCTAGTCTGGTCAAAATCCTCACTACAATTTTTGGATGTGCAAATTCTGTATCAAAATGATGAATTTATAACTAAACTGTATGTAAAAGAAACAGACAGGAATGACCTACTACATTTTAGTAGCCAGCATCCAGGGAACACTCTAAAATCCATCCCGTTTAGCCAAATGACCAGGGTCAAAAAAATAGTGAATAGAGAGGAAGACCAGGAATTGGCACTTAATGAAATGGTAACTAAATTCTCTGCAATGGGATACCCGAAAAAATTATTGAGGGAGCAGAAGAATAAAGTGGTAAAATTGGCCAGGTCAGACATATTGGCGGAAAGAAATTCCACTAAACAGTTGAGAAGGGTTCCATTTGTTTCAACTTATAGTGAGGAGAGTGGAGAGGTTGCCAATATAATACGTAAACATTGGAATATGTTGGGGAAATGTCTGCCTCATGTGAGAGAGTTTAATGAACCACCACTGTTTTCATATAGACGTAACCAATGTCTGAGGGATAAACTTATACGTTCTGACATTGGTTCTATGAAAAAGGATGGACAGAAGTATCTGACAGGTACAAAGAGATTGGGATGTTATCCCTGTCTTTCATGTATCAATTGCAGATTAATGAACAAAGGTTCATATTTTATACATCCGAAAACTGGGAAGCGTTATGAAATAAAACATTTTTTGACTTGTTCATCTGAGTACGTTGTTTACCTCCTTGAGTGTCCCTGTGCCTTGCGGTATGTCGGAGAGACAACGTGGGATTTTAAGACACGTATTGCTCATCACCGACATACCATAAAAAAAAAAAGGAAAGATCTACCGGTCCCTAAGCACTTTTTAGATATGGGGCATACAGAAAGAGATCTGAGGTTCCGTCTGATAGACACAATTCCCATACAAAGACGGGGAGGGGACCGACAGAAATTGTTATTGAAAAGAGAGATGGAATGGATCCATAAACTGAATACATTGAGACCGAATGGCCTAAATGTTGACTACAAAATTGATAGTCTTTTGTAATTTATAACCTCTGTTGTATTGGTTATTAATCAACTACTGTGTTAAATTGACAAACATTGATTGAAATTTTATTCTGGAAATGTTTTTTAATAAAAAATATTTTCTTTTAATTTTGCAGATCTGGACGGAGGATTCCATGAACTGCAACTTGACTGTGAACATACTGTTCCATCTGTAATTGTTTTTGTTGCGATAGCCAATATCCCTTTTTTGTAATGTACCCCAGTCTACTCAGAATTGAATAAAAATACATTTCTCTCAGTAGGTCCATTGTATGGTATTTTCTTGGAAATATGGGATTAGTCACCTAAACAGAATGACACAGCATTGTGTTTATTTGTATGCAAATTAGCATACTTAACTGTATAAAGCCCACCAGGGCGGTGACTGTATATAGAATATAAAAAGTAGGATTCTTCCCATATATGTATAAAACTTGTACTTGGACTATAATCGATTTCCCAGGTTATTATCTATCAAGGAATTACCCAATGTGTACACTGATACATTGCAGTTAAAGTGAATTGGGTATTCCTGGGAATAATAAGATAGTGTATATTATGATATGTTCTGTATTTCTATACAGCTCGTTCCCTGTATCACTGCGTCTTGCAGTTAAGATACGCTGTAATTTCTGTGGAATCGGGTGAAAAACGCGGGTAGTAAAACGGCGTATTCATTACTGCAGAATCGCTAGCGATTCTAAGATGGCGCCTGAGATCCCCGGAAGAGAGGGCGCATGCGCGGGGACGCGACAAGGAGTAGAAGCTTCATGTGCACTACTGCGCAATCGCAGTGGGTGTACTGACGATCCCGGTGAGCATAGCACAATCTCGGGATTAGAGACGGGACTTTGCTAGATGGGAGAGTGGTTTTTTTTCGCAATGAGCATGCGCAGTGGAATAGCCTGGACGCCGAAATCATGATGGCGGAAGTCACAGTGTACAGTTGCAGCGTGGAGTCTTCTGATCATAAGATAAGTGACATCTGTGTCCTGATTGGTGCAATTAAGATGTAATGTCATGTACTATCTAAGTTATGGACATCTATGTCATATATGACGGTTTACAGCACTATATGCACTTTATTATGCACTTGTTATCACTATTTATATTGAATATTGTATTTGTATATGAAATTTATGTATAACACTTTATTAATTGAATTATTGTAAGCCCCTTGCATGGGAGCTATATATATGTGAGCACTATGTTTGTTTGTCACTGCTTGAGAAAGGCTGGGTGCTGAAACGTTGCAGTCCTAGGACAAATAAAACCCACATGGATTTTCTGAAGGAAGTGCTGCCTTTCATTTTTTCATCTATATATATATATATATGTATATATACACAGTATATATATATGATTAACAGTCCTGGATCAGTTTTATTAGAACATCAGGTTAATGCTGGATTTTCTGGCGTTATACACCAGCCTGATAACATAGCTGATCAGTATTATGGACTTGTTTACTGGTTATTTATAACTCCTTAATTATTGCTTAATTAATTATCACGGTTCAGGCCACAAAGGCTACATAACAATATCCACTAATGAATGATGGATGGCACAGTGAGCGGTGGCTTTCTGCATAGTAGCAGGTGGCAATTATATACTGACAATTGGACATATAAAGCTTATAGACAGGATTCAGAGCCAGCACCATTTAAAGGCAAAACCATGAATAAATATTACTTTCTGGGCCATAAATATTTGGCCACTAACACAACTTTCATCATTTCTTTTCTGTACAACAGAAAATGGATGAACACTACTCACAAAAAGTTAGGGATAGTTGGAATTTGTAACCTAAAGCGCCCTCTAACCTTTTCAGGAGAACTTTATATGACCTTCTCTACACTTTTGGATGCAGATATCCAACTGTTCAATGCTTCAGGGCTTTTTGCACAACTTGCTGTTCTCTAACAAGGAGCTTCATTCCACGTGCCCCACGAGATGCGTTGGCGTGGTCTCGGAGCCACGATGGTTGTGCCTTAACAGCCAGGAATCTGCTGATGAACCCCGTGCCTGTCATGGCTATACTCATGGGAAAGCCACTGCTATGTATAGGACAAGCAATCAGACAACGCAGGTTCAAGTCCCCAAGGGACCAACAAATACAGTTTAAAAAATTTGCTTTAAAAATATGAAAAAGAAAATAGAAAAAGATAAATACAGAAGTTCAAATCCCCTTTTGGTTAATCTACTTACATAATTGTCCTGTCTCATCTATCATCATCTTTTGGCGTCAGGATGTCATCCAATCACGCGCTGGCGGTAGTTGCGAGAGAGGACCATGCAGCACTACTGGTGGTACTGTGCAATGTACCAGTACCACCAGTGGGCGCCATATTTGCACACCAATCACTTGGGTGTGCAAATATGGCTGCTGCAGTTCCTACTGAAGCTGTTCTGTAGCTTTCCTGGAGATTGCTATCATGTATGGGAGTTGCTGTGCTTATCCGAGTCCTTGGGGGGTTGTTAGCTAAGGCTAGTTAGGAGCAAGGAAAGGTGGCAACACAGACATCCTCACCTTTCGAGGTACTTCTGAGAACAGGGTAAGCTAGGGACCCTAAGTCCAAGGGTCAGACTAGTTCCCCTAATTGCCTTTGTCTGTTGCTGCCCTTCAGCTACCTTCTCCTTTTGCTTATAAGCACCCAATACCATTTTCTAAGTGTTCACAACTGGAATGTAATGTGAGGTCCCACAGTGCTTCTGACTGGATTAGGTCAGAAATCTTTTATTGTGTAGTTAGGATTTCAAAGTTCTTTGACTCGATGTCTTTTAAAACTTTCAATTAAAATTCATGTTTTTAATCAATTGTTTCTTGCTATGGTGATAATTTGTTAATTTTAAAATTCTGTCACCACTTTGATATTAGAGAGATGTAAGGGATGATATTTCTCTTCATAGAAAGTGACATGGTTGGCATTACTTTATGAGTAGGCTTAGAAGCCATGCAATGCTCTTCTGAGAAGTTAAATATGAAAATTGCCTCTTCACAGAGAAATAGGACTTTGAATGCTAGTGCTACCTATTAGAAGCACCTTTGTGTTGTACTGTGGTGGGGGTCCTGCTTGTTTGCTTGCTAGTAACATCTTTGCTGTGAGCTGACATATGTTATTAATAAAGTTGTTTTGATTGCACAATATTTTGGCCTTACTCCTGGTCTTTTTCTATGAAGTTTCTTATCTTTGGAGGGCCTTATAATTAAGTTATCTTTGGTCAAGTATATGAATTTATTGCGTTTGTTGACGTTAGGAACAAACCTAAACCAGAGTCTTAATATGCAGATATGGTGTTTTGGGGCGTTGTTCCTCATCAGTGCAAAGCATGACATTTGAATAGGCTATGTGTATGGCTGGTTTCACACTTGCGCTTCCGCCGCAGCATACGCTGCGGAGCGCAAGCTGAGGGCCGTCATGTCGCGTTCCTGGTGCAGATGAGACTGTGTGATTTGTGCGCAAGCATCCGCATGCGCACAAATCACATATTGCCGGCAATGGGTGCGCACGGCCATCTGCACTCAGCGTAGGCACTTGCGTCACCATGTTAAACATAAGGCGCGTGGTGCCTAAGCTCAGCTTGTGCTTCCCCGCCGGAATACGCTGCATCGGAGAGAACAAGTGTGAAGCCAGCCTAAGGCTTCTGGGATATAAATAAATTCACTTTGTGGAGATCATTTATTCATTTGAGAATTCTGACAAGTCTTTGATGTTAGAGAGATCTAATGGATAGTGTTTCTCTTTGTGGATGATAATTTAATTAGAAAATGTTGACACCTCTTTGATATTGGAGACATCTAATGGATATCGTTTCTTTTTATGGAGAGTGCTATGCCTGGCATGCCAGTGTAAGGAGGTTTATGAGCCATGCACTGTTCCTATGGGAAACTAAATGTCTAAATTTATTTTATAGAGAGGAAGAGGACTTGTGCTGTAGTTGAGCTATTGGAAGTTTGCAATCCTAAAAGCCAATATTGACCCTTTAATGAGCAACTTCCATTAGATGGCACTAGAATCATTTTCCAAAGAATCAATCTGCATATAGAGAGATGTAATCGATATAGGTCTGTTGCTCATTGATCTATCAGGTGCTGGCTGTAAAATGCAGCAGGAATCTGCTCTGTGTAGAACAAAGCTCAATTCCTTAGCATGCTCCATAGTAGTCCCGATCCGTGGTGCAATAGGACATCACAGATGGGATGGGATTTACAAACTTGCTGTTATCAGGTCAAAGGTCATGGTAAAAGGATGAGGGTGGAGGCGAGCTGAGATAACACTATTTTGGATGGTGGAATCCATTGTTATTTTAAGTACAGTGGTGTGAAAACCAGTTCTGAGACAAAACTTTTTGGAATGTGCATGTCCCATTACATCTGGAGTAGAAGTAACATAGCATTTCAGTAAAGGAGTATCATACCAACAGTAAAATATGGTGGTGGTAGTGTCATAGTCTGTGGCTATATCCCGGCTTCAGGACCTGGAAGACTTGTTGTGGTAAATGGAACCATAAATCTGCTGTTTACTAAAAAAAAATCCTGAAGGAGAATGTCCGGCCATCTATTCGTGTCCTCAAGCTGAAGCACACTTGGGTCATGTAGCGGGACTATGATCCCAAACACATCAGCAACTCCACTTTTGAATGTCTTAAGAAAAACAAAATTAAGACTTTGGAGTGGCCTAGTCAAAGTCCTGACCTCATCTGATTGAGATGGTCAGGCCTGACCTTAAGAAGGCGGATCATGCTTGGAAACCTGCCAATGTGGCTGAATTACAACAATTCTGCAAAGATGAGTGGCCAAAATTCCACATAAGTATTGTAAAAAAACCCATTGCCAGTTCTCACAAATGCTTGATTGCAGATGTTGCTGCTAAGGATGGCACAACCAATTATTAGGTTTAGTGGGCAATCACCCTTTCACACAGGGCCCTGTAGGTTTGGATTTCTTTTCCCCTTAATAATAAAGGCCTTCATTTATAGACTGCATCTTGTGTTATCTTTGTCTAATACTTAACCTCTTCATGACCTTGCGATTTTTCGTTTTTCATTTTCATTTTTTGCTCCCCTGCTTCCAAGAGCCATAACGTTTTTATTTCCCGTCAATATAGACATATGACGGCTTGTTTTTTGCGGGACCAGTTGTACTTTCGATGAAACCATTTATTTTACCATATAGTGTACAGGGAAATGGGAAAAAAATTCCAAGTGCAGTGAAATTGCAAAAAAAGTGTAAATACACGTTTGTTTTTTGTTTTTTTAGTCGCCATCTTCATTCTATGGTAAAACTGACATAATGATGTGATGCCTCAGGTTGGTACGAGTTCATAGATACCAAACATGTATACCTTTACTGGTGTCTAACTGGTGGAAAAAAATCTGAATTTTGAAAAAAAAAAAAGAATCGCACTTTTTGCGTCATGTTTTCATTTTTCGGGATCTGGGGCTGTGTGATGCTTATTTTTTGCGCCTTGGGCTGACATTTCTAATGATATGATTTTTGGGTGGATACCCTGTTTTGATCACCCATTATTGCATTTTATAGCAATGTTGTGGCGTCAAAAAACCTAATTTTGGCGTTTGGACCTTTTTTTCCGTTACTCAGTTTACGGCTCTCATTAATTAATTTTATATCTTGATAGATTGGGCATTTAACATAGTAACATAGTTTTAAGGTTGAAGGAAGACTTTAAGTCCATCTAGTTCAACCCATAGCCTAACATGTTGAAAATTTCTGAACAATACCAAATAGGTCTTTTTTTTATTTTTTCAATACTTTTATTTTAAATGAGGGAAAAGGGGGTGATTTTAACTTTTATGTTTTTTTTTCATATTGTAAAAACTTTATTTACTAATTCATTCTTTGTTTTACAGTGCCCATAGGGCACCACACTGCTGCAAGGGTCCGATCACTTGTGACAGAGCTGCAGCACATTGGGACCTGTCACAAATGTGTACTGTGAGTTGTTGGCAGCGCTTGCCAACCACTCACAGGAAGCAGTCCCTGATAGCTTCCAGGGTCTCGGCAGGACCCCAGACTCTCACATGAGCACTGGAGATCTCGGCAATTTTGGATCCCGCTGTGAATGACAGCGGGATCCAAGGGGTTTACTGCACCGATCGGATCCTGGATCCAATCGGTGCTGGAAGCCCGACATCTCAGCTGATGAGATCAGCTGAGATGTCAGGTGTTTGATGTGAGCGCCACACTGGAGCTCACATCAAACACCGGGACCCGACCCTTGACATTGTATTATGTCAAAGTTGGGGAAGGGGTTAAATTTGTTTGGTGATCTGAAACATTTAAGTGTGAAAAAACATGCAAAAGGATAAGAAATCAGGAAGGGGGCAAACACTTTTTCACACCCGTGTAAATAGAGGAGATAGGTTTCATTGTAACTATTTCTGTAATGATAATGAGACTACAGAAAACTCTTCTGTGCAATACAAGATTTGTGTATCTAAGGCCATTAATGGACACTGAAAATTGCAACATATTTTTTTTTTTAAATGAAGAGAAACATAAAGAATAAAAAAATAAAATATTTATAATTATATATATATATATATACCGTATATATATTATATATACATATATATTTTCTTTATGTTTTTCTTTATTTAGAAAAAATAGATATGTTTAATTCTATTTAGTTCAATTTTATGAAAGTTACAATATCAGGAATCCAATGTTACATTTTCTGTCACTTATCAGGATTCTGTTATTTTGAAAAGCTGAAAATTGTGTAGACATCTAATCTCTTGGCTAGAAGCAAATCATAAGAACTGTTACCTCTCATTAAATGATCCTCCAGATGGATAAAACTAGATTTGATCGAATACTTGGCTAAGGCTTGCCATTAAAATAACTAGTGTGGTAACACTTTTCAGTATAATGGAATATCCTTCTCCTGTCCAGATCTTATTCTTTAAGTGTTCGTGTATGATTTCGTCTTTCTAATGGTGACTGTTAATGAGTCCAGCTTTGGAGTGATAAAACTCATGAGCCAAGTGTATTCAATGTCCGTTTACCCATGATGACTGATAGCTGAAGCTTGCAATGAGTTACTTGTATTGGGCTTTGGTAGTCTGAGACACACCCTTTATTCTTAATCGAATCTGGAGAGATAGTTGTGGAGCCCACTGGGACGGGGTACTCGGTACCAGACCGGTGTACTGCTGGGGATGTCACGGCAGTCTTGGTCCGGACCGTGTCCCGAGCCCACAAGTAATGGGGGGATATTTACAGGGGAGTTTGTCGTGACCCACCCACGGGTTGTGATCAGGGTGACCACCACTGCTGCAGTACCTCCGGGGATGATGTTTGGCAGCCGGTGGTGTAACAGCTCTCTGCGGGTAGAGCTTGGTTCCCCGGGACAGTGATAGTAATAGTCTATGGATGTTGCAGGATAGGGTTGGTAGTAGAGGCGATGGCAGTTTGTGTGGGAAAGTAGGGCTGAAGCACAAGGATCACGCACACTCACGGTTTTGTCATTTTCCAAGTCTTTACTGCAGATGTTGTTTAGCAGAGTACTGTCCACGGAGTCTGTACCAGGGCCGGGTTGCTCCCACCCTGACCAGGTCCTCAGCTTCCTACTCCTGCGCCTTGTGTTTGGCCCTGCTTCCGTTTCAGCTATGCTGCCAGCCTTGTCTCTCCTCACAGGTACCCACTTGCTAGGCAACTTGAGTCTTTTCTCTGTGTTTCTGACCCTGCCGTGTTGCTTCGATGAGGTACGGTGTAGGTATGTAACCTCCACTATTCCACAGTTAACTGTGCTGCGTGTTTCAGTCACATATTCGGATCTGGCATCCGGTCTGTGCGCTCCTCCGGGGCGAGTTATGAGGTAACTCAACCTCCCAGATGTGTTCTCCTGTTTCTCTTACTCCTTCCCTCAGACCCTGGCTAGGCCTGGAATTGAGTAGCAAACTGTGGGGAAGCCTAATGCAGCCTCTTTACACCACAGTCCTTTCTTCCTCAGTGGTGCACCGCACTGAACTACTCACTTTCTCTCTACACAAGAATATATAGGGGAGCTGCTTGAGCTCCCCCTTCTGGCCTAGAGGTGCTAGTACAGTGTCCAGTGTTGTGTGGGGAATTAACCTTAGGTGTTGTTACTGTGGCACATTAATCTCTGGGGTACCACATAATTCAAAGCCAAATAGGGTCTCATCTTTATAAATATATTATCGAGAGTGGTATGAATAGGCTCACCTTTATAGACTGTGAAAGTCACAATCACTATAAGCACTTAAACTGCTGCAGCGGATCCATGTGGAATCAGAAATGGATAAGGAGAAAGGAAAAAGGCATAAACCCATGCTGCTGTACGGCAAAGATCACTGATAGTTAGTCCAGGTTTATAATAATATTCCTTTCATTGGTCAACATGTTTCAAAGCCTCAACAAGCTTCTTCCTCAATGCGTTGAGGCTTTGAAATGCGTTGAGGAATAGGCTCGTTGAGGCTTTGAAATGCATTGAGGAATAGGCTCGTTGAGGCTTTGAAATGCGTTGACCAATAAAAGGAATATTATCATCAACCTGGACTAATTATCAGTGATCTTTGCCATACAGCAGCGCGGAGTTATGCCATTTCCCTTTCTCTTTATCCACCTTCTATTCTTGACATGGCTAAACGAATAGAACTGGCAAATCCAAATGCTCAAGGAGTGTCACAAATTACCAATCATTGGGTGTATCGGGTAGTCTGAGTAGCACCACGGCATTATATGAGGGGACCTGAAAATAACAGATCCATGACAGAGGAACATATATTAATTTTTGTCTCAGAACTGAGAGTTTGCGTTATGACCTTAATATATGATTGTAAATATACACATATTTTTTAGAAGTTGTTTCAGCCTTTTGTTACCAATGCATGCATTCAGCACTAATAGATGCACATTTAGCTGAAAGGTTAAGCTAATAATGCATGTTTTAAAATGCCTGGCATGTGAAAACGAAATCCAACTCACTGTGAAACAGATTACCAAGAGGACACATCAAACGAGGAGGAAGAATTCCTGAGTGTGAAATCTTGTAATGAGGAGATTTAGGATGGTTGACCTTACTTTTTCAGAGAACCTTATCTAACTTCTCATTCATTAACATAATCAAGTAAATCTCAAGCTACCTACTTGGAAATACCATTTCAGCAAATTTTAAAGTCGATTATGATTTGAAGTGTAATGAAGAGAGCCGAGTGATTTCATGACGTCAACAGAAAATTGATAAGAGTCCTCAAGCCGAATACTTCTACAGGCACAGTACTTGGAAGCTGCTAATAGTACAGCTATGATTTATCATCCATTCAAGTGACACCCAGGGGCTGGCTGGCTGCTCTTGCCCTGGGTGGCAGTCCTTTTTACAACCAGGGGCCAAGTGAGGAAGTGAGGAGTGGGGGGGTGCTTCTGGGCCAAGTGAGGAGCGGGGGGGGTCGGAACTCCTTGAGTGCGGCGGGTGTGGCCGCAATGCGCCGCCATGCGGCCGCTCTCACAGTCTGGGCGGCCCTAAACAAGGGCTGAACCGCCGGCCTGAGGGGCAAATGCCACCCTTTCACCTGGGCCAGTCCGCCCCTGGTAACACCTATGGCATTCCCATGTAAATGACTCACACCAATTGAAGGTCTATTTCCAGTATTCAGTATTGAGAAACAGATGAATAGATGCCGCACCTTGCATGCCGATGTGAGCACTAGGTTTTTCTTGACCTTATTAGTGGTCTGATGATAACACAATGAGCGCAGTAGACTGTAGTATTGTGTTGTAGCTGTAGTGACAAATACAGAACGATAACTCAATGCCACTGCTCATTGACTCTAAAATTAATGGGATATCCTATTACATTAGGCCCATCAACTTGTCAGGAGAAGGAATAAAGAGGCACTCACCAGAATATTGCTCATTCACTTTAATTCACACAATCCCTGGTACAACAGGTGCTGGGAGGGTAAGTGTAAGCTGTGGATGACGGCTTGACGTTTCACGCATCCTGGGCCCTTCAGTGGGTCCATAGATGTTTTTTTTTGGACAAACCATCGCCCACAGCCTCCACTGCCCCTCCCTGCGTCTGTTGTACCGTGGACCGTGAATTAAAATGACTGAGCAATATTCTAGAGAGTGTCGCTTTTTTCTTTCTTGTGACAACTTGATTTGATAAATTCTTCTGCTAAAGCGAGCATCTCCATACTGGTGGCCATCCTGGATTGGCTGATAGTGGATAATAACAGACTGCATTGTGGGCAGTGATCTAGGTAGTGGTGCCCGGCTTTTCTTTATTAGTTGCTTTTTATTAGTCATTGTTCAACATGACTTCTACTTATAGTTGCAGTCGCAGCTCTTTCACTTGTGTGTGCCTGCTGGCTCATCCAGTCACCACGCTGCATTAATGGTTGGAATCAGAGGTATTTCCAATCATGAATGTTTATATTCTTAGAAGTTGGAGTCAGTTCTGTCTAAAGCTCATAAGCGCTTAAACAGTGGGAGGGGTATCCATTTGTCACCCCATTGATGCCACCATGATCCGATGTGAGTTGTAGTAATGTGTACTGCAATACCAATTTGGGGCTACTAATGACCTCTAGGTCTGTCATATAGGAAAGCCTATTATGGCCTTCTCAAGACTTCTATTATGTGGCTACAGTATTATGCTGATCATGTCTCTTTTAGTCAGTGGGGAACCGCCAATGGCGGCGTACCACGTGGCTGCTATCGGGCCTGTGAGTTGATGGCACCAGATCCCCCCAACCTGTCATCACACTTTCAACTATAGTTGAACTCAATGATGAAAGAGGGAGCGCTCCACAGTTCCTTCCCTCAATCATTCTCCTGCTGTCTGGGCTCAGAAATCTCAGCATGGCGGGGAGCGATGACATCATTACTGAGTGCTGCTCTGCTGAGATGTACAGAGTGGCAGAATGCATGCTGAGGAGACCAGAGCAAGGGGGACTGACAAGATGTGAGCTTATGCTTATTTTTATTTTGTAAATCAGTGAGTACACTGGTGGAGGACTATGGGGTGTGCATTAAAATAGAAGATTATGGACTGTGCATTATAATCTATAGAGAGCTATGGGAGGTGCATTACAATATATGGAGGAGTACAGAGGTGCATTATAATCAATAGAGAACTATTGATGGTGCACTATAATATAGGAGGATTATGGGCTGTACATTATAATATATAGAGAACTATGGGGTTGCATTATAATCTATGGGGATTTATGAGGGTGAATTATACTATATGGAGGACAATAAACTGGTCTTATAATATATGAAGGACTATAAGAGTGCATTATAATCTTTGGAGAACTCTGGGGGTGCATTATAATCTATGGAGAACTATGGGGTTTGCATTATAATATATATAGAACTATGGGGGGTGCATTATAATGTATAGAGAACTGTAGGCGTGCATTATCATATATGAAGACATATGAAGGTGTATTATAATCTATGGAGGATTATGCGGTATGCATTATAATATAAGAAGATTATGGGCTGTGCATTATAATATGCGGGATTATGGACTGTGCATTGTAATCTATAGAGAACTATGGGAGGTGCATTATAATATATGGAGGAGTATGGAGGTGCATTATGATCAATAGAGAACTAAGGGTGGTGCTTTATAATGGAGGACTATAAACTGTGCCTTATAATATATGAAGGACTATGGGGGTGCATTATAATCTATGGAGAACTATGGGTGGTGCATTATAATATATAGAGAACCATGGGGGGTGCATTATAATATATGGGGCAGTACGAAGATGCATTCCAATCTATGAAGAATTATGGGAGGTGCATTATAATGTATGGAGAACTATAGGCGTGCATTATCATATATGGAGAAGTATGAAGGTGTATTATAATCTATGGAGAACTACACTGTGTACATAATTATTAGTCAAGTTGTATTTTAGAGGATTATTTTTATTATATTATCATTTTATATTATATGTTATCAATCAACCCAAAAGACTCATAAATATCAAAGCTTAATATTTTTGGAAGTTGGAGTGTGTTTTTTTAGATTTGGCTATCTTAGGAGGATATCTGTTTGTGCAGGTAACTATTACTGTGCAGAATTATTAGGCAACTTAATAAAAAACAAATATATTCCCATCTCACTTGTTTATTTTCGCCAGGTAAACTAATATAACTGCACAAAATTTTGAAAAAAACATTTCTGAGATGCAAAAACAAAACCCAAAAACATTAGTGACCAATATACAGGGGCGGGCTGGGCCAGGTGGCAGGAAGGCATTTGCCCCCCGGGCCGCCGGGGCTGGTAACAGTTCAGGGCCGCCGGGTGCGTTGTCAACAACAACAGTGCAAAAGTACATCACTGGCAGCCGCGGCTGTTCTTAGTGCGGGATGCGGCCACCAGTGATTTATCATACAAACAATAGTGCACCCAGCGGCTGGCACAGGCTGGCTGAAGCAAAGTCCTGAGGAGTGCTTACATTGCACTCACCCTCAAGACCGGAGCGCTTGACAGGCGCCACTCTGGGGCAGCAGGCTGGGCCGGTCTCTGCAAATGTTGGCAGAGGCTCCCAGCTCTTCATGCCTGCTGCAGGATCCTCCACTTGTTCTTTGGACGGCCGGCACCTTCTGTTTGTGAGCAGGGCCGGCTGCGTCACTGCTGACAGGGCTCTGAGCAGTGGCCATGTCTGCAAGCTGTGACATCATGCAGCGCGCCCTGCTCCATTAGATTCCCGCCATGGAGGAGCTGAATGGGACACCATCAAGGGGGAGGTGAGCAAACGCCGATGTGTTAATTCTTTATCTAAAACTAACGTGTGTGTGTGTGTATACATGACTGGCTGCATCTGTGTGTGTGTGTATTGTGTGTGTGTGTGTGTACATGCCTGGCTGCATCTGTGTGTGTGTGTATACATGACTGGCTGCATCTGTGTGTGTGTGTATGTGTGTGTGTGTGTATACATGGCTGGCTGCATCTGTGTGTGTGTGTGTATACATGACTGGCTGCATCTGTGTGTGTGTGTGTGTGTGTGTACATGCCTGGCTGCATCTGTGTGTGTGTGTCTGTACATGCCTGGCTGCATCTGTGTGTGTGTGTGTGTGTGTGTATATACATGCCTGGCTGCATCTGTGTGTGTGTGTGTGTGTATACATGCCTGGCTGCATCTGTGTGTGTGTATACATGCCTGGCTGCATCTGTGTGTGTGTATACATGCCTGGCTGCATCTGTGTGTGTGTACATGCCTGGCTGCATCTGTGTGTGTGTATACATGCCTGGCTGCATCTGTGTGTGTGTGTGTGTGTGTGTATACATGGCTGGCTGCATGTGTGTGTGTGTGTATGTGTGTGTATGTGTGTGTGTGTATACATGCCTGGCTGCATCTGTGTGTGTGTGTGTGTGTGTGTATACATGGCTGGCTGCATGTGTGTGTGTGTGTATGTGTGTGTATGTGTGTGTGTGTATACATTTCTGGCTGCATCTGTGTGTGTGTATACATGCCTGGCTGCATCTGTGTATGTGTATACATGACTGGCTGCATCTGTGTGTGTGTATACATGCCTGGCTGCATCTGTGCATGTGTATACATGACTGGCTGCATCTGTGTGTGTGTGTGTATACATGCCTGGCTGCATCTGTGCATGTGTATACATGACTGGCTGCATCTGTGTGTGTGTGTGTACATTTCTGGCTGCATCTGTGTGTGTATATACATGACTGGCTGCATCTGTGTGTGTGTGTGTGTGTGTGTACATTTCTGGCTGCATCTGTGTGTGTGTGTATGTGTGTGTGTGTGTATACATGGCTGGCTGCATGTGTGTGTGTGTGTATGTGTGTGTATGTGTGTGTGTGTGTATACATGGCTGGCTGCATGTGTGTGTATGTGTGTGTGTGTATACATTTCTGGCTGCATCTGTGTGTGTATACATGCCTGGCTGCATCTGTGTATGTGTATACATGACTGGCTGCATCTGTGTGTGTGTGTGTACATTTCTGGCTGCATCTGTGTGTGTGTATACATGACTGGCTGCATCTGTGTGTGTGTACATTTCTGGCTGCATCTGTGTGTGTGTACATGCCTGGCTGCATCTGTGTGTGTGTGTGTGTGTATACATGCCTGGCTGCATCTGTGTGTGTGTGTGTACATGCCTGGCTGCATCTGTGTGTGTGTGTGTGTATACATGCCTGGCTGCATCTGTGTGTGTGTGTGTATACATGACTGGCTGCATCTGTGTGTGTGTGTGTGTGTATACATTTCTGGCTGCATCTGTGTGTGTGTGTGTGTGTATACATGCCTGGCTGCATCTGTGTGTGTGTGTGTATACATGCCTGGCTGCATCTGTGTGTGTGTACATGCCTGGCTGCATCTGTGTGTGTGTGTGTGTGTGTACATGCCTGGCTGCATCTGTGTGTGTGTGTCTGTACATGCCTGGCTGCATCTGTGTGTGTGTGTGTGTGTATACATGCCTGGCTGCATCTGTGTGTGTGTATGTGTGTGTATACATGCCTGGCTGCATCTGTGTGTGTGTACATGCCTGGCTGCATCTCTGTGTGTGTGTGTATACATGCCTGGCTGCATCTGTGTGTGTGTGTACATGCCTGGCTGCATCTGTGTGTGTACATGCCTGGCTGCATCTGTGTGTGTGTATACATACCTGGCTGCATCTGTGTGTGTGTCTTTCTGTCTATGTGTCTGTTTGTGGCTGGGGCTTTGTGGCTGGTTGTGTGTGGCTGGGGCTTTGTGGTTGGTTGTGTGTGGCTGGCTGTGTGTGGCTGGGGCTTTGTGGCTGGCTGTGTGTGGCTGGGGCTTTGTGGCTGTCTGTGTGTGGCTGGGGCTTTGTGGCTGGTTGTGTGTGGCTGGGGATTTGTGGCTGGCTGTGTGTGGCTAGGGCTGCGTGGCTGTGGCTGACTATGTGTCTATGTTGCTAGGGCTGTGTGTGGCTGACTGTGTCTGAGTGGCTGAGGCTGCGTGGCTGGCTGTGTGTGGCAAAATGTGTCTGTGTGGCTGACTGTGTCTATGTGTGGCTAGGGCTGCGTGGCTGCATGTGGCTGTCTGTGTGTCTGACTGTCTTTATGTGGCTGGGGCTATGTGGCTGTGGCTGGCTGTGTGTGCCTAACTATGTCTTTGTGTGGCTGGGGCTGCGTGGTTGTGGCTGGCTGGGGTTGGCTGTGGCTGCATGGCTGTGGCTGAGGCTGCGTGGCTGGCTGTGTGTGGCTGGGGCTGTTTGGCTGTGTGTGGCTGACTGTGTGTGTGTGGCTGGGGCTGCTTGGCTGTGTGTGGCTGACTGTGTGTGTGGCTGGCTGTGTGGTTGGCTGTATGTCTGTGTGTGGCTGGCTATGGCTGTCTACATTGCTCGCTGTGTGTGTGGCTGGCTGTGTCTGTGTGTGTGGGTAGCTGCGCCTGTGTGTCGCTGGCTTTGGCTGTGTGTGTGGCTGTCTATGTGGCTGGCTGGCTTTGGCTGTATGTGGCTGGCTGTGTTTGTGTGGCTAGCTATGTGTGTGGCTGTATGTGTGTGGCTGATTGTGTGTGTGGCTGATATTGTGTGTGTAGCTGGCTGTGTCTGTGTTTGGCTGGCTGTGTCTGTGTGTGCCTGTGTGTGGCTGGCTATGGCTGTCTATGGTGCTGGCTGTGGCTCTGTGTGTGGCTGGCTGTGGCTATGTGTGTGGCTGTCTATGTGGCTGTGTCTCTCTGTGTGGCTCTCTGCGTCTGTGTAGCTGTCTATGTGGCTGACTGTTTTTGTGTGGTTGTGGCTCTGTGTGTGGCTGTGGCGGGCTGTCTGTGTGGCTGGCCACTGGGACATCCAAATGCTGTGCGAGTGTCCGACAGTTTTCTTAGATCACATCCATGTGCAATCTGTTTTGTTTCTCAGCAGCTATTACTGCTATTTACAGGAGCATTTTACAGTTGTCTCAGCTGAAGAATGAGAATGTACCAGTGAAAAAACAGATGCCTCTCAGATGGTCCGTGTGCTGTCCGTGTGCTGTCAGTGTGCGGTCCATGATTTTGTCGGACTCATAGACTTGCATTGGCGAGTCTCGCACATGAATCGCATACTGTCGCAGCATGTTGTGACTTTTTTCCCATCCAGAATCTGGATGAGAAAAAAGCGTCCGACACTCGCCAATGTGTTTCAGACGTTGATTAACTGACTGCACTGCGATGAAATCACACATTGCACTCATCCGAGTTTCACCCAGTGTGTCCGTGCCCTAATAATAAAATCCATATAGTAATCCTACAATGTCTGCTGGACATGGTATGGGGAGGGTTTATGGCTCAGTTAGTACACACTCCATACTTCTTGTTATTAACCAGTTAATGCTCTCTTATCCACCGCACTGCAGTGTCAAAAGAGGAAGACAGCAAGACAGGCAGCGACATGGCATCAGAGAGCCCCTGACCTCGAAATAGAAGATCCTCAGATCCCGGTATTGTGACGACATATGAAGAAATATTTTTTTACATTTATATTACACTATGAACTCCACAGCACTTTACATACATCATCAACACTGTCCCCATTGGGGCTCACAATGAAAACATCCTACCAGTATGTCTCATATTGTATATCGCCTTTCTTTGATATCACCTTCACAAATATTGCATTTATTGCACTTGTCAGGTTTTGGATGTTTTAAGACTGCATTTGTTTGCAGGATGTCAGAATTGACTCCCAGAGCTGCTGGTTTGATGGTTAAGGTCTTACAGCATCTTAGATTTTTTTTGCTTAATGGTACTTCCAAGTTTCTCAATAGGGCTGAGATCAGGGGAGACTGGTAGCCACACCATGGTTTTCTCTACTTTTATGTCCATAGCAGCCAATTACTCAGGGCTATGCTCTGTACCAAGAGATGGTGCATTGTCATGCATGGGGATGATTTTGTACGAAGAAAAAAAAGTGGTCAGTCTAAAAGTTTATATATTTTGCCGTGGTCCTTTTCACGCCTTCATGGACCCTATAGGGGCAAACTAGCTCTCTCCACATGATTACGACCCAAAACATGACTTCCACCTCCTTGCTGATGTGACATGGTGGCGGTCATCTAGCAACCATCCACTACTCCAACCATATTGGGAACCTCTAGGCTCCTTTTAGCTACTCCTCTGTCTGCAGGGGGGCGTGGTGCGATGGGGGGGCGCACCGCTGACAGTGCCTAGGGCGGCAGGAGCTCCATATACGGGCCTGGCTGGAGGGACTGAGATGGGCCGCTGAGAATTTCCGACCTCGCTAACCCCCCCCCCCCCCCGGTCCTCGCCCGAGGGCTGCCGGAAAAATTTTGCCACCCAGGGTTTGCGTCGCCAGTCAGCCCCTGCCAATATAGCTACCTTTCTTTATGATGACACTCATCAGACTTCCATCCATAGATTCTGTCAGTTGCTTGATCTGTTTACGATCAACATTGCGTACAGTAGCCACCACAGCCTCCCAGACACTGTTCCGAGAGGTGTAATGTTTTCCCTCCCTGTAGATCTCACATTTTAGGAGGGACCACAGGTTCTCTATGGGGTTCAGATCAGGTGAACAAGGAGGGCCATGTCATTATTATTTTTTCTTTTAGACCTTTACTGGCCAGACACGCTGTGGAGTAGTTGGATGCATGTGATGGAGTATTGTCCTGCATGGGAATCATGTTTTTCTTGAATAATACTGACTTCTTCCTGTACCACTGCTTGAAGAAGTTGTCTTCCAGAAACTGGCAGTAGGTCCGGAGAGTTGAGCTTCATCCTCAACCCGAAAAGGTCCCACAAGTTCATCTTTGATGATACCAGCCCATACCAGTACTCTACCTCCACCTAGCTGGCATCTGAGTCGGAGTGGAGCTCTCTGCCCTTTACTGATCCAGCCTCTGGCCCATCCATCTGGCCCATCAAGAGTCTCTCTCATTTCATCAGTCCATAAAACCTCTGAAAAAGTCTTGACGTTTTATTTTATGTTTCTTGTTCAAAGGTGGTCATTTTTCAGCCTTCCTTACCTTGGCCATGTCCCTGAGTATGGCACACCTTGTGCTTTTTGATACTCCAGTAACATTGCAGCTCTGAAATATGGCAACAGTGGTGGCTTCACGCTTGATTTTCCTCAATTCATGGGCTGTTATTTTGCGCCTTTTTTGCCCAACACGCTTCTTGTGACCCTGTTGGCTATTTGCCATGAAACGCTTGATTGTTCAGTGATCATGCTTCAAAAGTCTGGCAATTTCAAGACTGTTGCATCTCTCTGCAAGACATCTCACAATTTTGGACTTTTCAGAGCCCGTCAAATCTCTATTCTAACCCATTATGCCTAAGGAAAGGCATTTGCCTAATAATTAAGCACACCTTATATAGGGTGTTGATGTCATTACACCACACCCCTCCTCATTACAGAGATGTGATGCACCCCTATGGCTAGGCGCCACAGGGATGTACTGCACCCCAAACAGAAGGTGTAGTGCCTCAGTAGCTATGGATTTGAGGTTCCCTTATAGAGTCTGTCCTAAGCACCCATACACTAGCCCCCCCTTAACATAGGGACCGTATATTCAGTAGGTCCAGGGGGTGGAGCTTAGAGTAGAGCGGAAGACTTGAGTGACAGTTGAGCTAATTTTAGTCAGACAGTGCTGGGAAGGCAGCCAGACAAGACATGCCAGACAGAGGTCCTGACAGGAGGCGCCTCTTACATAGAGGTGACCCGGGAACAGAGGGATGAACCAGGCCTGGTTGGAGCCAGCTGGGGAAGTCCGGGGTCGACACCGGCATACCGGAGCCAAGGCAATCAGTGGTCTATCCCTGGTTGCAAACCGACAAGCTGTGGGACCGACAGAAGGGAGCCATAGCACCACAGACTGCACCTCAACCTCAGTCCTAAATTGGGTCCAGGACACTTTAAGGAAAAGGGACCGAATTCCAGTGGCGGGAGGATTAGCTGGTTACCGTTCCCGTCCGTACCAGTGAGGAACCGAATGTACTTAAGTGTAACAGACCCCTGGGCTGGCGTGGGAGCTCTGCAAAGTGGTTAAAGAGGATAAAGAGGAACACAGACCCCAAAAGCCATTAGAAGGGACCATCAACAGACTATACAGGATCACCTTACAATCTGTGGCTACATCCCCGTTCAATCAGACTGTAGCTGTGTACTGTATCATCCACCTGGTACCAGTAAAGTGATGTTTGAGTTGAATCGGTGTCTGTGATCCTTTCCTCCGGCACCCAGAGGCCTGAGCATCATCAGAGGGGTAAGAACTATGACTCCCCTCATCCATCCCCGCTGCCCTGAGGTAAAGCTCCACCTGTGGGGAGCTGTACTACTCTGAGCTGCGCCCCCATCACCTCAGCGGCCAGCCGCAGCGCTGGTATCCACATCACCAGGTACCACAGGTGGCGTCACGATACCAATTCCCCTATCATCATCACCCCCATCCCCTACCACTGAGGGTTCAGGGCATGGAACCGGGAACCGACCAGCCGTGATCCCCCCATTGAAGCAACCACCTATCCCGGTATCCGAGTACCCCCTACCCTGTTGACCACCTCAGATGCACATCACCTGATTTACATAATTGGTAGTTGGCTCTCAAGCCTATACAGCTTGGAGTAGGACAACATGCATAAGAAGTATCACGTGATCAAAAATACTCATTTGCCTAATAATTCTGGACACAGTGTATGGGAGAGTGCATTATAAAATATGGAGATTGATGGAGAACTATGGGGGGTGCATTATAATATATGGAGATTGATGGGGGTGCATTATACTATATGTTGGACTATAAACTGTGCATTATAATATTTGGAGGACTATAGGGGGTTCATTATAATCTATGGAGTACCATAGATGGTGTAATATTGTGGCGCCCCTGCTGATCCAGTCACCACAGAGGTACTGACACCCCTGTTAGGGTGTAGTATCCCACTCACAGGTAAGAGAGGCACAGCCCGGTGCTGGGATACCCAGGCCACACCCTAGGAACCATTGTAGTGGGGATGGGTGGTGAAGGAAGCAGTGAGAGGGAGCACTTGAGAAGGAGTGAGGTCAGGAAGAACACACGTAGATGACGTGGGACACGTGAAAATATGTATAAATAGAGTGGGAAAGATCTAGAACACAGGAGAAGAGACAGTTGAACAACAGAGAGGAGAGTTGCTGTGAAGAGATTAAATGAGCAGCTAGAGTCAAGTTGGAGGGAAGCTAAAGGATGAAAGACTGTCACAGAAGGAAAAGAACTTGAGAGAAGTGTTCAGAGGCCAGACTGAGGATCAGAGAAGGAGAACTAGGTGGGTCCAGGAGGAAGAAGGGGTCCTAGAGACACGGGAAGTGAGCCTTCCACCCGTGGGGCTCGAATCCATTGTCAGGCGCAGGCAAGTGGAGGGACCAGGCCAAAGTCTAGGGGCACAGGGAACCCCAAGAGTATTGGAGAAGACAGACCAGGCTCAGCTAGCAACTGGGAGACTGTGTGGTACTTCCATGGTGACATGGTCGACAAACACGCACATCTGCTAAAAAGGTGGCAACCATAGGGCTAAGGGGGGACACTACAGGGTAACCCCTAAGAAAAACCCACAGTTAATGGCTCAGAGCTCTGTGTGGCGAGTCGCAAGGCAGGACGGGCGAGGCAAGCACTGTGTGAGACAACCTGGAAAGGACAGAGAAGAGGTGCCGGTTTGTACCATCCTACTACCAGTGAGTAGCTGGATCCCTGCCACTGAGAATCCAGTGCTCAGTGGGCTGCTGCACAAAGACTGTGAGTAAAAAAACTGAAGACTGCAACCCGCTGTGTCTGTGAACTTTCTTAACGCGTCAAAAGCACCAGAAACATAAATACCAACTCACTCAGGTACCTGAAGCTGCCCTGGGGGTCAGCCCTACCCATAGCTTAAGAACAATGCTGCCTCCCAACCATCGGCCCCTAGGAGAACTATCATGCAGCGGCGGCCAACTATAGCTGCAACCTGTGGGTGGCGTCACGTAAAATTAACAAGTATCCCTAGGTCAGTCATCTTTTCCCATAATGAACCGCGGCTGCTCAACTTCTCCAACCTCTGTGCAGTTCCCAGTGGCTCCTCTTTCCTGCTCTGCACCAATCAAGAACAGCTGGATATGGTAATGTATAGTGTGTTTGTGTGTATCTGTATGTGCATGTATTGTGCATGTAGCAGAGCTGTGTGTGTTTGTATGTGCATTTATTGTGCATGTAGCAGAGCTGTGTGTGTGGTGTTCATGTTGCTTAGTTGTATGTGTCTACATGTGCATGTAGCAGATCCATGTATGTCTATGGGCATATAGCTGAGCTGTGTGTGTCTAAAATATAATTTGCAAAAAACAAAATAGACTTATTGCCTCCATATTCTACCCCAGCATATTAAAATTAGCACTAATGACCCCTCCCTTTTACACGGCCAGGGAAGCTTTAATTAATAGGAGTGAATGTTTTTCCTAATTTCAGCTGTCTAAGGCTAGGGTCTGACTATTGTCAGCCCTCAGCCTGCCGATGCACTTAAAACGTAGAAAATCTCAGGCTCAAACATAGGGTTACCGGCATGTAACTGTGTATAGTATCCCTATGGCAACCTGAATAATCGCACAGCCGCCGGCTCCACTTACAGTCCCAGATATGCGCTTTTGGAAAGTGCACAGGAAAACGCTGCAAACTGTGTTTCCTGTGCGATCATCAAAAGCGCATATCCAGGAGTTGTGAGTTGAGTTCGGCAGGAGTGTGATTCTGCAGGTTGCCATAGGGATACTATACACAGGCGACGCATAGCATTACATGACGGTAATGCTATGCGCTGAGCCTGAGATTTTCCAAGTTTTAAGCGAATCCGGTAGGCTGAGGGATGACGCTAGTCAGACCCTAGCCTAAACCTTGAGTGCAGTTTAAGGTGCTAACGTGAAACAGTGGGGAGAGATGGGAGCAGATTGTTAAAGGGGCCCACTGAGACTCTTTCGCCCGGGCCTACAAAAACATGGAGCTGGCCCTATATATGGAAGACTATGAGGTATGCATTATCATATATGGAGGGGAGGACTAGTGGGGTGCATTATACTATATGAAAGGGTATGTGGAAGCCATTATAATATTTGAAGGACAATGAAAGAGCTTTTATACTTTATGGAGGGCTATTTGAGGGCTGTGTTGGAGTTTATTGTACAATGTGAAGAGGTGTAGATAGGGACCATTATACTGTATGTAGGCTCATGAAAGTCTGTGTGGGGGTCACAGTTGGGGATCCTACTATGCTAGGGTCACCATATGTTTCCATGGGTACAGTAGGATCATCATACTGTGCATGTAGGATACTGTGGAGGATTTCACTGGGTGAATCACATTGCTTGGGGGGCCCTTTTGCTAGCATCATATTTAATAGATGCAATAAAAGGTGAATCTAGAGTCTTCAATAGGAGAAAAAATACTTTGTAAGAGCTGCAAAGTTACTATGTGACCCAGACAAATAGAGTAGAGAGGATGAAGGGTTAAAAACTGTGCTGTTGTATTCCACAAGACATCAAAGGGTAAATATAATTTTGAATTACTAGTCAAAGCGTTTCAGGGCTCCCTGGTCCCTTCCTCAGGAGAAAGTAATATCATATTGCCATGTTTCAGGGCATTTCAGGGAGTCCTGAAACGCGTTTGTGGCGCCCCTATGACAAGGCACCACAGGGAGGTACTGCGCCCCAATTAAAGGTGTGGTGCCAGGGGCGTAACTACAATAGGTGCAGGGGTTGCGATTCCACCCGGGTCCTGCAGCCTTTAGGGGCCCCGAAAGTCCTTTTTGCCCATAGAAAAAGACTAATACTAATAAAGATTTGCAATAATTGGGGGCCCCGTCGGAGCTTTCGCATCAGGGCCCCTGGGCCTGAAGTTATGCTGCTGTGTGGTGCTTTGTAACCATGGACGTGGGGAAATCTTCAGAGTCTGCACCCCAACAACCAAACACAGGCCACTTTAATACAGGAGACTGATATTCAGTAGGTCCCAGAGGGTGGAGCCTAGAGAGTGGGAGACGGGGAGTGACAGAAAAGTCAGACAGTTGGTGTGAGGAGAGCAAAGAAGGAAGATGCAGGGGACCCTGCGGTTACAGTGGAGAGCACTTCTTAGGAGAGAGGTGACTCAGATTGGAAGGGGGTTAACCCAGGCCTGGTTGGAGCCAGCTGGGGACCCAGGTCGACACCGGCATATCGGAGCCGATGTAGATAGACGCAAGGTTCAACTCTTAACTACAGAACGGCAAGCTGTAGGCCTGACACACACAGGGAGCTGAAGCACCCCTAAAGCAGTGCAACATCAGTCTCGCAGCTGGGTTCACGACACCGACAAGTCAGAGACTCACCGAAGTAACCACCTGTCCCGGTATCCGAGTAACCCCCTACCCTCTTGACCGACTCCCGTTGACAAATAAATCAATATTATATTCACCATTTCATGTCTTGTAGAATACGGCAGTGTGGTGTTTAATCCTTCATCCTTCCTACCTTTGGGTTTTCATTGGCTGCAAACCATAATCATCAACTCTAACAGAAATAAACACTTGACGCAGCTCACTCTGTTTGTAATGACTCTATATTATATGTGCATATCACTTTTTGTATTAAATTACTGAAAAAACCTCTTGATCATATTCTGATTCATTAAGTTGCCCTATATTTGTCACTTAAATATGCCTGCAGGCTTAGGAAACAAGTGCCTCTTTATGTCCAATGTAACTTATTTATCACTAGATGGTGGCCCAATTCTAACGCATCGGGTATTCTAGAATATGTATGTAGTTGACATACTGTGACTGACAGAACTTGTTCAGTCAATGTGAGTGAACTACATACAGTATATAAATATAGCAGTGCTATGGTATACGGTGGTACATTACAGCACATGTATAGCAGCACTATAGTATATGGCGGTACATTATAGTACATGTATAGCAGCACTATAGTATATGGCAGTATATTACAGTACATATACCGGTGCACTATGGTATATGGTGGTACTTTATAGCACATGTATAGCAGCGCTATAGTATATGGCGGTACATTACAGTACATGTATAGCAGAACTACAGTATATGGCGGTACATTACAGTACATGTATAGCAGCGCTATGGTATATGGCAGTACTGTGGGGGAAATATGGTAATTTCCTATAGATTAATAGACTAATCATGTTTTAGAATGTTCGTACTAACACTTGGAATATAATATTGAAGCTTTTCCATATTTACTCATAAATATATAATATAGATAGTTTTTCTGATACTCCATCTTTCTGTTCTTATTTCTCTTTTTCTCTAATTTATTCCTCTATTTCCTATTTTATCTTTATTCTCTCTTTCTATATATATTCTTCTTTGTCTGTTTATCTCACTTTAGCAAAAAGAAGTTTCTTAATGCTTTTATTCTAATTTTCCTCCTCTCCTCCATTTTGTCTGCTTTCTATTGCCTCCATCTTGAATTTCTTTGCAGGTTTTGTTCTGTGCCATTTTATGTGTGTGAGATTAAATTACAGGGACATAGATACATCTGGAGACGTGGATCTGGTGAGAAAGGAAGAGATAAATCACGGACATAAAGGGCCCCATTGAGGATGTATCAGAACAAGGAATGTGGAGATGACCTTCGAAATGCTGGTGACTGGTTTGAAGATGGCACGGAAGATGAAGGCGTGGACACCTGGGCATAGATACATACTAATTACAATTAACCAATCTATACACGTATATTAGCATGCAGACCACCTAACACCCTAGTTAATACACCCAGTTTTGAATACTCCCGCCTAGTCTATTAGAAGTATAAAATGTGTTGTATCCCGGAAGCAAGGCAGTTATTGCTGCTGAGGACTGTACTTTGTTATCACTCTGAACATAATATAAGTTTGAAACAGATCTCAGTCTGATTTATTCTTATAGCGGTACGATATGTTCATAGTCTAATTTGGAATGACTGGTGAATGAGCAAGACGCGAATGCCGTACTAAAGTGACCTCGGCAGTACATTACAGTACATGTATAGCAGCGCTATGGTATATGGCGGTACATTACAGCACATGTATAGCAGCACTATGATATATGGCGGCACTTTATAGCACATGTATAGCAGCACTATAGTATATGGTGATACATTACAGTACATGTATAGCAGCGCTATGGTATATGGTGGTACAGTACAGCACATGTACAGCAGCACTATAGTATATGGTGGTACATTACAGTATATGTATAGCAGCATTATGGTATATGGCGGTACATTACAGTACATGTATAGCAGCACTATAGTATATGGCGGTACATTACAGTATATGTATAGCAGCATTATGGTATATGGCGGTACATTACAGTACATGTATAGCAGCACTATAGTATATGGGGGTACATTATAGTAAATGTATAGCAGCGCTATGGTATATGGCAGTACATTACAGTACATGTATAGCAGCACTATATTATATGGCGGTACATTACAGTACATGTATAGCAGCACTATAGTATATGGCAGTATATTACAGTACATATACCGGTGCACTATGGTATATGGTGGTACTTTATAGCACATGTATAGCAGCGCTATAGTATATAGCGGTACATTACAGTACATGTATAGCAGCACTATAGTATATGGCGGTACATTACAGCATATGTATAGCAGCGTTATGGTATATGGCGGTACATTACAGTACATGTATAGCAGCACTATAGTATATGGCGGTACATTATAGTACATGTATAGCAGCGCTATGGTATATGGCGGTACATTACAGTACATGTATAGCAGCACTATAGTATATGGCGGTACATTACAGTATATGTATAGCAGCACTATAGTATATGGCGGTACATTACAATACATGTATAGCAGCACTATGGTATATGGCGGTACATTATAGTACATGTATAGCACCGCTATAGTATATGGCAGTAAATTACAGTACATGTATAGCAGCGCTATGGTATATGGCGGTACATTACAGTACATGTATAGCAGCGCTATGGTATATGGTGGTACTTTATAGCACATGTATAGCAGCACCATAGTATATGGCGGTACATTACAGTACATGTATAGCAGCGCTATAGTATATGGTGGTACATTACAGCACATGTATAGCAGCGCTTTTGTTTATGGTGGTACATAACAGCACACGTATAGCAGCACTATAGTATATGGCGGTACATTACTGCACATGTATAGCAGCACTACAGTATATGGCGGTACATTACAGCACATGTATAGCAGCGCTATGGTATATGGCAGTACATTACAGCTCATGTATAGCAGCACTATAGTATATGGCAGTACATTACAGTACATGTATAGCAGCGCTATGGTATATGGCAGTACATTACAGCACATGTATAGCAGCACTATACTATATGGCGGTACATTACAGCAGTACATGTATAGCAGCGCTATAGTATATGGCGGTACATTACAGCACATGTATAGCAGTGCTTTCGTTTATTGTGGTACATTACAGCACATGTATAGCAGTGCTTTTGTTTATGGTGGTACATTAAAACACATGTATAGTAGCACTGTAGTATATAGCGGCACATTACAGCACATGTATAGCAGCACTATAGTATATGGTGGTACATTACAGTACATGTATAGCAGCGCTATGGTATATGGCAGTACATTACAGCACACGTATAGCAGCATTATAGTATATGGCAGTACATTACAATACATGTATAGCAGCACTATAGTATATTGGCAGCACATTACAGTACATGTATAGCAGCACTATAGTATATGGCAGTATATTACAGTATATGTATAGCAGCACTATAGTATATGGCGGTACATTAAAGTACATGTATAGCAGCGCATATAATATATAGCGGCCCATTACAGCACATGTATAGCAGCACTATGGTATATGGCGATACTCCGGATGGAGGCGAGGGGCAGAATGGTTGTGGGGGCAGGATGGAGCCAGGGGGGGGCAGGATGGATGCGGGGGGGGGTACAGGATGGAGCCAGGGGGCAGGAAGGATGCTTAGGGGGCAGGATGGAGCCGGGGGGCAGGATGGAGCTGGGGGAGGGGGGCAGGATGGAGACGGGGAGATCAGGATGGATGCGGGGGGCAGGATGAATGCGGGGGAGCAGGAATGGATGCGGGGGGGGCAGGATGGAGCTGGGGGGCAGGATCCCCCTCGCCCCCCTCTGTTCTCACCCGTCTTCTGCAGCTGTGTACTGCGGGCATGTGACAGGGCGGTCTGTGTGATGTCACATGAGCCCACCCTGTCACATGACAGCTGTACACGGAGAAGACGGGTGAGAACGGGAGGAGGTGAGGGAGGCGAGGTGTGGGAGGCGAAGTGGGGGCAGCAAGGTGTGGTGCTGGAGGCGAGGTGGGGGAGGCGAGCTGTGGGAGGCGAAGTGGGGGCAGCGAGGTGCGGGAGGCGAGGTGGGGAGACGAGATGGGGAGGTGAGCTGCGGTGCAGGAGGCGAGGTGCGGGAGGTAAGGTGGAGCGGCGGGTCCCGTTGCCGGGAGTCGCCGCGCCGTACGCATGTAGCCTGGCGATAGCGACGCCTATGCGTTGCTGTCGCCAGGTTACAGCTACTATATAACCTTCTAATTTTGAATATGCGTGGCTTTTTGCATATGCGGCGCTCATTGGTTGGTAGATTTCGGCATCAGTCAGACACGATTAGGAGATTTTATAGTAGATTTCTATAAATCTCTGTTCATTTTGGGCTTAGGAGTCCAGTGTGTGGTCCTATCATTAATTACCAGTTATGTCTATATACTACCTTCATACACGATAGCCTGTCATTCACAGATAAGACCGCCCACTGGACTCCTTGAATGAGTTATAACATGCTCACTGCTAATTGGTATGGGATTTTTGCTTTGTATTCATATTTTTTTTGCATGTGTATGTTTCAAGTTTGTCTCTAGGAAGAATATAAAAAACGCTTTCAATGACTGCATGAAGATTAAATAGTAACAGATACAAGCCATTTATAAGCTGCTGACGCTGGTGTTTAAATTACTTTTGTACAGGGCAATCAATAATATTTATGTCATTGCTGAGAAAACATCTACTGGTGGTGGCAGAGCTGGCTGACTGCAGCCGATCAATAGACAGAACTCTGTGAGCACAATGTTCCAGACATGATAACGAGACAAATAGCATCCTGCTAATTTAAAAAGTACAGTAACCTATTGCAACTAATCAACTTTTATTGATCAAGTGCATGTATAAAACATGCAACCATCCTGCTACTGATCCTAAGAAATAACCAGATATTTCACTTTTCAATTAACCCCATTACGACCAATGACGAGTTTAGCCGTCATGAATAGATGTCAGTTCCCGCATCATGACGGCTAAACTCGTCATGGCTTTGAACTGTCACTGCTTGTAAACAAACAGTGACAACTCAAATCTAACAGCTGTCAATGACAGCTGAGGGTCAGGGCAGTGGTCCCCACGCTCAGAGCGATGTGATCAATCAGTCAATCTGACTGACCGATCACATCATGATCGTGCAGGGAAATGCTGAATGTCTCTGGGAATGCATGATCTCTGCAGGAGCCGGGCTGTCAGCTGTGCCCGACTCCTGCAATCATCCCTGCTGCCCATCCACTGCCCACTGCTCCTGTGCCCGCTCTCCTGCATTCCGGTCTCCTCCCTCCTCTCCCCGCTTCTTCCTCTGCTCCCCAGTCTCCTTACTCCGTTCCCCTCCCTCCTCTCCCCGCTTCCTCCTCCCCTGTCTCTGCTCCCCGGTCTCCTTCATCCTGGCGCAGCTCACCTCCTCCGGTCCTCTGCAGTGCCGCTCTCCTCCTCTATTCTGGCTGCCCGGCTGCCGCCTGCCTGCTCAGCCCCGCTCCTCTCAGCCTCATCCCCTACTTAGAGGAGATGAGGCTCAGAGGAGCGATCTGACAGCCAGGGGCAGCGATCACCAAGTGGTCACTGTCCCTGGCTCTGTGTCGCCCCCTTAGGTTCCGGGGAGAGGGAGTGCAGGGTCACTCACCTCTCCCTGCTATGGCAACCTCAGGTTACCAGATATCACCATGGTAACCTTAGGTTGCCATGGTGACTTCTGGTAACCTGAGGGTACCTTTACACGCCGCTACTGGATGGTGGCAACAACCGGGTACATGAGAGAAATGTATCTTGCACCGCCAATTCAACCCGTGGTAGCGGCGTGTGAAGACGGTTGTAGCCACCCGCCAGTAGCGGCACCTGTTTCCGAGCACTGCCCTAAAACAGGTGGCTACCCAGCCGATGGTAGCCACCTGTATCGGCGTGTAGAGAAGGAACAGAAGGGTTGTTTCTACACTATGCTATGAACCTGGTATGTAGCTGGGGCGTGACACAGCCTCTGGGTTACCGCGCCCCATCAGCAATCATTGGTGGAGGCTCCTGCGTTACGATTGGTAGTCGCTGCATAGGGCGGCATATTTAAGGAGCTGACCAGTCACACTACACAATTGCTCGAGCGTCATGTATTAGTCAGCCTCCTGCGCTGGCTGCCCTCTCATGATGTTATTGCTTTGTCCTATCAGCATATGGAATTCTCGTAATCCACAATTGTGGCACGCCTATGTGTTGTCCCTGCTGCACCAGGTCCGCCCATATTAGCTTGTTGTAGCGGTGTGTAAATGAGGTAAGGTGTTCTGCAGGAGGTAACTTGAGACACCCGGCGGTGTATCCAGAGATAGATGTAACCTACTGTAGCTCACCTTGTTGCGGCGTGTAAAGGTGGTGTGATTACCGTTTGCAACCGTTTGTGCGTGCTCGTGCACGTGAAGTACCCGGTTGTTGCCACCATCCAGTAGCGGCGTGTAAAGGTACCCTGAGGCTGCCATGGCGACATCTGGTAAGCTGAGGTTGCCATGGCGACATCTGGTAACCTGAGGTTGCCATGACGACATCTGGTAACCTGAGGTTGCCATGGCGACATCTGCCATGGCAACCTCACGTTATCAGATGTCGCCATGACAATCTCAGGTTACCAGATGTTGCCATGGCAACCTCAGGTTACCAGATATCACCAAGGTAACCTTACATTGCTATGGCGACATCTGGTAACCTGAGGTTGCCATGGCGACTTCTGGAAACCTGAGGTTGCCATGGCGACATCTGGTAACCTGAGGTTGCTATGGCGACATCTGGTAACCTCAGGATGCCATGGCGAAATCTGCCATGACAACCTCAGGTTATCAGATGTTACCATGGCAACCTCAGGTTACCAGATGTTGCCATGGCAACCTCAAGTTACCAGACGTTGCCATGGCAACCTAAGGTTACCAGATGTCGTCATGGCAACCTATATCACCATGGTAACCTTACGTTGCCATGTCGACATCTGGTAACCTGAGGTTGCCATGGCGACATCTGCCATGGCAACCTCAGGTTATCAGAAGTTGCCATGGCAACATCAGGTTACCAGAAGTCGCCATGGCGACCTCTGGTAACCTGAGGTTGCCATGGCGACATCTGGTAACCTGAGGGTGCCATGGCAACATATGGTAACCTGAGGATGCCATGGCGACATCTGCCATGACAACCTCAGGTTATCAGATGTCACCATGAAAACCTCAGGTTACCAGATGTTGCCATGGCAACCTCAGGTTACCAGACGTTGCCATGGCAACCTAAGGTTACCAGATGTCGTCATGGCAACCTAAGGTTACCATGGCGACATCTGGTAACCTGAGGTTGCCATGGAGACATCTGGTAATCTACAGTTGCCATGGCAACATCTGGTAACCTTACCCAAGCCTCAGAGATCATGTAATCTTCTTTGGGACTAGGGTTTGCAGCACTGACAGCTGCACTGTATGGCAAATCATTGCCATACAGTGCAGCATCAGTGTGACCTCAGAGACTGCAGCAGCAGGACCCTTGATCCCTCGCTGCAGTCTCTGGAGACGACTGACCGTCGTAGGACCATTGTTGTGGACTACGTCGGAGGGCATGTGGGGGGTAATAAAGATGGAATCCAAATATGTGTTTGTGTTTTTTGTTATAATAAATTGATTTTTTCACAGTGTGTTGTGTCTTACCATTTACTTAGAGGTTCATAATGGCCGGGTCTAACATTGGCCCGACATTATGAACCTTGGGCTTAGTGCCAGCTGCCAATGCAGAGCTGGTATTAACCCCTTTATTACCCAGTTTGCCACCTGCACCAGGGCAACTGGAAGAGTCTGGGTATAGCGCCAGGAAACGGCGCTTCTAATGAATGCACCATTTCCTGGGACGGCTGCGGGCTGCAATTTGCAGCGTGGAGGGCCCAGAACGCTTGGGCCTCTCCATGCTGTGGATTCCAGCTCCCAGCTGCCTAGTTGTACCTGGCTGGAAGCTAAAAATATGACGAAGCCCACATCATTTTTTTTTTATTATTTCAACAAATAATAAAAAAAAAGGGCTCTGCCGTAATTTGGTTACCAGCCAGGTACAACTAAGCAGCTGGGGGTGGGTAGCAGCCTGTCTGGAAACTAAAAATGCGGCAAAGCCCACGTCGTTTTTTTTTTTTTTTTAATTATTTTAAGAATTAAAAAAAAGGGCTCCGCTGTATTTTGATTACCAGCCAGATAAAACTAGGCATCTGGGGGTGGGTGGAAGCCTGGAAGCCAGTGCAAAATGTCACATGTGGGGGAGCTCCATTGTTTAGGCACATTACGGAATCTCCAAATGCGATATGGTGTTCACTAACAATTTCAGTTAACTTTCCACTTGGAGCATCAAATGGCACTTCTTCCCTTCCGAGCCCTGCTGTACGCCCAAACAGTGGTTTTCCACAACATATGAGGTATCGGTGTACTCAGGAAAAATTGCCCAATACATTTTAGGATCCATTTTATCCTGTTGCCCATGTGAAAATGAAACAATTGAGGCTAAAAGAACATTTTTGTGAAAAAAAAAGTACTTTTTCATTTTTACGGATTAATTTGTGAAGCACCTGGGGTTTCAAAGTGCTAACTATGCATCTAGATAAGTTCCTGGGGGGGTCTAAATTCCAAAATGGGGTCAGTTGTGGGAGAGCTCCCATGTTTAGGCACACAGGGGCTCTCCATACGCGACATGGTGTCCGCTTACAATTGGAGCTAATTTTTCATTCAAATTGTTAGCAGACACCATGTCATGTACGGAGAGCCTCTGTGTGTCTAAACATTGGAGCTCCAACACAAGTGACCCCATTTTTGAAACTAGACCCCCCACTAGATGCATAATGAGCACTTTGAACCCCAGGTGCTTCAGAAATTATTCCGTAAAAATGAAAAAAGAACATTTTTGTGAAAAAATAAAAGTACTTTTTCATTTTTACGGATCAATTTGAGAAGCACCTGGGGTTTCAAAGTGCTCACTATGCATCTATATAAGTTCCTTGGGGGGTCAAGATTTCAAAATGGGGTCACTTGTGGGAGAGCTCCCATGTTTAGGCACACAGGGGCTCTCCATATGCGACATGGTGTTCGCTTACTATCGGAGCTAATTTTCCATTCAAATTGTTAGCGGACACCATGTCACGTTTGGAGGGTCCCTGTATGCCTAAACATTGGAACTCCCCCACAAGTGACCCCATTTTGCAAACTATGAAATAACAAAAATTGAGAGGCGCAATCTTGAATAATACCCGGTGGTCTATTGGGGATATATTGTTAGTGGCGGTAATCACCACTCACCTGGACTGGTTGTGCTTTCCGTGCACAACCACGGTGTCAGCGTGTAGCTGCTGATTCCAATTTATCGCTCCAAGCGTCGCCGCTCCCAGCCGTCTCCTTAGGTCACGTGTTCCGCCCAGGTCTTCTAACCAGGGATCTCTGACATCAGGGCAGGTTCTTTGATTCTCTAACTAAGCTTCCTCACTACTGTGCAGCTCCAGCCAGATCCCATAAGGGATAATGGTAATGAAAGGCAGTAATTCTGGTATTATTTAGGAGCGCTCAGTAAAGAGAAGCAGATACCAATATTAAAGTAGACCTGTTTATTCTGGTTTGTCCACTATGCGCGTATCAACAGCGACCTACCCCCACCTGAGGAAGACAGCAGGTTGCTGTTGAAACGCGCGTAGTGGACAAACCAGAATAAACAGGTCTACTTTAATATTGGTATCTGCTTCTCTTTACTGAGCGCTCCTAAATAATACCAGAATTACTGCCTTTCATTTTGCAAACTAGACTCCCAAAGGAACTTATCTAGATGCATAGTGAGCACTTTGAACCCCCAGGTGCTTCACAAATTGATCCGTAAAAATGAAAAAGTACTTTTTTTTCACACAAATTTTATTTTGGCCTCACTATTTTATTTTCAAATGGGCAACAGGACAAAATGGATCCTAAAATTTGTTGGGCAATTTCTCCTGAGTACACCGATACCTCATATATTGTGGAAACCACTGTTTGGACGCATGGCAGAGCTCAGAAAGGAAGGAGCGCCATTTCACTTTTTGAATGTAAAATTAGCTCCAAAAGTCAAATTGCGCTCCATCCCTTCTGAACCCTGCTGTGTGCCCAAACAGTGGTTTATGACCACATTTGAGGTATCGGTGTACTCAGGAGAAATTGCCCAACACATTTTAGGATGCATTTTATCCTGTTGCCCATGTGAAAATGAAAAAAATTGAGCCTAAAAGAATATTTTTGTTGGAAAAAATTAAAATGTCAATTTTTTCCTTCCACATTGCTTTAGTTCCTGTGAAGCACCTGAAGGGTTAATAATCTTCTTGAATGCACTTTTGAGTAGCTTGAGGGGTGCAGTTTTTGGAATGGTGTCACTTTTGGGTGTTTTCTGTCATGTATGCCCCTCAAAGGGACTTCAAATGTGATGTGGTCACTAAAAAAATGTTTTTTTTTTTAATTTTGCTGGAAAAATGAGAAATTGCTTATGAACTTTGAACCCTTATAACTTCCTACCCAAAAAAATGTTTTTTTCCAAAATTGTGCTGATGTGAAGTAGACATGTGGGAAATGTTGTTTTTTAACTATTTTGTGCCACATAACTCTCTGGTTTAACAGAATAAAAATTAAAAATTTGAAAATTGCAAAATTTTCAAAATTTTCGCCAATTTTTTTTTCACAAATAAACACAAAAATTATCGACCTAAATTTACTACCAACATGAAGCCCAATATGTCACGAAAAAACAATCTCAGAATCGCTAGGATCCGTTGAAGCGTTCCAGAGATATTAGCTCATAAAGGGACACTGGTCAGAATTACAAAAAACGGGCTGGTCATTAAGCTGCAAAGTGACTCGGTCCTTAGGGGGTTAATAGTGATGAGCGAGCACTAAGATGTTCCAGTGCTCGGTAATTGAAATGAGCAGTCGGATGCTCGGATGAGTGTGAGTACAGTACTGACTCTAACAGAGGAAACTCTTTCGAAAAATTATTGCGTTTCCCATTGACTTCCATTATACTCGGTACCTGGGTTTCTCCCTTTTGAGCCTCCGACTGCTCATTTCAAGTTCCAAGCACTTGAGCATCTTAGTTCTAAATTATCATCGGGATTTAACTTTACATATATACCCATGCCTGTGCCATTGATACTGGAATTTTGAAAAATTATCATTCACGAAGCATATTCTGACTGTATTGTCAATATATATCATATTGATGTGGCCTTTATTCTCATATGTACACAATTTGGCTGCAAGGATTGTCCTTTTGAAAATGTTTATTGGGTTGCAAGAGGATTCAAAATGGATTTGCAACCTTCTTACAAATGTGTCTGCCTGTCTGTTTTAACCCTCGTTTCGACTTTCTGACTTGTTCAGAATTGTGCTTATTACATGTTGATATTATGATATGTTATAATGGTTTGTATCATGAAATATGTATGTACCGTATATGTGACAACTGTGTGACAGGTCCAGTAGAGTGCTACGAGTGATATGACAGATTGGTATTATGTGCATCAATATATTTTGTAGGAGAAATATTTTAAACATTATCAGACATTGGGTTTCTAAGTTGGAGGAGAAATATCTGAAGAAATGAATACAGGGCATAAAGTGTTAACACACAGATATTGCGGTGTGAAATACAGAGACACCGCGAGTGTGAAAGTAGCAATAGTGTGGCGCCCTACTATGTAGGTGCCACAAAAGGGGTACTGCACCCAGAAAAGCGGTGTAGTACTCCACTGCAATTGGGACTATGGTCACTAGATGGAACCCTACAGCTGACACCCACACACTAGGATAGTAGGTGGGAGGGACCCCGGGAGGGTCTTAGCGACCTCTAGGGGGAACTAGTGAGTCTCAGAGAGTCGGAGAGTGAGGAGAGTCAGAGGAGGGAGTGTGGAAGGAGCCAGGCAGCAAGCCTGAAGGAACCAAGAGGGCCATCTCGGCTGAGAGGCCCAAGAAAGTAAAGATCCCAAAGAAAGAGGAAGAAAGCAAGGAAACTCGTACACACAGAGTTCACTTGAGTGGAGAAGTGAGTAACGGAAGAGTTTGCCCCATAGGAAGTAATCCGGGTACCGGAGCCCGCACCTGTGAGTTCCTTTATGGCTCACAGAAAATCTGCTAAACAGGGATATTGTAAATACGGTCCTGACTCCCGAGATCCCACAAGAGGGAGACCAGAACCGCAGTAGGAGGCTGCGGCATTCAACAGAAGGTTAACCCGGCGGGTAAAAGGGAGAGGAGACAGAATAACAAGCAGCAGGAGGCCAGGTTATCTACAAGAGATCAGGCTTCACAACACTGGGAACAGGAAAGAAGGAAAAGAAAGGAACATAAAGGAGGGTTCCATCTAAGGCTAGAAATCCCAATTGCAGCATCCAGAGCATTTGACATTGCAACACCTGCTGAACTGCTGAAAGACTGTATTGCTGAATGAAAAGTTTTTCAAGTAAAAGTTACCCGGTGAAGTGAAGTTTTGACTCAGCTGCATCCTTTCTATATAAACTGTTTGCCTTGCAGCATCACTGCCCCGGTGGTCCAGTCTCGCCTGCGGGGACTATTCCATCCAAGCCGCAAGACTACCGACTACCGGAGGAGTGTGGGGGCGCTGGTGAGCATCACCAGACTCAGCAGGTGGCGTCACAAAGACAAAAACTTTGTACATAATCCCTTGTTAATAATCCCCCAATTATTCAGCTGACCCCCCAGGGCCACAACTTCGGGATGGCCACCCGTGACTTCCCGGACTGAAGATAGCCCGAGAACCGAGTACCAGAGCCCTGGGTGCGCGTCAATAGCATTTCTGCCCATGTCTCCTTGATGTTTATAGAGTGTGATACTTGAGCTAATAGACGTAATTCAGACAGAAACAAGAAACCCAGATAGTAATTCAGCAGGTACAGAGGATAGCAACACATACCCACTGGTGTACCAATCTAGGGAACTAGTTAAGGCTGTAGAAGAGTATACGTAAAGCTACAGCCTATGCTACAGTGGTTGTAGTCTAATCTAGGAGGAAGAGACCAGCCCTTCTAAATCAGAGCCACCATTACAGAGAAGATTGCTACCCTGGAGAGGTGCAGTGAAGCTTGTTCATTCAAATGAATAATGTATTCACTGACAGTGTATATGGGAAACTGTGATGTGTAAGTTGACAAATGAGCTACTGCAGTGTACTGCTTCCAAGAGAGGTGACCACGAGAATCACCATGCAGCTGTGCTGCACTGCACTGTAAAGGAAACAAAGAGGTAGTGAATGTGTCAAGGAAGTGCTGCTGAAGCGTTTGCTAGCATATTGTCACAAGTTTTCACAAAGTGTTGCCAATATAATCTTATTGTTTTAAGTCAACTTTACACCCTTGTTCAAGTTTTTTTCTCTTACAGAGAAATTGTAATCATCAAGCTTATTGCCCCAGCCTGTTACACCTTTTATAAAATCTCTAAGCATTAATTATGTAATCATTTTATGTGGTTGGCTTGGTGTGTACAGGGGCCATTTGGTAATGAGCAGATTGAAGTGACATATTGGTTGTAAAAAGTAAAACCTTAACCCCTTAATCACCAAGCAATTTCCAGTTTCTGTTCATCATTTATTTTACCATAGCGTACAGGAAAATCAGAAATAAATTCCAAGTGCGGTGAAATTGCAAAAAAAGTAAAATTACACATTTGTTTTTTGGGTTTTGTATTCACCATGTTCACTATATTGTAAAGCTGATCTGCCAGTATGATACTTCAGGCCGCTACGAGTTCATAGATACCAAACCTGTATATTTTTACTGTTATCTAAGTGGTGAAAAAAAATTCAGACATTTTTAAAGAAAAAGAATCACGCTTTTGTTGCCATTTTCTGTGACCCGTGGTGTCCTCATTTTTTGGGATCTGGGGCTGTGTGACAGCTTAGTTTTTGCGTCTTGAGCTGATGTTTCTAATGATACCATTCTTGGGTAGATGGCATGTTTTGATCGCCCATGATTGTATTTTATTGCAATGTTGCAGCAAGCAAAAAAATTAAATTTTGTCGTTTGGACTTTTTTTCACTTACGCAGTTTACGATTTGATTAATTGATTTGGACATTTCTGACTTGACAATACCAAATAAGTGTAGTTTTTTAAATATAGTTTTATTTTGAATTGCACAAGAGGGGGGATTGGAACTTGTAGGGTTTTTTCTAAAAATATTTTTTTGTTTCCTCTTTGTTCTTTGTTGTACACTGGCCCCTAGAGGGCCTCAGTGCTGCACGGTCTGATCACTTGTGTTATGTACTGATGAGCTGCATTTCATCTGTGCATAGCACAATTGATCGCTGGCTGTGGAAGCTGGCGATTGGAAGCCATCCACAGGAAGTGATTCAGGAAAGCTTCTGGTCCGGGGACATCACAAAACCCCTTGCTATCCAGGTACCAGCACAGGTCCTGTGATTTGCTTCATGTGACCTGCGATCATGGTGGGGAACAGCGCTATCCCCACTGCAGGGCTTTGGATCATGCTGTCAATGAATGATGGCACGATCCAAAGGGTTAACAGCGCTTATGGGATCGCGGATCTGATCGGCGCTGTTAACCTCACATCTCAGCTGATGATATCAGCTGAGATGTGGGGGGTATGATGTGAGCTCATATCAAATGTAGGGAGCCGGCACATGATATATCCGGTTCGTCATGTGTCGTAAAGAGTAACCGTCGTTTTATTTTTTCTGTCTTATATCAATGGTATGTATGAAAACAAGAAACATGAGAACAAGAAACTTCATAATATATCATAATAAAAGAGATATATCTGTCAGGTCTTTTCCATCCTGAACTGATATTTTATTCCCAAACTCTACTATTTTTTAAAGTTACTAATTTAGTTTGATCATTTGAGTTGACTGTGACACGACACAGCCTACAGGAGACCAATAAATCTGTGCTTCAAACCTACAGTTTTAATCCAGAACGATTTGGGCAATTAATGAATAGTTGTTCACCAGACTTCTGGCTGTAAAAAGTCACAGATTTTTTTAACACACCTTATTTTTTGTCTTATTTCAATTTGTGCTGCTCTCTCTTTTATTACTTATAGAAGCCCAGCATGTTTATTATAATTATTACAAGAGAGATTGGAAATCTATGTCAGCTCGTAGGAGGATTGGATTTCAGTTTGTGACACATGGACAGTTCAGAGAAGCACCATGTGTTTGGAGAGTGCACAGTGGAGCTGGAACATCAGTAATCTGCACACTGTTTAATGGCTGTTCGGAGACTGTGAAGGGGTGATAAGCGTCAGTACCAGAGAATGGCTCCTATACAGTGTACAGCGCTGTGGCTTCACAGTTCTGTATACTGTCTACTTGGAGCCGCCATGAGACATGGTAACAGCACCCGATAACAGTTGATTAAGGCTGGCTTCACACCACGGTGTGATCCGGTCCGGGGCTGTCCGGGATGAGCCTGACAGCCCCGGACTGGATCAGCACACAGAACCGGAGGGCCCATTGTACCCTCCGGTCCTGTGTGCAGCCAGACGCAGCTGCAGCTGCTAATGATTCAGGACCGCGGCTGGCAGGGAACCAGCCGCGGTCCTGAAATCACAGCGGCTTGCAGCCGCCAGTGTCCGGTTCCCGGATCCTCCCGGTCTGGGGCAATCCGGCCCCATAGGCTCCCATGTTAGGGAGTGCCGGATTGCCCCGATCCGGGAGAATCCGGGCAATAAGGATCAGGCAAATTGGGGAGAGATTTTCTCCCCAGACAAAAAAATGATGCAAGCATCATTTTTGTGTCCGGAGAGAATAATCCGTATTCTCCCGGATTCCACCGGAAGATGAAACCGGATGGCAGAGAGCTACCATCCGGCTCCATCCGGCCTCATAGGCTACTATGGGGCCAAAAACTGGTCCGGGGCTGTCTGGTTTACACGGACAGCCCCGGACCGGATCACACCGTGGTGTGAAGCCAGCCTTAAAAGATTGCTCGATGCTTAAAGGAATTATCTAGTACTATTTTAATTGTTGTACATGTGGCTAAGAACAGACAGGCAGGTAGTTGCTAACTGACTGCCTGTTCTACCTGGCAGTCGCTCACAGAGGTCACAGACCTCTCCTGCTGGCAATTCTGTGGTTTCATTAATAGAGCAGCCCTTTGTATCTTGGCTGCTCTGTTGTTGGGCTGTGACTGCCGATGCCATGCTGACTGACAGCTGGCTCCCCGCAGATGTCATGCTACTGACAGCTGGCTCCCCGCAGTGGACAACTGGTGCTGCCTATCAGTCATCATGATATCAGTAGTAACGCCTCATTAACAGAGGAGAGCGGAAGAGAAGTTGCTGCTTTGTCAACGTGATGGCTCCATGTATAGAGATGAGCGATGTTCGATTCAAAATGTTCGCCAATCTCAAATTCAAACTGTTTTGGGCGGTGTTCGAATCATTCAACGAATGCAAACAATTAGCTTCAAATTCGGCAGTTCGAGGTTATGTTCGATAACGCTTCAATTACTAAAAGCGTAACTGGCTTTTCACAGTAATACTGTTAATGAATGTTAATATCCAGTTTCAGTGTATAGTGTGCGGGGGGGAGAGAAAGGGGTTTAGATCAGTGCTGCTGAAATAATGGCAATCTCCATTTTTTTTCTCCTAACCGCACATACAGTGGGGCGGAGCAGGTTGTCAGCCAATCACACACACACAGCAAAGTGCATTTTTTGCACACAAGCAAGGGCATGTGTCATTGGCTGTGTAAGTCACATGTGCTTGCCCTATAAGACCCGGCCATTTTCCCCATTGCCACCATTTCCTCATTGCTGCAGTTGTGTGTCAGTCAGGCACTGCTACTGCTGCTGTGGGCGCTATAAAGTATTAGTTAGATAGATAGTGAACGAATCTCAAGTTAGATAGACAGATAGGTTTGGGGAGTAGGGACCAGTTAGAATCTCAGCCCTTTTGAGGGTTACTTCAGACAAGTAGGGAGCAGGGATTAGTTGTAAATATCAGCCCTTTTGAGGACTACTTCATAGAGGTAGGGACTAGTTATGATATCAGCCCTTTTGGGGGCTAGGTTAGAACAGTTCCTAGCACTTTTTTGCCAGGCAGGTCTGTGGCAGTGCTTTGCAAGTGTTTTTCACAGCATCTGGCCAAATCTAGCTCAGGCAATCCTTTAGGGCAGGTAGTGTAGCACTGCTATGAAGAAAGCTACACCACCTGTCTACAGTAGCCAATTTTTTACTGCAGCTAGTCCAGGCAATCTTTTTGGGCTAGTAGCAGTGTCTGGTAGTCAGCGGTGTAGCCCAGCTGTAAAGTAAGCTACACCGCCTGTCTATCCAGTAGCCAATTTTTTACTGAAGCTAGTCCAAAGACTAGCAGATGAAGGGGACCTTGATGACATTTCTGTTGTGCAAGGTTGGGGGGAGAGGACAGAGGAAGGAAGTATGATTATCACCTTGCCGCCACCAACACAACAAGGATTTGGTCCTCCTGGATGCGCAAAACACATGAGCACCTTATTGCAGCACTACCTGCTACATGACCCTCGGATTGTCCGAATTAGAAATAATGCCACCTTCTGGGTTGCCACACTCTTAGAACCCGGTACAAGACAAAATTTGGCAAAATAATTCCTGCAATAGAAAGGGATGCACGTATGCAGGAGTATCAGCAGAAGCTGTTACACAATCTTAGATTGACTTTTCCACAAAACACCAGTGGTACACAGAGTGAATCTGACAGGAGTATCTCCAAGTGAACATCGATGCCATGACTGGGGAACTGGACCCTTGCTCATTTTTGGCTCCCAAGCTGGAAAAATGGCCTGAGCTCGCCACTAACACCTTGGAGATCCTGTCATGCCCCGCAGCCAGTGTTCTCTCTGAACGTGTCTTCAGCGCTGCTGATGGTGTGCTGATAGATAAGCGCACGCTTCTGTCTAGCCAGAATGTGGACCGACTAATGTTCATTAAGATGAACAAGTCATGGATCTGCAAGGACTTTTGTACCCCTGTGTCATCCTGGGGAAACTACAGGCTTGTAGATTTTTGATTGTGCTTCATGACAGTAACCATTTAAAGTTTACAACTGTGGGGCAATTGATGCCACTTAAGTGGTGTCTGTGCCCAAATTTTTGGAAAAAATGGAGACTCTTGTTGGAGTACCCTAAATGTGTTGGACATGATTTTAGAAGGGTATGACATGCCTATATCTGTGTCTCCTCCTCCTCTTACTCATCCAGCTCTTTTCTTTTCACAGTTTTATATGTACTTGTCACTTTTCCATGTGTTTGTTGCGTCTTCTGAGTAGTTTGTCACCTTTTCGACACCTTAGCAGGTGTTTTCTATGTGTTTGCATGTGTTTGCCTGCCATTGTTTTCAATGGTATTCGATGGTGTTCGACGAACATTCGATGAATACAACCCCAATTCGAGGAATCAAATCGAATTCGAACACTAGGGTGGTGGCTCATCTCTATCCATGACTGCTCTAGACTGGGAGAGATCGGTGTCGGGCAGTACAGAAATGGTAGTTAGAATCTACCTGCCTTCAAGTTCGTAATACCATAAGAAAAAATAAAATAGTCCCCAATAACATCTTTAAAGAAAAAGCTATTGATATCGTAATACTAGATGAGAGGAAAAATGCCTGTTAATGAATAAGATCAATATGCACAATGCATTCACACATACTGTTGTATGGATGTAGCACACCCTTCACATAGCCACAATGATCCACAGACACATTCCTGAAAGCATATTTTGAATATATAGATTTAGTAAATTTTTAACAAACTAAATATTCTGTTATATGGGATTGATACAATGTTTTTATTTATTTCTTCATTTATGCATTGCATTTATTAATCCCGCCACGATAATTTGATCATTCTCTTGCTTGATATTTTTAAAAAGCTATGACAGAACTTAGTTACACAGCACATTGTAAGTATAAAAAAATAAATAAAAATGAATTTTAATAATCATTGCACAATATACTAAGTACTACACATTGTATTTTTGCAATTTCATTACTGCATTCTAACACATGGTAATTACAGTATAGCTACAAAATTAATTTGCTGTTAGGAAAGCTTAAATTATGGGGGAAAACTATATAGCTATAGAAATTGAAGCCTCCGGTGAGAACTGCTGAGTGGGACGAGGGCTGCATTAAAGTGCATAGTTAAACACAATATCATAGTTTTACAGAAGAGCATAATCTAGTGTTTTCGTTATCTACTTTTGCATTGATTTTTGCTATTGTCGGTACTGTTCATCCTCATTTAACCCCTTAACGACATAGGACGTTGTGCAACGTCCTGTGTTTCTGCCCGTTCCCGACACAGGACGTTGCACAACGTCCTGGCAGATTTGAGCTGCTGCAGCTCCTGTGAGTGGGGTCACTCAGGTGTCACAGATGCTGCTGCTCTGTGACAACCTGCAGATGACCCCACAGGGGGTGGATTAACCCCCCCCGTGCCCAGGACCCCTCCGATCGGCAGTTTAAAAGTGAAACTGCCGATCGGAGGAAATCATAGGGATTCACCCCTCCAGATCTGATTGAAGCTCTCCAATCAGATCTGGAGGGGCGGATCGGCAAGTGCCCACCCCTCCACAGCCCCCTCCAGCACCAGGACCTACAGGGGCCCCCCAGAACCGCCCGCCCCCCCTCTATTGTTATGTATATGCCGGCGGGCTGCAGCCGCGGCTGCGCCCGCCGACCACAGTGCCTGGTCCCCTCCTACGGCTTCCCCCTAGGCAGCCCCCCCCTAGGCAGCCCCCCTCCAGGCAGCCCCACACCCTCACCTCCTGCGGCGGGCTGCACACATCGGTGCACCCGCCGCTGCGGCCGGCTGTGCAGCTCCTCTGCCGGCCGGTCGGTGGCCCCGCCTCCTCTCCCTGCCTCCTCTCCCGGCCTCCTCCTGCTGATCGGTCTATCGAGAGGGAGGTAAGTATGTATGTTTGTATGTATGTATGTATGTATGTATGTATGTATGCATGTATCTATGTATGTATGAATGAATTGATGGATGGATGGATGGATGATGGATGGATGGATGGATGGATGGGGGGTGCATGCGTGTGCGTACGTGGACGTGAGCGTACATGAGCGTGCGTGGACGTGTGCATAGATGGATGTGTGCGTGGATGTGCGTGCGTGGATGTCAGCATGCGTGCGTGGATGTCAGCATGCGTGAATCTCAGCGTGCGTGCGTGGATGTGTGCTTGCGTGGATGTGCGTGCGTGGATGTGTGTGTGGATGCGCGTGGATGTGGATGTGCGTGCGTGGATGTGCGTGCATGGATGTGCGTGCGTGGATGTGCGTGGATGTGGATGTGCGTGGATGTGGATGTGCGTGCGTGCGTGGATGTCCGCGTGCATGCGTGGATGTGGATGTGCGTGCGTGGATGTGCGTGCGTGGTTGTGTGCGTGCGTGGATGATGGGTGCATAGGTGGATGGATGGGTGCAACAAGGGATCAAGTGTCCTCTTGTTGTAGTCTCTGGGATCATAGTCATGGTGCACTGTATGACAGATCATTGTCATACAGTGCACCATAACTCTGACCCCTGAGACTGTAGGAAGAGGACACTTGATCCCTTGCTGCAGTCTCTGGATCGAGCGTCGTGGGACCTTCGTTGTGGACTACGTCGGAGGCGATCGAGCGTCGTGGGACCTTCGTTGTGGACTACGTCGGATCTTTATAATAAAGATGGAGTCCGAATTTTGTTTGTGTTTTTTTTTCAAATAAAAAGATTTTTCTCTGTGTGTATTTTCTGACTATTTACCAGAGATTCCTAATGGCGGGTCTAACATTGGCCCTATATTATGAATCTCGGGCTTAGTGCCAGCTGCCAATAAAAAGCTGGCATTAACCCCTTTATTACCCAGTTTGCCACCGGCACCAGGGCAACTGGAAGAGTCTGGGTACAGCGCCAGAAAATGGCGCTTCAATGAATGCGCCATTTTCTGGAGCGGCTGCGGGCTGCAATTCACAGCCTGGGGGGCCCAGAATGCTTGGGCCTCTCCGTGCTGCGGATTCCAGCCCCCAGCTGCCTAGTTGTACCTGGCTGGACCAAAAATATGGCGGAGCCCCACGTAATTTTTTTTTTCTAGAATTAGTTCTAGAAAAGAAAAAAAAGGGCTTTGCTGTATTTTTGGAAGCCAGCCAGGTACAACGAGGCAGCTGGGGGTTGGTGGCAATCCGTAGCTGCCAAGTTGTACCTGGCTGGACCAAAAATGTGGTGGAGCCCCACGCCATTTTTTTTCTAGAATTTAGTCCTAGAAAAAAAATAAAAATGGGCTTCGCTGTATTTTTGGTTGCCAGCCAGGTACAATGAGGCAGCTGGGGGTTGCTGGCAGTCCGTAGCTGCCAAGTTGTACCTGGCTGGACCAAAAATATGGCGGAGCCTCACGCCATTTTTTTTCTAGAATTAGTCCTAGAAAAAAAATAAAAATGGGCTTCGCTATATTTAGATGCATAGTGAACACTTTGAACCTCCAGGTGCTTCACAAATTGATCCGAAAAAAAGAAAATTTGTGTGAAAAAAAGTACTTTTTCCTTATTACGGATCAATTTGTGAAGCACGTGGGGGTTGAAAGTGCTCGCTATGCATCTAGATGCATTCCTTGGGGGGTCTAGTTTCCAAAATGGGGTCACTTGTGGGGGAGCTCCAATGTTTAGGCACACATTGGCTCTCCTTATGCGACATGGTGTCCGCTAATAATTCCAATTGTTAGCGGACACCATGTCGCGTATGGAGAGCCCCTGTGTGCCTAAACATTGGAGCTCCCCACAAGTGACCCCATTTTGGAAACTAGACCCCCAAGGAACATATCTAGATGCATAGTGAGCACTTTTAACCCCCAGGTGCTTCACAAATTGATCCGTAAAAATTAAAAAAGAAAATTTGTGTGAAAAGAAAAGTACTTTTTCCTTCTTACGGATCAATTTGTGAAGCCCATGGGGGTTCAAAGTGCTCACTATGCATCTAGATGCATTCCTTGGGGGGTCTAGTTTCCAAAATGAGGTCAATTGTGGGGAGCTCCAATGTTTAGGCACACATGGGCTCTCCATATGCGACATGGTGTCCGCTAATAATTCAAATTGTTAGCGGACACCATGTCGCGTATGGAGAGCCCCTGTGTGCCTAAACATTGGAGCTCCCCCACAAGTGACCCCATTTTGGAAACTAGACCCCCCAAAGAACATATCTAGATGCAAAGTGAGCACTTTGAACCCCAGGTGCTTCACAAATTGATCCGTAAAAATTAAAAAAGAAAATTTGTGTGAAAAGAAAAGTACTTTTTCCTTCTTACGGATCAATTTGTGAAGTCCATGGGGATTCAAAGTGCTCACTATGCATCTAGATGCATTCCTTGGGGGGTCTAGTTTCCAAAATGAGGTCGCTTGTGGGGGAGCTCCAATGTTTAGCACACATGGGCTCTCCATATGCGACATGGTGTCAGCTAATAATTCCAATTGTTAGCGGACACCATGTTGGGTATGGAGAGCCCCTGTGTGCCTAAACATTGGAGCTCCCCCACAAGTGACCCCATTTTGGAAACTAGAGCCCCCAGGGAACATATCTAGATGGGTTGTGAACATTTTGAACCCCCAGGTGCTTCACAAATTCATCTGTAAAATTGAATAAGTACTTTTTTTTCCACAAAAAATTTCTATTTTCATTTCTACAGATTATGTTGTGAAGCATCGGGGTGTTCAAAATGATCACCACCCATCTAGATAAGTTCCCTGGGGGGTCTAGTTTCCAAAATGGGGTCATTTGTGGGGGAGCTCCAATGTTTAGGCACACAGGGGCTCTCCAAACGCAACATGGTGTCCGCTAACAATTTGACTGAAAAATCAGCTCAAATTGTTAGCGGACACCATGTCGCGTTTGGAGAGCCCCTGTGTGCCTATACATTGGAGCTCCCCCACAAGTGACCCCATTTTGGAAACTAGACCCCCCAGGGAAAATATCTAGATGGGTGGTGAGCATTTTGAACCCCCAAGTACTTCATAAATTAATCCGTAAAAATTAAAAAGTACTTTTTTTTCCATAAAAATTTTCTTTTTTCATTTTTACAGATTAATTTGTGAAGCACTGGGGTGTTCAAAATGCTCACCACCCATCTAGATATGTTCCCTGGGGTGTCTAGTTTCAAAAACGGGGTCACTTGTGGGGGAGCTCCAATGTTTAGGCACACAGGGGCTCTCCAAACGCAACATGGTGTCCGCTAACAATTTGACTGAAAAATCAGCTCAAATTTTTAGCGACACCATGTTGCATTTGGAGAGCCCCTGTGTGCCTACACATTGGAGCTCCCCCACAAGTGACCCCATTTTAGAAACTAGTCCCCCCAGGGAACATATCTAGATGGGTGGTGAGCTTTTTGAACCCCCACGTGCTTCACAAATTCATCCGTAAAAATGAAAAAGTACTTTTTTTTCCACACAAATTTTCTTTTAGCCTAAATTTTTTCATTTTCACATGGGGAACAGGATAAAATGGATCCTAAAATTTGTTGGGCAATTTCTCCTGAGTACAGGGATACCTCATATGTGGTCATAAACCACTGTTTGGGCGCACGGCAGGGCTCAGAAGGGAAGTAGAGCCATTTGACTTTTTGAATGGAAAATTAGCTCCAAAAGTCAAATGGCGCTCCTTCCCTTCTGAGCCCTGCCGTGCGCCCAAACAGTGGTTTATGACCACATATGAGGTATCGCTGTACTCAGGAGAAATTGTCCAACAATTTTTAGGATCCATTTTATCCTGTTGCCCATGTGAAAATGAAAGAATTGAGGCTAAAAGAACATTTTTATTAGAAAAATTAAAATGACCATTTTTTCCTTCCACTTTGCTTTAGTTCCCGTGAAGCACCTGAAGGGTTAATAATCTTCTTGAATGTAGTTTTGAGTAGCTTGAGGGGTGCAGTTTTTGGAATGGTGTCACTTTTGGTGTTTTCTGTCATGTACACCCCTCAAAGGGACTTCAAATGTGATGTGGTGACAAAAAAAATGGTTTTGTAAATTTTGCTGGAAAAATGAAAAATTGCTTATGAACTTTGAACCCTTATAACGTCCGAACAAAAATTTTTTTTTTTTTCCAAAATTGTGCTGATGTAAAGTAGACAAGTGGGAAATGTTATTTATTAACTATATTGTGTCACATAACTCTCTGGTTTAGCAGAATAAAAATTCATAATTTGAAAATTGTAAAATGTTCAAAATTTTTGCCATATTTTTGATTTTTTCACAAATAATCGGAAAAATTATCGACCTAAATTTAATACTAACATGAAGCCCAATATGTCACGAAAAAACAATCTCAGAATCGCTAGGATCCATTGAAGCGTTCCAGAGATATAATCTCATTAAAGGACACTGGTCAGAATTGACAAAAATGGCCTGGTCATTAGGGTCAAAATAGGCCCGGGGGTGAAGGGGTTAATATAGGATCCATAATTGATTCTACCAGGTGTCCATTTTGTGGGATGTATGTATGCCGTGAACAGGGGAATATATCTGCGCTCGATGTCAGCATGTTTCTTATTTGGAGGCCAAGGTAAAGGATCTAAAGATAGAGCTTGCAACACTCAGGAGCATTTAAATAATGAAGAGGCGTTTGTAGATCACTGAGTGGCTCTGGCTTGGGCCAGTAATATGGAGGTTGGTGGATTTAGGGAAGGTGCTGACCAAGAAGTAGGTAGCTGGGTAACAGTTACAGTAGGGGGTAGGGGGAAAAGTGTCAGGGAGTCTAGTCCTGATCAGGCCACACCTAGTAAATATGCTGGTTTGGCAGATATTAGGGATGTAGGACCAGGACTAGGATCACTAGACGAGGACATTGCTCGTAACAACTGGGAAAATACCTTTTGTCAGAAGAGGGAAATAGGAGTGCAGCAAAGGCCAGACAGATGTGGATGTTAATGAAATAGCTGGAGAGCTGCACCGTGTGAATAGCGTACCTAAATAAAGCACAGATTTGAACCGGTGAGTGCCGTTCCTCTTTTGTCAAGATGTTGATGTTAAAGCACTCTAGAAGTAGGTGAACAGTCAGGATCATCTCCTGATGAGACCATGAATGCCGAATAGTATGTTGTCAGCTGGATGCCTGGGTTTGCAAATGGAGTCTCAAACACGGGGCTAGCCAGATATCCCTCCAGGATGCCTGAGTTTGGCATATTGTGGACCAAATAGACAGATTCTTATGTGGGGCTAGGGAAAACCCAATGGTCATGGTACACATCAGTATTAATGATAAAGTAAGAGTGATATGGCAGGTACTTAAAAAGGATTACAAGGAACATGAAGAGAAGTTGAAGTCCAGGACCTCTGAGGAGGTGTTTTCAGAATTACTACTGGTGCCACGAATGTCACTAGAAAGACAGCAAGAGCTAAGGGACATAAATTACTGCCTTTGGTGCAGGAAAGAAGGGTTTGTGTTTATGAAGGACTGGGCCGACTTTTTTGTTGGCTACAGGCTCTAAAGTAGGGACGAGCTGCATGTAAAAAAATATGGTGCAGTTGTGCTGGGGGAAAAAATGGTCAGACCTTTTAAACAATAATTTGGAGGGAAGGAAGGCAGTTGTGCATATAAGGTGATAGAGCATACAAAGACAGGGAAGCAGTAGGAGCCAAAGAGGACTTAGAGGAGGCTAGGGCATGCAAGAAAAGTAGGGAGGCGAGTAATACATTTGCTAACAGTATTAAATGTCTGCTGGTGAATTCAAGAAGTCTGGCAAACAAAATGAATGAATTAGAGACTCTTATGTCAGTCACAGATTAAGATGTGGTGGGTATTATGGAAACCTGCCTGGATGAGAACCATGGCAGGATGGGTGACAATAATAGGGAATTACACCACATTCAGAAAGGAGAGGAAGTATAAAAAAGGTGGAGCGATGTGTATTTTTGTTAAATCCAATTTAAAGAGGACCTGTCACCCCCTCCTGGCCATTCCCACCCCCTGCGTCTCTATTCCACCTCCTTCTTTGTCCTCTCCACCTCCTTCATGTTTTCTCATCCATCCTCTCCTGCCCCTGCTCCTCCTTGTGCTACTTGCTGTAGGCGCCTCCTGCTCTGATATCAGCGCCTTTGCCCGCCCTGCTCCATGTTATGCTGTATACATAGAGCAGGGCGGGAATCTGGCACTTGCGCATAAAAGACCTCGCTCTGCGTCTGCGTCAAGTAGAGCAAGGAGTTGCAGGCACAGGAGAGGATGGATGAGAAAACATGAAGGAGGTGGCGAAAACATGGGAGGGGGTGGGAATGGCCCCGGGAAGCGAGCTGACTGCTTCCACAGGGAATGCCCTCCTGAGTTTTTACTGTGAGTTTGCCTAAGGCTATATATCGGGGTACAAAGCACACACACACATGGGGACCCCTTGCTTAAATGCAACTTACATGCTGCATTCAGTGCTGCTATTAGATTGAAATCCAGGAGGGGGGTGACAGGTCCTCTTTAACATCTGTGCTTAATGATACCATTGGCAGGAGGTGCAACAGTAGACTCGGTATGGGTAAATGAACATGGGGATGGCAATAATGGAAAGCTGCTAAATGGAGTTTGCCTTAAGCTTTCTAACTTATCTGAACAAGGTAGAAGGCTAAATGCAGCAACAAATGAAAAAAGTAGCAAATAATAATCAGGTCCTTATTGGGTGGAATTTTAACGATCCAGAAATTCAGTGGGACATATAATTTTCTATTTGCGCTAAAAGTTGCAAGTTCTTATGTACAGTTCAAAACAATTGCCTCTCTCAGTTGAACCAACTAAAGAAGATCATTTGCTGGATCTAATCCTGTCAGACCGGATAGAATTTCAGATCTACGAGATCAGGAGCGTTTGGGCAGCAGTGACCATAATATGGTAGGTTTCAGTGTCATATTTAATAGGACATTTCAAAGGGGAAGTGTAAAAACCTGGAGCTTTAGAAAAGCTGATTTCAACAAATGAATCCCAGTCTTGTAGACTTGGTTTATGTTATTGTAATTACCGTATGTATATGGAACAAAAATAGGGCATGTTTAAAGATATATTGCTAGAATTTTGTAGAAAGCTCATACTTTATGGTAAGAAAATGTCCAGGTATCAAATAAAAAATTATTATGAATAAATAAGACAGTGCAAAGTACAATAAAACAAAACAAAGGACTTTCAAAAGCATGAAGGCGGAGAAATCAGAAATAGCATTTCAGAAGCACAAAGATCTCAATAAGAAAGGTAAAACAGAAATCAATTAGCAGAGTTAGATGCTGAAAAAATTAGCAGCCCCAATAAAATAACCCCTCCCTCCAAAATGTATAAATATATTAATGCAAAAAAAATGGATGGCATTGGCCCCTTAGGCTGGCTTCATACCACATTTTATTCGGGTCTGGGGCTGTCAAGTGTGAACCTGACAGCCCCGGACCCGATTTTGGACTAATGCATGCCTACAGTGCCGGATGGGGCCAGATGGCAGCAATTTGCCATCTGTTTTTTTCCCTGTCCGGCAGCATCAGGCTGCCTTCAATATTTGTCCCGGACTAAAAATCGCAGCTTGCAGGACTTTTGTGTCCAGGACACAAATCTGACAAAATTGGATCCTCCCGGATCTGGTGCAATCCGATGTCCCCTAACATGGGAGTCTATGGGTGCTGGATTGCGCTGGATCCGACAGAAAATCGGATCCGGCTGCCAGTCGCTGGGTGCTAAAGTTCAGCGGCGGCCGGCGCTGAACTTCAGCACCTGGAGAGCTCCCGGCTGAAATTTTAGAACTGCGATTTTGAAATTTCAGGACTTTCGACAGTGGCATCACCGCATACTGCCGATTCTGGCAGAAAACAGGACCGGAAGGCATATTTGCCTTCCGGTTCTGTTTGTCCATTGCTGTCAGGCTGTGTCCAATGCATCCAGCAAAACACGGGACACAGCCTGAAATCAGAAAACCGTAGTGTGAAGCTGGCCTTAGAAGGTCATTATAACAAGATAATTATAGAGGAAAAAGAAAGGGCTGAGATATTAAACAGGCACTTTTCTTCCATATTCAACAATGAACACACTATTCAAGGGATCATTCAGCAAGACAAAAGTCAAACGTTGCCACCTGTTATAAATAATTTAACACAAGAAGACTGCATCTGAAGAAATTACAAATTGATAAATCAATAAGATGGCATTCATCCATGGTTATTGAGGGAATTGAGCTAAGTAATTGACAGACTGCTGTACCTTCCTAGACTCTCTTGTAGCAGAGTTGGTGCCACAGGATTGGAGGATGGCTGACATGGTATCGATATTCAGGGCAGATGCAAAGGCTGATCCTGGTACATACCATCCCATAAGTCAGACATCAGTGGTGTGCAAACTTTTTGAGGGTGTTATAAGAAATCACTTGCAAAAATACATTGCAGAGAATTATATAATATCTGAGAACCGGCATGTATTCATGAAAGATAAGTTGTACCTAACCAACATTCTGAATTTCTAAGAGGAGGTAAATTCAAATCTGGATGTTGGTAATGTGACAAGAAACAAAGTAATCCAAAATGGTACATTTTCTAAATAGGATGTAGTCAGCAGTGGGTACCGCAAGGATCTAAGCCAGTGCTGATTCTTTTTAAATCTTTTTCTTTTTAGTCTTTGCTGATGACAGCAAGCTATGTAAGATATTAAAATCTGAGTTTGTTAGTACAGTATTACAAAACGATTAAGATAAATTGCCTGCGTGGTCAAACATCAACTAAATGAGGTATACCGTTGATAAATGTAAGGTAATGCTGGAAAAATCCCACTAATGCATACACATTAAACTGAAGTAACCTCGGGACTACAGAACAGGAGAAGGATTTGGGCATTTTGGCTACAAATAAGCTGAGTAGCAGTACTCAATGTCAAGCAGCAGTTGCAAAAGCAAACAAGATTTTAAGGTGTATAAAAAGAGAGATACAATCCTGTGATCCCAATGTATTATTACCTCTCTATAAATCACTTGTAAGGCCACATCTAGAATATGGGATCCAGTTTTGGGCTCCACATTTTAAATAGAATATTTGGAAGTTAGAGTCAATTCCAACGTGGGATACTACTAAATTATTGCAAATGATGGAAGGCCTCCCGTATGAAAAGAGGTTGGAAAAATACGGTAATCTCAGATGAGAACTCATTTATATGTATAAGTACATGTGCGATCAATACAAAGGACTAGCACCTCACTTATTTCTTCCATAGACTATGCAATAGACCAGGGGGCACTCGCTACAGTTGGAAGAAAGGCGATTTCTGCAGCTAAATAGGAAAGGGTTCTTTATTGTTAGAGCAGTCAATATATGGTATGCCCTACCACAAGCGGTACTAATGGCAGATATTATAAAATCTTTTAAAAGGATGGCGGAATGCTTTCTTAGTGACAAAGAATGTATAACGGTGGAGAAAGGTTGAACTTGATGGACCTAAGTCTTTTTTCAATCTATGTAACTATAAAAACATTGTGAGGCTGGCATGGCCTACACGTTGTTACAAAAGCTGAAGCTTCAGTTCATTTGATGTCTTGTGTTTCTCTCTGTAAACTGAAATTAATGCTTTATCCTTTCATATTGTTGTTGATGGTTACATAATACCCCTATATATTTCCCATCTTATAATAATGTATGAGAACTAAAACCTGGATCCTCAGCAACAGGGCTACGTAGACTGTATTTACTTATGAAGAACCCAGCACATTCATACATTAGAAGATCAATTCTTTTTAATATGCACTGGTTAATATTTCTATGTCTCTGTGTATACGCTGCACAGATGTATAAGTCTATGTCCTATGTGCACATAGCATTTTACCCTCAGTTCATTGACTGCATCAATGCTTATGTCGAAATCCCCACAAAAGGGAATATAAGCGCTGACAAGGCCACTGACAGTAATGATGCATACCGTAAGTGTAAAAATAAGATGTACATTGAATAGAAAATATACCAATTATTCCATTATTCTTATCATTATTTTTATTTGTTAGGTTCATTGAGTGCTAAATATGTCATGTTCTAAAACTGAACATGGACAAAACTGAATTCATCGTCTTCCCCCCAAGTCGCTCTGCCCCTCTGCCAGACCTATCCATCAATGTCAACGACTGCTCACTCTCCCCAGTCCCCCATGCCAAGTGCCTCAGAGTAATCCTCAACACTTTCCTCTCCTTCAAACCTCACATCCAAGCCCTCACCACCTCCTGTCAACTCCAGCTCAAAAACATTTCCCGGATCTGCACTTTCCTTGACCATGACACTACTAAAACACTTGTTCATGCTGTCATCATCTCCTGCCTTGACTACTGCAACTCCGCTGCCCGACTATTCCACCTGTCTTCCTGCTACTCCCCTGTCTCTCCCCTCCTCCAAGACCTTCACTGGCTCCCCACTTCTCAGAGATCCCGGTTCAAAACCCTAACCATGACATACAAAGCCATCTAAAACCTGTCCCCTCCATACATCTCTGACATGGTCTCCCGATACCTACCCTCACGCAACCTGCGATCCTCCCAAGAGCTCCTTCTCTACTCCCCTCTCATTACCTCCTCTCACAACCACATACAAGATTTCTCCCGTGCATCCACTATACTCTAGAACTCTCTCCCCCAACATATCAGACACTTGCCTACCCTAGGAATCTTCAAAAGAAACCTGAAAACACACCTCTTCTGACAAGTCTACAACCTACAATGCACCGTCTCACGATCGGCACTACACCCTCCTACAGTATCCCCACCCATCCCTCGTAGACTGTACATCTTGATTGTCCTTACACATTGTACTTGTCCTCGTCTGCCCTTTCCATATGTAAAGTGCCATGGAATCTAAAGGCGCTATATAGGGATGAGCGAGTGTACTCATAACTATTCGGTATTTGGGCTACTTGTTTCTCTGTGAGTTTCCTTGTGGTTACTCATTAGGAGTAGCGAATAGTACATTCACTTTTGCAGTGTATCTATATACTGGCAGCCCATTTGATGTGTTCTTTTTGAGTCCCAGGACAGACGTCAGATAGGTGAGTATGTTATTTTTTTTATTTTTAACACCTTTTATTAACTTTTATTTCACTTTCGCAGTGTATATAGATACTCTGCGAAAGTACTCACATTTCCCATCGACTTACATTGGACTCGTAACGAGTACCCGAGTATTAGGACCTTCTCATTACAAGTATAGCGAGTCTGAATATTTCACTACTTGCTCATCACTAGCGCTATATAGATAATAATAATAATAATGTAAAGAAATTGTCTCATGTTCATAAAGAGCAAAATTAGAAAAGTGTTTGCAAGTAAAAACAAGCAATTTTGCTCTTTATTTCTTACTAAATCTCATGAGTCTATAAAATAATGGGTTTTTAAAGTGATATAGTTTATAGCTTGCTTCCTAGGTTCCAGGCCTCATCTCTCGTGCATGCAAGCTCTTTGTTATAAGGTTTGTAAGCGCTGCTCTGAATAATGTGCCGGATTGCGGAATCTGCACATCATCAGCGTCCCTGTACTTCTTTGATGCAGTTGAGGCTGGTTCTGCCCACAGCTTTGGAGAGTCTATTGTGCGGGTTCCGCCAGGCCTACAGACTGAGCAATCAATATTTATGACTGCACCTTCCCAGGCGAGCAGGAAACAGAAGAGGTGCGCTGCACTCATGAAGAACAAACATAAAAAACACTACCCGAATGTTTATCTTTTGACTATACCAAAAAATATATTTTCTGATTTGCTTCTTATACAAAACAAAGAAATGCAAATTTAAAAGAAAAATAATTTTTATCAACATTTTGTAAGACCCATAACGTTTTGCTTTCATTTTTCAGATGACCTTTTTGTGAAATATTTTTAGCATACAAATAACTTTTTGGTCAAGGTGACCAAGAAGCAGCAAATCATAGTTCATATTGTGATAGATGTGACCATAATAATTATGCTTACTTCCTATTGTTTGGATTTTATTTTGCAAATGGTAAAGGTAAAGGGGAAGGTAACAGGATCTCTAGCATCACTAAATTGCTGGGTAAGGTTAAAAGGACAGACTTAATATCTTATCTTGTTGCAAATGGATTTTTCCATCATTAACCCCTTCATGGCATATGACGTTAATGTATGTCATATGTTGTAACAAAGCCTTTATATATATAGATAACCTTGGCACACGGTATATGAAAAAACGGAAACTTCTTTCATTCAAAAACAGTGATTTTTATTGAATCATCAGTCAAAAAAAAATAGACGTTTCGGCTTGGCTTGCCTTTCTCAATTAGACTGACTGTAGATAGAAAACAAAATATTGTACATCATTACAGTTTGTACATAATCCATCTTAATAATGTACGGAACATCCTCTATCATCATTGAATAACATGTTGTACACATAGAAGCTATTGTATGAACCCATATGCAACCGAATAAACCTTAATCAAAGCACCATGGGGAAAAAAAATATACCTCAACGAAAAAACGTATCCCCCTTCCAGAGGGATTAGGTGGCCCCTTAATATGTCTTGGTCCACCAAAACGGAATTAAAATATGTCGAGAAATAATATATTTTAACTAAAAGGATCAGTTAGGCATCTACAATCAAACCAAAAGTGAAACCGTGAATAGGTGTCATACCTAGTGACTGATGGTCCTATCCAGACCCAATCTTTCTTCGTGCTTACAGTGCCTTGATAGGGGGTTGCCCGATGGTATGGTATGAGCTATATCAGTGAATTACAGATTTTGATCTGTTCAAGAAAAGAAGTATGAGATAAGAGTATAGTACAGAAGGAAATAACTGTCCTAAAAGTGAAATATGTGAGGATACACACCTCTACACATGGGGTAAATAATGCAGTATATACCTATTGCCTCGTAAAAGGTTCATGTAGCATGGCAACTTATAATAGGGTGATCCAAAACCCTATTGCTGATATACAGAATTACTTGTGTACCAGTATGTCTGTATTGGAAATATAAAGCATGAAAAATTCACAATAATCAGGATAAATCATAGTTTGTCACTGTGTTATAGAAACTAAAGGTGCCCGACCTTGGTTCTAGCCTTTCCCCTGTTACATCATGCTGGTTCTCGCTTTCTGTTCACAGTTCCTACTTCACTAAAGGTATGAATCACCACTTAACACTTGTATATGAGCTCATTTGGGAGGTGACATATAAAGAGTTAATCTCTACACTTAAACTAATTACCATTGTATTGTTCCTATGTACATAGCATACTTCACAAGAAAGTGCACAGGCCAGCATGATGTAACAGGGGAAAGGCTAGAACCAAGGTCGGGCACCTTTAGTTTCTATAACACAGTGACAAACTATGATTTATCCTGATTATTGTGAATTTTTCATGCTTTATATTTCCAATACAGACATACTGGTACACAAGTAATTCTGTATATCAGCAATAGGGTTTTGGATCACCCTATTATAAGTTGCCATACTACATGAACCTTTTACGAGGCAATAGGTATATACTGCATTATTTACCCCATGTGTAGAGGTATGTATCCTCACATATTTCACTTTTAGGACAGTTATTTCCTTCTGTACTATACTCTTATCTCATACTTCTTTTCTTGAACAGATCAAAATCTGTAATTCACTGATATAGCTCATACCATACCATCGGGCAACCCCCTATCAAGGCACTGTAAGCACGAAGAAAGATTGGGTCTGGATAGGACCATCAGTCACTAGGTATGACACCTATTCACGGTTTCACTTTTGGTTTGATTGTAGATGCCTAACTGATCCTTTCAGTTAAAATATATTATTTCTCGACATATTTTAATTCCGTTTTGGTGGACCAAGACATATTAAGGGGCCACCTAATCCCTCTGGAAGGGGGATACGTTTTTTCGTTGAGGTATATTTTTTTTCCCCATGGTGCTTTGATTAAGGTTTATTCGGTTGCATATGGGTTCATACAATAGCTTCTATGTGTACAACATGTTATTCAATGATGATAGAGGATGTTCCGTACATTATTAAGATGGATTATGTACAAACTGTAATGATGTACAATATTTTGTTTTCTATCTACAGTCAGTCTAATTGAGAAAGGCAAGCCAAGCCGAAACGTCTATTTTTTTTTGACTGATGATTCAATAAAAATCACTGTTTTTGAATGAAAGAAGTTTCCGTTTTTTCATATACCGTGTGCCAAGGTTATCTATATATATATTGAACTTTTTTTACCTATGAGCACCGGGTTCTCAGTGAGCCACGATACTCTTCTTATCTGTAACAAAGCCTTTAATGATGGCCCGCACGCCGAGCCCGCAACTTCCTCCGCACTTAACAGCTGATTTAATCAGCCATTATCTGCCTCTAAGGCTATGTGCTGACGCTGAGTTTGTACTACACATTTTAGACACAAAAATCTGCACCTTCTGTCAGAAATACGCATTTTTTGCAGCATTTTTTCATGCAGACTTTTTTATGCTTTTTTAGCAATTGTTCACTGTTGTGACCATGAATTAAAGCTATGTTAAAGGCTATGAAAAAAGGGTTTCAAAATGTCAAAATGGGACATGGTGCTCTACTGTATTATATGCCACCAGTCCGAGTACAGCAGTCAAGGATGAGCTGCCACCCCTAGCTGCCTAGTTATACTTGGCTGGTAATATAAATACAGTGGAGCCTATTTTCTTAGATAATTCATTGAAATAATAATAAAAAAACAACGTGGGGCTTTGCTGTATTTTTGGTTTCCAGCCAGTACAACTAGGAATCTGGGGGCTGGAATCTTCAACGTGTAGAGGCCAAAGCCTTCTGGCCCCCCCCACACTGCGAATTGCAGCCCACTGCCGTCCTAGAAACTTGCTCATTCATTAGAAGTGTCATTTTATGGTGCTGTATCCCAACTTTTCCAGTTGCCCTGGTGCTGGTGGCAGACTGTGTAATAATGGGGTTAATGCCATCTGAACATTACCGGCTGTCACTAAGTATGAGATTCATAATCTCAGCCCAATGTTAGTCCCGACCTTTATGAACCTCTAATAAAAAGTAAATAATAACACCACACATAGAAAATGTTATGATACTCTGCAATGACTGTTTATGTGGGACCCAAAACTGACTGAGTTTCGGCTCTCGCTGCGAACAGGGTAATGCCATAGCCTGGGTCACCTGAGTTCAGTTAGAGAGACAATGATCAGCTCTGACCTCATGTGAACTTTCCCATGTCACAGCCAGACCCAAAACTAGTGAGTTTCGCAGGAAAGTTCACCTCAGGTCAGAGAGCTGTGTCGTTTTAGCCGAACTCAGGTGACTCATATTATGATGTCATCCCATTCACTGCAAGAGCTGAAACTCAGTTTCAGGTCCCATCATGAACAGTCATCGCAGAAGATCTTGGAGGGAGCAATAAAGATGGTATGTCTTTTTGTTTTTTGCTCAAATAAAAGGATTTTTCTCTGTGTGGTGTATTTTTTCTACATACTAGAGATGAATAATATCTGTGTGTAACATTGGCTGGACATTATGAATCTCAGGCTTAGTGCCAGCTGGTAATATTCAGCTAGCATTAACCCCTTTATTACCCAGTCTGCCACCATCACAGGGCAGCTGGAAGAGTCGGGTACAATTTTAGAAAATAGCACTTCGATGAATGCATCATTTTCTGGGGAAGCTTTGGGCTGCAATTTGCAGCATGAGGGGCCCAAAATGCTTTGGTCTCCCCATACTGAGGATTCCAGCACCCAGCTGCCTAGTTGTATTTGTCTGGAAATGAAAAATACGACGAAATTCCATGCAGCTTTTTAAAAATTATTTCAAGAAATAGAAAAAAAAAAAGGGCTCCGCTGTATTTTGATTGCAAGCCAGGTAAAACTAGGCAGATTGAGGCGGGTGCCTGCTGTACCTGGACTATGACCAAAAATACAGAAGAGTGCTAGGTCATCAGCACAAAATACTCACTAAATGCGCAGCAAATACACACTGTGTGAATGTTGCTGCGTATTTGCTGAGCATTTAGGAGCTAACATCAAGGTCTATGGGTGAAAGTTGCGACAAAATACGCCGTAAGGATTGAGATGCTGCAGTTTTCCTGCAATAAAAAACACCGCATTTCCACCGCAGGAAAACCAGCACGGGCACAGGTCTTCTGAGCTTCCATTCACCGTGCAGCAGATTTGTGACAGATCCGCGGCATATCCACAATAAAATCAAAGCAAAAATCATGGGAAACCTGAAGCATGGGCATTTAGCCTAATATCTGATTGTGGAGCAGAGCTCTGACTAAGGCTGTTGACCTGTTAAATACTGCTGTCAGTCTCTTATCGCGGCATTTAACATGTGCCGGCATGAGAGCACATCATACCACATGCTCATCGTCATTTTTCACCCAATCTTAGTTTTGGCTTACAAATACTGATGCAAAATGCTGAGGAAATATTGAAAGTGTAAACGTGGTCAAAAGGGAAAAAGAATCATAATGTCAGGACAATTTAGCCATAGATAATGAAAATATAATTGTGAAATTGCAATTTTTTGCAATTTCAACATACTTGGAATTTTTTTCTGCTTTCCAGTAAACTGTGGTAGAATGGATAGTGACATTGAAAATTACCACTAGTCACTCAAAAAACACGCCCTCAGATGGCTATATTGTCAAAGAAATAAAAACGTTATGGCTTTTCGACCAATGGGAGGAAAAATGAAAAATTGGAAAATAGCCATGTCATGAATCAATCTTTAATCCTTATGTATATGAGGAATACCATTTTGTACATACCACAGACCACTCATCATAAACATAAATGAATGTTTAACCTTTCTCTGTGGATTTGCTAATTAATTTATAGACATCCGTATAAGACATACAGAAAGAACATTGTTCTATGATTGCGCCTTTCAGGAAATCTGATGTTTTCATAAAGCATTGACTAGACTCCGATGACTCAGCTCCCCTGCTGTATGTGTGAATTGGATCATCATATTGAAGGATATACTTTTTACTGTCTGTAGTTGTCTGTTCATTAGAAGCATATAATAGTAACACTATATAATGCGCCTCTTCTCAGGAGGTCTTTGATTTATGCGGTGGTTCATTCCTGTTACAAATGATTACCTGGTCCAACCAAATGTAGCTTCACATTTGTACTTTTTCTTGGGGATCATGCAGAGCAGCATATTTTGGGTCTGAGTGCGATACAACAAAACATTGGACAGACTCACACCAATGTTACTCAATGAGGCGGTGCACATGTCTAAAGATTTCTTCAAAATGAGCTGAGGAAACAAATGAAAGCATATATGATTTGCCTCTGTAAATCAGATCATACTTGACCATTGAAGTCTATTCGTCTGGGAAAAAATATGGATCACACACGGGTGACATCTGAGTGATATTTGATTTTAATGGGATGACAGAGTGAAGATGGATTTTTTTTATTACTCTCAATTTTATGAAAAAACACACCAAGGCATCGGAAAAGGGGAGAGACCGGTGTGTAACTACAACAGGTGCAGAGGTTAAAATTGTACCCGGGCTCTGGAGCCTAGGGAGTCCCAAACATCCATTTGGACCATTGAAAAAGACTAATGCTATTAAAGATTTGCAATATTTGGGGTCCCGTTGGAGATTTCGCATTAGGGCCCATGAGCTTCAAGTTACACCACTTGTCAAAAACCTTTTAGAGGGAGAAAATGTGCTCACACCCAACTAGTCCCATTACAGACTAGTGATACCCTAGCTGCACAACTAACACTACCACCTCGGGCCTGAATCCTTAAAAGCCAATCAAGGGTCTTTCGTTCCTCCTGAAGGACTAGAGGGGGGCTGCCACACGCTGCCTACAAGGAGAAAGGAGAGTGTGCAAAAGGGTACAAAGATCCAAGGTGAAAAAACTAAAGACATTCTTAGAATGTAAAAAGAATGGGTTCTAGGAATGAAAACAAACTGACTCACAGAAAGGCACTTCAGTGGTGTTTACAAAAAGGTAAACTCCTAAACTGCAGAGCTGTAAATCCTAGAAACAAGTTCACCTAGAGATATATGAAAGGAGGGGTCTACTGGAAGAGGTGGGGCTATGAATGGGCAGGGCTACTGTGAGGGATGGGGCTATGATACATACACACACATACATTACCATATATGGGCAATATTACCATACATGAGTATTACAACCATATATGAACATTACGCCCGGACACCTCCAGGCTCTACAGCTAGTATTAAATAAAAATGGAATTTATTTCATTTAATCACAAAGACCAATGAAAATAGATTTGGCAAAATAAAAGTTCATGATTAGTTCATGATTAGAGATGAGTGGATGCGTGGATGTTGGATTCCACTGAGTTCGGCCGATCCAGAAATAAAATTCAGTTTTGGAACCAGACTGGACCCGAATTTGATTTTGGACAACAATCCTCGTACAAGTTAAAAGGGGACCCAAATTTCTGTGCTGAATGGCTGTGAAATGGTAGTAGTAAGAGCTAGGGGGCTGCATAAGTTGAAAAAAAGGAAAAAAGTGGGGTAGGAGGAGGATAATTATATGTGGCACCCCAGGGTCCAATTGCCACAATGTCATTATCGCCCCCTGGTGGTAGTGTCACATTTGAAAGCAACAGGCAATTCACACCAGGCAAGTAACTGTACACAACACCTTTCTGCCTCCAGGGCAGAAAAGGGGAGACTTAAACCCAGCTTCAGGGTGAGCTCCCCTATAAATCGTGGTCTGGGGCGGAGCTAGTCAGTTCAGTTCCTAGGAGGACTGAGGAAGACATCCTGGTGGACTGGTAGCTACACTAAGCTAGTCCCAGGATAGCCAACTCAGCATAAGGGCCCAAGGAAAGGGTCTGAGGAAGCGGAGAGGAGCCTGGAGAGCATAGCAGTATTGTGCTCACCCCGAGGGAAAGCACCAAGAACGGACAATGGAGTCCGAAGCTGTGCATGGCCTAAAGTCCCAGCAGCCAATACCGGAAGGTGGGGAATTCCAAGCTCCCCAGCTACACTGTGCCCAGAGGCAAAGCAGCATAGAGAGCCCAGGGACAGCCGCCCGAACCAAGCGGCTTATAAAGGACTCAAGTTGCCTGCCATATCGGTACCTCACAGGAGAGACAAAGGGCCAGCAGCTTAGCTAAAGCAGCAGCAGCAGGAATCTACACGCAAAGCACACCAAGGAGGCCTCAGAACCTACCAGGTGAGGAGAACCCCCGAGTTGCTCTCAGGTGAAGGACTCAGCTTAACATCAACCGATATTACATTTGCACCAGTAAAAGGACCAAGTAACCAACAAACCGAGAGTCTGTCTGTTGCTTTGTGCCTGCCATCTTGCACTCTACACCTTTACTACATCCACTGCCCTGGGGATCCGCTCCGCCAGTGGGAGCCGCTCCATCCCAGCTGCCCGTCCATCATTGCCGGAGGTTCTGCAGCAGCAGTGGCCACCTATAGCCACATATCTTGGGTGGCATCACAAATAACTCCATTTTCCATCACCCCTTTCCCTACCAAGCCAGAAACCCCCTTTTTACAGCTGCCCCCAGGGCCATGGAACCGGGTCTCGACCCCTGTAACAAGTGATGCACCAGCCAATCACAGCCATGTCAAAATCGGGAATAAAGTGCCAAAATCGAAAAAGCTTTGTGATTGGCTGGTCTGCGGTCTTTCAACAACCTTTATTCAGATGACAAAACAAGATCCAGTCATACAGTTAGAAGTCCGAGATCAGGGTTCAGCACTTGAAATTACGTGTTCAAACCCTGAACAGTTCAGGTTCGCTCAGCCCTATTCATGATTGTATTTTACCCAAAACTTCATCATTTTTCCATTTTTATTCCAAGGCTCATTTTTTTGTATGATTTTAAAACAGTTTACAAGGTGGTATTGTTTGTTGAATGCTTGTGAACCCCTTTAATTATATAGTTTGCATTGTTCTTAGGGTACCTTTACATGCTGCTACAACATGGTAGAAACAACCGGGTGCATCACGTGCACGAGCACGCAGCAACGGTTACAAACGGTACCCGCATCGCCTTTACACGCCGCTATAAGGTGCACTACAGAAGGTTGAATCTATCTCTGGATGCACCGCCGGGTGCCTGAAGTTACCTTCTGTAGAGCACCTTACCTCATTTACACACCGTAACAGAAGGTAATATGGGAGGACCAGGGCAGCAGGGACAACACATAGGTGTGCCACAATTGTGGATTACGAGAATTTCGTACGCTGATAGGACAAAGCAATAGCATCATGATTGGGCAGCCAGCGCAGGAGGCTGACTAATACATGACGCTCGAGCAATTGTGTAGTGTGACTGGTCAGCTCCTCAAATATGCCGCCCTATGCAGCGACTACCAATCGTAACGCAGGAGCTTCCTCCAATGATCGCTGATAGGGCGCGGTATCCCGGAGCCTGTGTCACGCCCCAGGTAAATAGCAAGGTGTCGAAACAACCCTCCTGTTCCTTATTTACACGCCGCTATAGGCCGCTACCATCGGGTTGAAATCAACCTGTTTTAGAGCTCTGAAACAGGTGCCGCAAGTGACGGGTGGAAACAACCGCCTTTACACGCCGATACCTCAGTTGATTTGGCAGTGCAAGATACATTTCTCTCATCTACCTGGTTGTTTCAACCATGTTGTAGCGGCGTATAAAGGTACCCTAAGGGTACCTTTACACGCGGCTACATTTCTAGGGTGGCTACAGGTAACTTACTGGTTGCAGTGAAATCATGGAGACAAGGTTCTATCTTGTTGCTGTGTACAAATGGAATAATCTCTCCATGATTTCACTGCAACCAGTAAGTTACCTGTAGCCACCCTAGAAATGTAGCCGCGTGTAAAGGTACCCTAAGGGATACAAATTACAGTTTGCAATACCCAATAAACATAAAGTTACAGGTTTTCTGTAAGTCATAACTATGATTTCATCACAAGAACATGTTGCATTTTTGAGAGTCTGGTGTTTGTACCTTATTCTAACTGAAATCCATCTATTAATTGACCTGTGATTTTCTATTTATATTCTTTGTGTCATTGAATGTTCATTTTGCAGGTAAAGATATCCATAGGCTCACAACAATACCAAGGCCGATAGGAAAAGTTCACTGTCATGACTACAGGGATGAGCAGGAGACGTATTTTACTTTGTAAATTATTGCGTCTATTCATCTAAATACTTAATATATTTTAAAAAAAGCAAAATTATAATTATAAGCCTCTTTGACTAATCAAACAAAATTACTGACATTATGCTTGCTTCATTATGAATAGACACTACTTGCACAGCCTGCATTTACCAGGATATCTTAATTGAATTACACATCTTACCTATTCAGTCCTTAAAAAATAGGAGCAAGTGGGCACCGTGAACTAAAAGTGAAATTGACCTATTTATAACACAAAGAACATAGACATATAATAGGCATCAAATTATACTTCATTTGGTTGTTTATTCAGGGATCTAAGTCTATTGATGTAACACAGTAGAAGATTGTGAATTATGGTTCTCTTTTCTTGGTTGAAGCGAAGGAAGAAGTAATAGCTAATTTGCTATTTAAAATGTAATGTGCAAGTATTTCACAAGTGTTCAAGAGGACCTGTCACCCACCTGGTTCTTTCCAAACTGAAAGCACCCCTCAATGCAGTGTGGCGCCCCTGTGGATCCAGTTGCCACAGAGATACTGCACCCCTGTTGGGGTGTAGTACCCTACTCTCAGGTAAGAGAGGCAGAGAAAGGTGCTGGGACACCCAGGCCATGCATGCTACACTAGCTCCAGGTCAGGGTTAGGGTGCGATTGCTTATACGGGAGGGCACCATCCCTGATCCTGTCTGGAAGATGAACCAAGGTAGTGGGAAAGGGTGGAGAGAAAGTATATAGAGGGAGCACCTTGGAGGAGTGAAGTTAGGAAGCACACATGTAGATGACGTGGGACTTGTGACAGAGGGTAGAAATAGAGTGGGAAAGATCTAGAAATCAGGAGAAACAGTTGAATAGTAGAAGGAGAGAGACCGTTAAACAGCAAAGGAGAGTCAAACAGCTAGAGTCGAGTTGGAGGGAAGCTAAAGAAAGAAAGCCTGTCACAGAAGGAAAAGAACTTGAGAGAAGTGTACAGAGGACTGGAGCTAGTGGGAGCTCATCCTGAGGCCAGACTGAGGAGCAAAGAAAGAGAACCAGGTGGCTCCAGGAAGAAGAGAGGGTCACAGAGGCACGGGCAGTGAACAATCCACCCGTGGGGCTTGTATCCATTGTCAGGCACAAGGCAATGGAAGGACTAAGCTGCAGAAAAGGGGCACTGGGACCCCAAGACTAGTGGAGAAGACAGACAAAGATCAGCTAGCAAGCCCGACACTGTGGTATTTCCATGGTGACAAAGTCAACAACCGAACATATCTGCTAAAAATGTGGCTAAGAGAGGGTTAAGGGGAGATACTGCAGATTGACCCTAAGAAAAACCCACAGCTACTAGCTCAGAGCTCTGTGTGGTGAGGCGCAAGACAGGAGGGTGAAGTATGCGTAGTGTGAGACGACTGAGGAAGGAAAGAGAAGGGGTACTGGTTATGTGTCATAATCCTACCTGGGTGTGGCTGGATTCCTGCCACCGAGAACCTAGTGCTCAGTGGACTATTGCACAGTGACTGCGAGTAAAAGACCTGAAGACTGCAAACTGCTGTGTCTGTGAACTTTCTTGATGTTTCATGAGCACCAGAAACATACCTACCAACTCACTCAGGTAGTTTATGCTCCCCTGTGGCTCAGCCCTACCCAGAGAGGGCTTAACAACACTGTTGCCTCCCTACCATTATCCCCCAGAGGAATTGTCGTGCAGCGGCGGCCATCTACAGCCGCAACCTGTGGGTGGCGTCATGTAAAAACAACAAGTATCCCCAAGTCCGATCATCCCTTCCCTAATGAACCCTCCACGCTACATTACCTCCCCAAAGAGAGAGAGGCACCCACACAAAACTTTTAATGACACCACCAGGGTCATGGAGCTGGGTCTTGACCCCTGTGACTCCTGTGAAGAAGCATCAAAGTCTGGTTCTGAGTATTCTAAGGCCCTGGAAGGGTGTGTCAGCAGCGTGTCTGCTGCATTCAGAGAAGGGGTCCCCCATGTCTCTAGCCCACCTGTAAGTTGTACAAAACATTTTAGAATGTGTATAGATAAGGAGACCGGAGGGACTTACTCAGTGTGGAGTCATCGCTGTTCCCTCCTGCTAGTGATGTCAGCGTCATAGCCTACCCAGATTATGCTGTATGCTCCGGCACTGACGTCACTGGCAGGAGGCGTTTCAGCTGCCGGGACCTGATCCAGCCCATAGCTCGCTCTTCGCCTGTGTAACGTCAGACACAGAGGAGCATGTGTGGGCAAGGAGGGGAGACACATAAAGGAGGCAGCACAGAGGGGGCTGGAGGTGGCACAGAGAGGGCTGAAAGCGGGGAGGACACCAGGGAACAGCAATGACTCCATACTGAGTAAGTCCCTATAGACTACTTATCTGTACATTTCTAAAGTGTTTTGTACAACTTACAGGGGCTAGAGACATGGGGGACTCCTTTTCTGAATGCAGCAGACACGCTGCATTCACGGGTGCTTTCAGGTTGGAAAGCACAAGGGGGTGACAGGTTCTCTTTACGAAAATTTCCAGCTCACCTGTCCCTCACCTGTGCAAGGAGGAAATCCAACAAGCAGTTCAGGGAAACATCAATGCATCCAGAACAGGTAGATAAAAACTCCAAAATATCTCTATTCCACCATTGGCAAAAACATGGATTAATGAAGAAATACAGGCACAAGGAAGTGTGGCATAACCCTGGGCACCAATCCATGTGCCCCGAGGCGTCAGAGCCTCCCAATCATATGGGTTATATCTACCAGGTATGAATATTCTGTAATGTTTCACTTAATTTAAGTAAAGGGGATACTTGCTTGCTTCACTAGGTATCAACAGGAACACTTTACATTTAAAGTCCAGATGATTTTTTAAGGCTTCACAATCTGGCACAGAGTAAAGAAAACAGGAGCCTTCCTTGACTTTACAGAAACATAAATATAACACAGTATTACATCCCGTTTCATTCACGGGTATGTTTGCACAGGTTTGGGAACAACTCCTTTTCAGAAGTATCCCAAACTAGCAATTTCAGGCTTCACTTTCTGACCCTGGTCAGTGTGCACAACCCCTTTCCCTGAGGTTACTTTTCATCATCCTCCATACATACTGACTCTACACTGACTGGGAGGAGAAGGAGACCCCAAGGTATCCCAAGCTTTCACACACCTGTCCTGATTCTGGCCAGAAGGGGGAGCTCTGAACCCTTGTTTGGAGGGGAGCTCCTCTCTCTGGTAGGAGGAGGGGTTTAGAAGTAGGAAAGGCTGGGAGGGAGGAACAAGTAGTTAGTCGAGTCTAAGCAAGGAGTGTAGGAGGAAGGTCAGGATAGTGGAGCCGCTGAGAAGTTCACTGCAGGCCGCGCTAAGGAAGGACGCCAGAGTCCTGGGTCAGTCGGGACCTGCAAACCCGCTGACCACTTCTGGAGGACAGGAGGCTGCACGTTTCCTGGCCACACTTCAGACTCGGCGGTAGAGCAGCGGATAGAGCCCAGAGTTTCCAGCGATCCGGCACTGTCCTTGAGGGACTCGGGCTGCCTGCCTATGGGTTCACAGCACAGCAAGGAAAGAGAGAGAGAGGGAGGGCCGCAGAGTAGCACCAAAGCACTGGAACACTAAACTGGGAAAGTGCAGCAGGCAGACCTCAAACATACCTGGCGGGGTGGAATCCAGCTGCTCCCTGGCTGCTCGGATACTTCTGGACCTGGTCATCAGTGCCCTGGACTGCACCACGTGGTTACAAGTAAAAGGTAAAGAACTACAACCCTGGTCTCCTCCATTTAATCCCTGCGCCCTCTTGCACTGCTACACAGACACCACCACCATCTCCATAGACTTTTATCATTACCCCTGGGCCCACGCTCTACATGTGGGGAGCGATACCATCCAGGTTGTCATTCCATGGGCCCAGAGGACCCATAGCAGCGCTGGTCACCCTGACCAGAATAACCACAGGTGACGTTATGAACTTATCCCCTGTAAATAATCCACTTTTTCTGCACGCCCAGGGCCATGGAGCCGGGACAACCACCTCCTAAGCAAGCACCGGCCCGGTTACTAAGGACCCCATGGCCCTGACAGGGTGTCGCATATGGAAAGGTCCTAGGCCACCTCCCAGATTTAACAAGATAGTAAGAAATTAATTTTTCATTTGCCTGCTGCTGAACCTTCTTTTTTACTATTTCTTACTATGTTAGATTTAAAGTGTCACTCCAGCCCTGAAAGACACCCCACTAGAGTGGTGCTTTATATTTACTAACAATAGTTTTAATACACTAATTAAATTTATTAAGCAGGCCGAAATATATGTTAGTCAAATCTCATTGACACTCAGACCTTGTGTTTGTTTGTATATATATAGTCGTCTATGTTCCTAAAGGTTCTATTCATGAATGTTTTATTATGATCTAGTCATCACAAATTTGTGGATGTAGCACCCCAGGGTCCGGCTGCAACAGTGGCATTGCCTCCCTCACAGGGGTTGATGTCATGCCTGGAAGCAAAAAGGGGATACCCTATTCAGGTGACATAGCATCCAACACTTTCCTGTCTCCAGACCAGAAGGGGGAGCTCTAAAACCCGGCTTAAGGGGAGCTTCCCTATAAATGTTCTGGCCCGGAGGTGGGATTAGGCAGAACAGCCAGGAAGAACAACAGAACAGTCATGCAGTGAGTCTGAGGAGGAAGGAGATGAGAGCCTGGGGAGTAGAGTGGTGTTGAGCTCACCACAGTGGAGAAAGCGACAGAAACCGGACACCGGAACCCGAAGCTGTTTGGGTACTAATGGCCCAGTAGCAGAAATCCGGAGAGGCAAGGGATTCCAGGTCCCCTGGCCTACCTATCGCCTGGAGCACAGTAGCATACTAGAGCCCGGGGCCTCCACAGAGAAGTGACCCCTGGAACAGGGCTTGTGATGCCTGCTATACAGGTACCGACTAGGAGAGAGAGGGCCGGAACACAGCTTCATGCAGCGAGGTCCAAATCACACAGCGCAGAAAGGAGGCCTCCAACCCACCTGGCTAGGTGCTTCTCTTCTGATTGCTACCAGGCTGCCCAGGTCCACAGTAACATCTAAACTGGTGACCTGGATTGTATTTGCAACAAACAAGTAAAGGTAAAGGAAATGTTCATTGCTGTGGCCTCTAGTTATTATCGTGCCTCTGTCCTGCACCCCAACGTCCTCCATCCCTTTGTTAAACTGTTATAACTGCCCTGGGGACCCCACTCCATCCGTGGGGAGCCACACCAGCCTAGCTGCCCATCCATCGTCCCCAGAGGTTCTGCAGCAGCAGGTGGTTTATTCCTACAAACTCCCTTTTATTGACCACCCAGGGCCACGGAGCCGGGTCCCGACCCCCGTGACTCTCCCAGCAGAACTGCCGTTCGGTCCAGAGTACCCCACGGCCCTGGTGGGTGAGTCATGGACACTCATCTTTCCTACACTCCTATTCCCTATTCTGGCCAATGATACAGTTTCCACTTCCAATTACATAAATGCCCCTCTTTTACCACTCATGAATACTCGATTATCTCTAACAACAGCCAAAATATAATTTCAATACCCCTTTTGTAATGTTCCCATCAGACCTCTGTAACTCTAGTTGTCCTCCAATGTCAGCCAGCCAGGCTGGCACACTAATTAGAAATTTATTTCAATATCAAATTAATATTTTTTATCTATTGTGCGGGGCACCCAAAAGACAGAAGGCCCATAAGCCTGTTAGCAATTAGTAATCCAGCACTGAAAGTCCTGCACCCGCCATGGCTATCAATTTTACATGGGTGACTATTTCTTTGCGTTGTCACTGTAGTGGAAATGTGTGCTTAGGGTGATTTAACACTACCAATTTTGGAATCTGGGGGAATGCCGGTAAAATCTGCATCCCCGGATTCCCACAGAATTAAAAAATATGATGGAACTGGATGAACCCGCATCGGTATTATCACTGATATGTCTCACGGATCAGTGATAATACCTGGTGCATGAGTATCCCATTGCATCAGGTTGGGTACCTTTTTTTGGTGAATCCAATGGAAAATGACACGCCCAAGAGTGGGTATGTCATTTTACATGGGTTCTGGGCATGCCCAGTTAAAAAACACAAATGCGGCGTCTGGGGCCAGCAGAATCCGTATTCTGAAGGATCCGGGTTCCATAGAGCACCACTCTAGTTTGACCCGTAGTGCCCTGGATTAGGATGTTCTTGGTTTTGAAATGGACACCAAAATCGGTCCAAAATGCATTTTTTGTGTCAGTGAAAAAGACGTGGCCACCCAGATCATGGGGAACATTAAAGAACTAGATGCACCCGCAAGTTCCTGCGGCCTTATTGAAAGTCAATGGAGCCAAAAACGGATGCAGGTGCATCCCGTTTCAACTAGATTCACACGGATACTGAAAAACGGTAATGTGAAACCAGTCTAAGGGCCCTTTCACATCAGCGTTTTTTTTCAAATCGCGGCAGATGCGGTGAAAAAACCGCATCTGCCGCGATTACCGCATACCGGCTGCACTTGCGGCGCGGTTGCGGTTTTTGCCATGCAAAGTATAGGCGGACTTGCGGCAGGTGCGGCAAGTGCGGTTTTGCACTTGCGGCCGGTGCGGCCGCGAAAAAACCCGCGGCTGACCGCGGTTTTTTTTCGCGGCCGCACCTGCTGCAAGTGCAAAACCGCACTTACCGCACCTGCCGCAAGTCCGCCTATACTTTGCATGGCAAAAACCGCAACCGCGCCGCAAGTGCAGCCGGTATGCGGTAATCGCGGCAGATGCGGTTTTTTCACCGCATCTGCCGCGATTTGAAAAAAAACACTGATGTGAAAGGGCCCTTAGTCCTGCCATTAGAGCTGATCGATGGGGATAAGAGAAGCTTGACCTGTGGAAATCAGCTGATCACCACATCGGCTTTTAGAAAAGCTTTTGGCTTCCCGAGACAACCCAACCAAGGTAAAAGTTTGGATTACTGTGAGATTTCATAATGCAAGAAATGAAATAGAATTTTTTTCATACCAAATGAAGAGAGGCTCATCTGTATTCTTTTATGGAGAGTTAAATTAATTAGTCTTTATTTAAATTTCACGCATTTATAATTTCTCTTTGCTTGCATTTATTATAAGCAGTTCCCAAAAGTCCTTCTCATTCAGGAGCTATTTTAGCATGCACAATGAGTGGATGGACCTTGGCCCTTTTAGCCTGTCTGTCTCCTGAGCTGGGTACCTGGACATTATGAGAAATACAAATTGGCAGTAAATATTCTTTGTCCTTAGTTGAAGCAGGAAATGTTTTATTTTTTTTGCATTTTATTTTTCCACAAGCTTTCTGGAGGACAAAATGTGATTGAACAATGGAAAATGATGTACATTTTATAGCTGAGATTCTGTTCACATTAGAGCACATCTATTAATATACAGTACAATGCACATCCTACTTTATACTCTAGGTAGTTATAAAACATATACATATCAATCTAAAAAATGGATCTGCTCTTGGACAAAGAGACTTTATTAGTTACCTAGTGGGAACTTTCAAACATTGTGATTGTGATAAGGTTATTAAAGATTAAAGTACAATACTGTGTAAAAGTTTTAGCACTTCTGTTTATGAAAGGATTCTTTGCAGCCTTTTTTCCTCACTTTGTTAAAAATTTTCTACAGGATTGAATATAAATAATTAAATAGCTTCTGGGTAACTGTAAATGTAATTTTTTGAGTTGCTCTCTGGTTTCTGTTTAAAACGGTTTTCTGCTTTTTTCATGATATCTGTGTGTGAATTCAGGCTGCAAAATGCTGACTGCTTGTACTTTACACCCTGTTAGCATTTTGCATGGTTACATGTTGTAATAGGGGTTCCTGTAACCCCTCTATGTGCCCAGACGTCCCCCTGCATACCGGAGAAATGCACATTTATTCTGTCCTGCGCTGTATGGCAATCTGTCCTGCGCTGAAAAGGTTTGGGATGAATCCCTTTATATGGTCCTCATCGCCCCCTGCCTGGAATAGTCGCCCCGTTCTTTTGAAATTCCCACCCCTCCTGTGTATGGGCTTTGATTGACCGGCGTATTCTCGCGCCTGCGCAGTGGAGCGGGTCACCGTGCTCTATTGAAGATACCCAGTGCCCGAAGTCTCTCAAGACTTCACAAATGTCGCAAGACCTTGGGCAATGTGTATCTTCAATACAGTACGGTACATGGACCTCCACAGAGTGAAGAGAAAAGACAGCTTCAGCAGTCAATGGACCAATTTACTCATCAGTATTTGAATATCAAAACCAAAAGTGTCCCCAAAACACACCACAGTTAACAATCTTTCAATTATTTTTCTCTGGCTGTTTTACTCCTGGCTTTCACATACAAACACTGATGCAAAAATACTAATGTGTGTAATCCTAAGGGAGGGTGGAGTAAACAGATATAGAAAATATGTAAAGCATATATATGAAAAGAAAATGACAGCAGGATAGAATCTATGTGGATACATAAGCTAAATTATGAAAAAAGAATTTTGGATACACAAAGACCTCAAATCTAAAGTTTATTACTAGGTGGAACACTCCAACAAGAGAAAAATCTAATATTTGCATCAGTCTGCAAGTTGCATATGAGGGGGTCTTAGAATAAGTGAAGGATTGTAGATTAAAGCTACAGTGCAATGTAAAGCAAACTTTACACAAAGACAAGAGGTAAGGTCCTACCCGTCTCAATATCACCTTCAACCTGATCTCTAAATCACTAAACGGAAGGATTCAACTCCATGCATAGCTCACACTGCACAGGCTACAGCTTAAACACATCACATTCTGCTCAATATTCCCAGCAGACAGAGAGGTGAACACATGCACTTATTCTTAGTCTAAGGCCAGGGTTACACATAGAAATCCGTTTTTGGAAGTCCTTTTCATCACCAGTCCGTTTTTTTTGGGGTGCTTTTTGAGCCTCCTGCACTTCTGAACGTTTTTGGGACTTAGTCATTTTTTCATGAAAAACGCATATGCGTTAACGCATGCGTTAACGCAGATGCCTATATGTGCTCTGCGTTAACGCATGCGTTTCCCATAGGGCCCCATGTTAAAAAAACGCATGCGTTAACGCATGCGTTTTTTAACTGATGCCAAAAACGCTGTTTACTGCGTTTTTGGCTCAAAAACGGACAGGGCAATGTTTTGAGCTCCAGAGAAAAACGCACAGGGTGTTTATTACACCCAATGCGTTTTTCTGTCAGTTTTTGGACTTAGAAAAAAAAATTAACAAAACTGAAGCCAAAAACGGACTGAGGGCTTATGTGTGACCCCAGCCTAAGCTAGCCATCTGTACCTAATCAAGACCTACAGTGCTAGGATTTAACACAGTCATACCTGGCTTTGTTACAGTAGCAAAAACCTGTAAAAGATTCCATTAGGTTGCTTTCACATTACGGATTTTTCAGTTCCGATGCTGTCCGATAAAAATTGGACAGCATCGGAACAATTTTAGCCCCCATGCAGCCCTATGGCCATCGGACCGAATTGGATGTGCACTAAATGCCATCCCATTTGGCCCGATTTGATTCTGTCCGATTTTTTTATCGGTGCAAAAATCGGAGCATGCTCCGATTTTTGCACCGAAAATAAAATCGGACAAACTCGGATCGGACCAAATCGGATGGCATTTAGTGCACATCCGATCCGACCCGATCAATTTGACATGGGGCCCTATGGAGCAGGGTCCGAGGAAACATCTGATGTGTCCTTGGACCCGATTTTAGTGTACTGAGCAAGCTCAGTACACTAAAATAGCTCCTAAAAGTAAATTAAGGGGTTAATTAAAAAAAAAAAAAATCTATGCTCACCTGTCCACGAGGCCCCCGGCATCTCCCGCGCGTCTCCCGTGTCTCCAGGTGTCTTGCTGTCTATGCTGACAGGACCTGCCGTGATGTCACAATCACATGACTGCCAGTAACCAATAACCAGCAGTCATGTGATTGTGACGTCACGCGAGGTCCTGTCAGCACAGAACAGCAAGACATCGGGAGACGCACGGGACCGTGCAGGAGTCGTGGACAGGTGAGAAAAGATTGGAGGAGAGGGGGAGAAGAGGGGAGAAGGGGGGAGCGCAATGGAGGACAGGGGGAGCGCAATGGAGGACCGGGGAGAAGGGGGTAGCGCAATGGAGGACCGGGGGAGTGCAATGGAGGACCGGGGGAGAAGGGGGGAGCGCAATGGAGGACCGGGGGAGTGCAATGGATGACTGGGAGGAAGGGGGGAGCGCAATAGAGGACCGGGCGAGTGCAATTGAGGATCGGGGGAGAAGGGGGGAGCGCTATTGGGGACCGGGGGAGAAGAGGGGAGGACGGGGGACCACATTGGAGGACCGGGGGAGAGACAGCTGATGACAGCTCAGGGAGCGAGGTGAGGGCGGGCATCAGATAAAATGTTGGAATCGGACGCCTATTTGGAATCCGATTCCAGGCATCAGAAGAATCCGATGCTGTCCGATTTATATCGGACAGCATCGGATTTTACAAAAATCGTAGTGTGAAGGTAGCCTTAGAGACATATGATTGCATTTTTGTTCTCCAGTGTCCTTCTCAGACTGTAAACCAGCTATCCCTTCTCTTCTTCTCCTCATTTGCTTGTCAGTCATTGTATGTAACCACATTTTGCAAGAAATGATCACAACTACGCAATAAAAAGGGCAAAAAAGTAGCTCAGTGGTAATGCTCCGAGCAGTAAAGGGCCTGTCACACGCGTCAATATCGCCTGCACGATATCGGCTGCACGTGACGTTGCAGCGATATTGACGCGTGTGACATACTGCATCAACCAGCGATAAATCGCTGGTTGATGATCGCCAGGTTTTAGAATCAGTCCTAAAACCTGGCGATTGTCGCCCGGTGGACACGCAGCATCGCTGCGTGTGACACCGGGAGCGAGCGATATTCCAGCTCCCAGCGCCTCTCACAAGCGCTGGGAGCTGGTATCCAAGGTACACTGCGGGTAACTAGGCAGCGCGCGCTGCCTAGATACCCGACGTGTACCTTAGTTACCAGCCTCCTCCGCTCACCCGGTGAGCGGAGGAGGCTGGTAACTAAGGTACACGTCGGGTATCTAGGCAGCGCGCGCTGCCTAGTTACCCGCAGTGTACCTTGGAGACCAGGCTGCTCCCGCTTCCAGCAGGCTGGCAGCGGGAGCAGGACATCGTGGAAACGATATTTAAATCGTTTCCATGATGTCACTGGTCAATTGATCGCTGGTGAGTCTGTCTGTGTGACAGCTCACCAGCGATCAGCCGTCAATGTCGTCAGCGATCAGATCGCTGACGACATTGACGCGTGTGACAGGACCTTAAGGTTGTGGTTGTCCTGTACCCAGCTACCAACTATTGTTTTTTGTTAAGCAATTAATAAAGCTAATTCAAGATAACCCCCAAGAAAGGTGTCAACAGCGGTGAAAGGAGGACAAAAACTCTTGTGACATCCAGCTAAATTCCTTCTTCCATTTCTCCATTTTCTTATATTATTTTGTCATTTTCTGTTTATTTTAACATTTATGTAGCTTGGAACATTTTACTCAGCTGGAGGTGTTAGAGCAGTAGTGAGTGATAATTATTATGATCTTACAATGCAATACTTAAGAGGCCACTACTCACAACTGCCGCAATTTTGTCAAGTATCTATGGTTTGCAGCTCTACAGAGGGCATATTTTTGCCTTCTATTTTCTATAGTTTGTGATAAAAGCCACATACTAAATGTATATGATTTACAGTGTTGATTCCCTTGACATAGGGAAACATCTCTCTGGCTCAGTTTTTCATTTTGCAGTTAGCACTTCTTTTCTTCTTACCTTAGAATAAGATGACTTGTTCTGCTCATGGTAAACATATACTGATTCACAGAATGGGGTGCAAACACATGATCTTGTGCTGTTGTAATAGAAGTCCTATATGTTTAAGGCTGGGTTCACACGACCGGATTATCTCCATCCAAGAAAAAATGTCTGATTATGTAAGACTCTGATCAGAGTTTCATCAGATGGGGTCTGTTTTTCTTGGATGTGGAGAAGAATAAAAAAAAATAGAAAAAATGTGTCAATTCTGTCCGTCTGTGAAAATTGGGCTGCACTTACACGTCAACCGAGTGCAGTTTTTTTAACTGACCCATAGATTTGAATGGCTAAGTGCCATCCAATTCTCAGAGTCAAGCTGTGCACTGGCTCATTAAATAACATTGATCCGAGTGCGATCTGATTTTTCGATGAATTGAACTCGGTCAGAAAATATGGTCATCTGTACAACTCCTAAGAATAAAAAGTTGTAATTTCTTGCAAATATAGTCATGGGGTTGTTGTTATGAATAGGTTTTAATTATGGACCTATTGAGTCAGTTATGTACTTGGCTTTGGGCTATACAAAGTAGCACATTATAAGGGATTTGAAATTTTTCATCCTTAAAAGGGTTGAACAAGCAAAAGGTGCTCGTCACCTGGTGATATACCTGCGGTTAAAGTCCATCATTCAGTGCAGGCTGCTCCAAAAATTGCATATTCGCAAAATAGTTGAATAGAAATATCATATTTTTTGGACTATAAGATGCACCCAGATTTTAGAGGAGGAAAATAGGGTAAAAATAAATTAAGCAAAACTGTGAATATAATGCACTCTTATGGGGGAGATCCTCTGCTGACACATATGGGGGTAATGTCTCCCATCTTGGATATGGTCCCCCATCCTGGATATACCACCCCACCATCATGGATATAGCACTCCCAATCCTGGATATGGCACACCCCCATCATGGATATAGCACCCCCATCTTGGATATGGCACCCCTCATCCTGGATATGGCACCCCCCATCCTAAATATAGCATACCCCATCCTGGATATGGCACCCTGCATCTTGGATATGGCACCCACCATCCTGGATTTAGCACCCCCATCCTAGATATAGCATCCCTCATCCTTGATATGGCACCCCCTATGCTGCCACACGCATTAAAATAATAAACAGTGTAACTTACCTGTCCGTCGCTCCCCTCCATGTCTCCCTCTGCATCATCGATGTATTCCTGTGTGTACCATTATCCGATCATGTGACCAGCACAGCCCAGTGGTGTCATTGGTGTGTACCCTGGTCACATGATCTGATGCCCGAGACACAGGAAGACATTGATGCTGCAAAGGGAGAGATGAAAGGGAGTGACAGACAGGTAGTTACATCGCTTATTATTTTAGTGTGTCCAGCAGCAGGAGAGCCATATCCAGGATGGGGAGGTGAGTACACATAGTGTACTGTAATATGTGCCACTCCCCCGCCGTCCTCTCAGTGCTGGTTACAGCACTTTGAGGGGGTGAGGAGAGTGCAGTGTATATTACATTAGACTAATCAGCGGGAGGACATGTGATCACAGGCTGCCTCAGCAGCCTGCACCAGCCTCCTCCAGAGCCGCTCTTCCCCCCGGCACAGCCCCACAGTCCGTATATTCACACTATAAGATGCACTCCCTATTTTCCCTTATAATATGTGGGAGAAAAAAATGCGTCTTAAAGTATGAAAAATAAGGTAATACAGTACACAATGTTACATCACACTATATTGAGAATAAAAATTACAGTCCCTGACAGAAGTTATGTCGCTTATCCATGTTATGTAAATAAAAGCTTATAACCTGATGTTAAATTCATACACAGGTTATATAAATTACTCTTTTGAAAGCTGACCCCCTCCGAAATGTGGTTTAGATTAAGAAAATAAATTGGCATCAATGCTGAAATATTGATAATTTAATGAACACAGAATGGTCAGATTTTGGCAAGACAAACGTTTTGTTGCCTGGTCATATAATGCACCCAATATTAGTTTACATCCTATCCTGTGCTCCGTAAATGATCAGTTAAATAGTGGGTGTGTATAAAAAGAAACCCAGTACCCCAGACCTTCACTTGAACTGCAACTAGAACTCTGACAACATGCCAAAAATCCACCCTGCGACCAAAGCCTTGATTATCAAGAGGCTGAAGACCACATCCACTGCAGAGGTGGCTGGCACCTTTAATGTGTCTCAGCATCAAATACAAAGAATTAAAAAAAGATTTGAAGAGACTGGAGATGTGTTTGACAAGCCCAGGTCCGGCAGACCCCACAAAACAACTGCTCAGGAGGAATGTTTGTTGGTTAGAAAATCCAAACCAAGCCCCTATTCCACTGCAGCAGAGCTCCAACAGGTCTGGTCACCTAAACAGTTTGTAGGATTCTGTCTCGAAATGGCCTCCATGGTCGAATCAGTGCCCAGAAGCCAGCACTAAACAAAAGGCAAATAAAAAACTGTGTGGCATTTGCAAAGTCCCACAGCCTGCTAAACAGATGGACGCTGGAAAAGTGGCAGAAGGTGGATTTCTCTGATGAATCTTCAGTAGAATTACACCACAGCCACCGCAAATACTGCAGGAGACCTCCCATAGCCTGTATGGATCCAAAATACACCCAGAAAACAGTTAAATTTAGTGGTGGAAAGATCATGGTCTGGGGTTACGTTCAGTATGGGGGTTTGCGAAACATTTGCAAGGTAGAAGGCAATATCAATAGCCTAAAATATCAATAAGCATTAGCTACCTCTTACATTCCAAATCATAAAAGGGGTCAAATTCTGCAGCAGGATGGTGCTCCATCTCATACATCTGTCACGCTTCTGGGGGAAGGTGCCCTAGAGTAGACCCACTGGGCTGTGGTACCGAACTCCCCTGGGTGAGCTGGTCCTAGTTTTAACCAACCCCTATACAGGGATTGTCAGGGGCAAGCCCAGGGGGTCTATATACCACAGCTGCTAGTACCAGGGCAGTGGGTCGTAAGGTTAGCCTATGCTATAGCACAGCTAAGGAGTCAGGGATAAAAGGGTACAAAGCTAGGAGAACAGGAATGGTGCTACCGGGGAAGAGCACAGCAAAGATTCCAGGAAACAGAGTACAAGGAAGGCCTGACCAACAGTCAGCAAGGCAGAAGCAAACTGACTTAATAATCAGGCACCTCCCATCAGTGGAGGTGGCCTGATATACCAGAGGAAGAGCAGCTATTGGTCGAGGGGAGTGTCAGGTTGAACAGTGCCGGCCTTAGAGTTACAGGGGAGGAGTGCACCTAGTGCGCCGCTGATTGGTCACATGAATACGACCATTGTAATGTGCTCATGTGTGAGCCCGGTGGTCAGCTGACAGGAAGGGAACCCGGCGACAGCTATGAGACACAGTACGCCTGGACGCTGGATGCCCGGTCGGCAGAAGAGCAGAGGATGCCGACCTGGGAGAGGGGAGCTGGGGAGCGGTGCCAGGGGACCTAACAACATTCATCTCTACAACAAAGTTCCTCCAGGCAAAAAAGATCAAGGTGCTCAAGGACTGTCACCAGACATGAACACCATTGACCATGTTTGGGGTAGGATGAAAGATAAAGCTTGGAAGACAAAACCAAAGAATCTAGATGAACTCTGGGAGGCATGTAAGACTGCATTCTTTGCTATTCCTGATGACTTCATTAATAAATTGTATGAACCATTATTGAACCGCATGAATGCAATCCTTCAAGCTCATGGAAGTCACACAAAATATTAAATATGACTCTAATAGCACCACAACTTCATTCACCAATGCTATGCAACATATAATATCACATTACTTTCTGTGGGTGATAAAACCTTTGCCTTGCCAAAATCTGACCATTCTGTGTTCATTAAATGATCAATATTTCAGCATTGATGACAATTTATTTTCTTAACCTAAACCACATTTGGGAGGGTTTCAGCTTTCAAAAGAGTAATTTATACAACCAATGGATAAATTTAATGTCAGGTTATAAGCTTTTATTTACATAACATGGATAAGCGACATAACTTCTGTCAGGGACTGTACATGCTTCATTGATATTATATAGTAAAATAACATAACCTATAAGAAAGATGGGGCCTGATTCATCAAATCTTTTCTTCCAGAATTCTGGTATAAAAAGCTTTGAAATGTTGCAAAATTGTGGCCCAATTCAAGATTCTCATGGCATTTTAGCCAGATTTGACAAAGTGGGCATAGCTGGGGTGGGACGGGTGGATGGCAAATTCCTAAGAAGCAGAGGTGCATGCCACTTGCCCATTGCCCCTGATTCATTATGATGGGTATGCTTCTTAGTGAATCAGGAACATCTGACACTAGCATGCCTTCTCAAGACTGGTGTGAACAATCTTGGTCATGATGACTGGGAGTCAAAAGCTACGAAAAGAAATAAGATAGAAATGGAAAGGAATGAAAAAAAAGAATTACTTCAGTTGAGAGTTGTGGATGGGCATATATGATCCACGGTGACAAGATTTTACTGTCTGTTAAGATACTACGGTACTTAATTTTTCCTTAACTAAAAATCCATCCATTCTGGATCTAGAATAAAACAAAAGGTTTTAACAATGGGATTGATTATGTGTTTGCCGGCTGAGAATAAAAAGGGCTAATGCTGCCTTCACACTTGCAGATGGATCTGCAGCGTTTTGCAGATGCATCTGCAAGTGTGAGCATGCTGACCGCGGCCCCTATGTTTATAATAGGGCGCACGCGGTGTGAAAGCTCTCATTCACTCCTATATGTGTACTGTCAGCAGGCGGATGCCTGCTGACAGATCACACACTCCCGCCCGCAGCATGGACGCTACATCTCGCGTCCACAGTGCGGACGGGAGTGTGTGATCTGTCAGCAGGCATACGCCTGCTGACAGTACACATATAGGAGTGAATGAGAGCTTTCACACCGCGTGCGCCCTATTATAAACATAGGGGCCGCGGTCAGCATGCTCACACTTGCAGATGCATCTGCAAAACGCTGCAGATCCATCTGCAAGTGTGAAGCCAGCCTAAGACTTTTACTTGGGAGGATATGAATTTAGGTGTTTTAAAATATAAGTGGACTCCTCGGGGATTTTTAGAGAGATGAATATAGAAGAGAGAGAAAATTAGATCATACGCGAGAAACCAGAGATGAATCAACCTAGGACATATTCACCAGCACGTTTTCTTGAAGGCTGCATCCTCATAAGCAGATAAGATAGAAGCCTGGGACAGTCCTATACTCAAAGTATTATTTAAACAAGATGAGATGTAACATCAGATCAAGTCCCACTTCACAGCTTTCCTGGTTAAACCCAGATCTAACACTCTTTTATTATATAACTATAGAGCAGTGGTCCCCTACCTTTATTTTGCACAAGGGCCGGCTTCATGCAAGACCATCTTTCCATGGCCTGGCAGGATGGGGTGGCACAGGAGCGGGGCTTGGTCATATGTGGTGAGGCTATGGATAGGGTAGGAGTGTAGTACCCTGTTTCCTCAAAAATAAGAAAGTGTCTTATATTAATTTTTACTCACAAAGATGCTCTATGTCTTATTTTCAGAGGCTGTCTTATTTTTCCATCCCCTTGCAGCCCCCATATCGGTATCCCCATCATCCCCTTGCAGCCCCCAATTTTCCCATCATCACTTTGCATCCCCCAACATCCCAATCATTCCCTTGTAGCCCATAATATATTCCCATCATCCCTTTGCAGCCCATAATATCCTCATCATCCCCTTCCAGCCCATAATATCCCCATCATCCCCTTTTTTTCATGGCATATTGTACTTCATGATAGTGGTAATTTTAAGATGATATTTTTTAGGTTTGTGAAAATATTGAAAATTTGGCAAAAATTTTGCAATTTTTAAACCTTGCAATTTGTTTACTTTTACAAGGGATAGCATGACAAAATAGACCCCAAAGTTTGTTACCTAGTTTCCTCTGATTGTACTGATACCACACAAATGGTCAGAAACCTCTGTTTGGACAAACAGGAGGACTCTGAAGGAAAGAAGCAATATTTGAATTTTGGAACATAAATTTGGCTGCAATAGATTGTGTGCAATTTGTTGCATTTGCAGGTAACTAAACAGCAGGACCCCCACCCCCTCATGTGACTCCATTTTGGAATGTAGACCCCTCAACAATTTCATCCAGGAGTATAATGACCATTTTGAACACACAGGTACTTTAAAGAATTTGATAACAATAGATCGTCATATTGAAAATGTTCTTCTTTGTCACTAAAGTGTTGCTTAAGCACCAAGTTTTTCACTTTTACAAAAACCAATCCCAAAAGTGGACTCTAGAGTTTATTATCCACTTTATTGTGAGGGAGGCACTACCCCACATGTCATTAAAGAGTTCTGTTTGGACAAACGACAGGACTCAGAGGGGAAGAAGCAATATTTGAATTTTGGAAAGCAAATTTGTCTGACATACAGTAGCTTGCAGGCATCATGTTGAATTTGAAGGGCCCTTAAGGTACCCAAACAGCAGAAACCCCCTACAAGTGATACCACTTTAGAAAATAGACCCTCAAAGATGTTATCCATTAGTATAGTGAGCAAAAAGTGTTCCCCACAGTTTGTTACCTGAAGTCTTAAGACACCAGTTTTTCATATAACTGAGTGTTGTAAAACCTTTTACATCACTAAGCCTGGCTGATTAAGGATCATCTCCAGGCTATGTTTTATTTATTTAGTTAGATTTCTATTCATTCTAGTTGTTCATGTATATATTTTGAGTTTTTTTCAATATTTTGTCATACCATACCTGAGGAAGGAACATAAGACGTCTCGAAAGCTCGCCTTGTAACATCACTTATTTTTTTTTTCTTAGACATTAAAAGGTATCACAACCACAAGATTGTTATCTTGTTTCTCTCACTGAGAGCAATCAACATTTTCTCGGTACATGGTACCAAAACATTTTCTTGTATATAGGTAAAACTATGTTCTTCTCATGAGTATCTAATGCATCGCATTATTTTATTAGCCTTTGCTGCAGCTGCCTGACACTGGCCACTAAATGTGAGTTTGTCCTCTACCCATACACCTAAGTACATAATTATGCATTTTGTTTCTTCTGCCCAAGTGAATGACCTTACATTTATCCACATTAAAGTTCAATTCTCCTCTGTATTGATTACCCTGCAGAGTTTAGTATCATCTGCAAATATTGAAGTTCTACTAGGTATGACCCCTACAAGGTCATTAATAAATATGTCAAAATGAAGAGGGCCCAGTACTGAACCCTCCAGCCTGTGGTACTCCACTGATAACCTCATCATCTAGTCATCTAAATCATCATCTGGTCATCCAAACCAAATCAAGAGTCCTTGCCATCACAAAGGTGTTCTCTTATATACATCAGATTTCTTGTACAAACTGTTTGGCGAATTGACCCATTAGAGTCCTAGGTAAAGTTGTTGAAAGATCTATTAACCTGATCCTTTTCTATGCATCAATATTTTTGTATGATTATTTTTACAGATGGGCCTATATCATAATAGTCTATTAATGATGAGCGAGTATAAGATATTTGGGTTCAGATAGCTGTTGAAAGAGTAACGAGTAATGCTTTGAATGAGTAATGAGTAGCGAATCCAATGCAAGTCAATGGAGAACTCACTCGATCCAAATACTGAAACATTTTAAAGTATTCGGTTAGAGCTATGTTAACCCGAATATCTTACTACTCGCTCATCACTAGAGTCCATGAAAGAAATGATAAGTGATAGTACATGATTACCGCTTTAGAAAGCATTAACTGGGACTCATTTGGAAATGAGAACATATAATCTGTTAAAGCGGTCTGAATGATCTAAGTTATCAAGAAAAAGAAAATTAATCACTAGGGCACTTATCCAAGGGAGGATTTGGGCAATTTCTACAAACATATTAATGTCTTACTTCAAAAATAACTTCCAGCTATTTTACTGCCATCTCTAAGGACAGGGTGACCTCTCATACTGGAGCATAAAAGGTTTTAAGAGTTTATGAATTTGTAGAATTACTCACTGAAGACACTAGTTCTAGTAGACACATTATCGTTTTGGGTGAGGTTAAGATGCTTTCATGTTGCAAACTAATATAAATGCTTAAATGAATATATAAAAAATGTTTTTCAAGTCTTTCTCCCACATGGGGCAAGGAAGGAGTTTCTGTGCAGAATATTCAGCAGATTTTGCCAGCAAACAGTTGTGATACATTGTTACTCATTGTAACATGCACCTATTTTCTAAAAATACTTATTACGATACTTAAGGCCCAGTCACACATAATGACGCACCAGCGATCCCAATAACGATAACCATGTGCAGAGATCACTGGTGCGTCATTTTTCACATCGCTGGTAAGATGTCAAACAGGTATCTCACCAGCGATGTGAAAAACGATGCACTAGCGATCCAGAATTATACCGAGGTCGTTGGGAATTGTCACTCCATAGTGTAGCATTGAGATCGTTGGTCATTGTCCCTGTCAAACACAACGATGTAGCGTTCTCAGCGGGAGAGTAATGACGTAGAAATGACCCAGAGCAGTGTGTAACGATCAACGATCTTACAGCAGGGGCCAGATCGTTGGTGCGTGTCACACATAACGAGATCGCTAACGGGATCGCTGTTGTGTCACAAAATTTGTGATGCAACAGCGATCTCGTTAGCGATCTCGTTATGTGTGACAGGGCCTTTACTTGTACGTCAGTAAATTAGAAAGTTTGGAGTCTATAAACAGACTGACCTCAGTATAACTGGATTAGCACAATCTCCAAAAGAGAATTTCAAGATTCCACTTGTAATGACCAGACAATATGTTCCATTTTGTCCTCTAAACTTTAAGCATTAACTAACTTTTTTTTTAAAATTTTTCACTGATGTGGCTGTACAAATTTTTATGTTTTTTGAAGAAGTTTTATTTGTATATTAATTACAATATATATATTATTCCATTTTTCAACTGTGACTTGGGGCATTCAGAGAAGTCCCACTTACAGGGAAAAACAGGTTTCTGGTGTGCCGAAGCAATTGCCAGAGCTAATTTAGCTAATCTATGTCTGCAAGGACCCAACTTTGATATTCCAGTTGATAACTAGCAATCATAAGATTGTCATAGCCAATGTACTGTTGATGCATTTTGCACTTACTGAGCATGATTCATCAAGACAAGCGCGGTTCAGCCAGTTTTCATGAGAATCTGTAACATGTTGACTGCTTTGAAGTCCACGTGTAATACTGCTGTAGTTTAATCAAAGTTAATTTCCTTTGGCACTTCCAGATTTAATGCCAGAAAGCTGGTTAGTCTATGCTGTGTGCAGCTCTGCATGTGCAGGTGGAATGGAGGAGTGTGTCAGAGCATTCAGATCTCAACTCTCTCAACCTTTAAGTAGTTCTACTTCCCTCCACAATGTGCTACAGATAGAGTTCAGTCTCTACTTGGACCCCATACAGTGAAGACGTGCTGAGCTGATGATGTTCCCTTCCTTAGGAGTTGTTGAGTTTTGCTGGTCCATGAATGGAAGTAGGGCTCTTAGCCAGGGCTGTCCAGGAACAAAGGGCAAGGGTGGCGACCTGGACTTCCTCACCTTCTTTATTAAGGAGTTTTGTTACATCTTGTTGGTGCATTAGATTTTGTCACCTGGGCAGGTAAACACTGTTGCCTTTTTTGCGGTGTTTAAATCTTGAATTTACGGGGAAAATGTTATTCCTTTTTCGTGTCTTTGCTTTTATATCAGTATAGGCTCTCGCAAGACATGAGAACCCTTGATATTTGGGTTGCAAGCTTGTGTATTTTGGCCAAAATATTAACCAATACTTCATATATTTTATATAGGATTTTTATGCTTGGCAAATTTTTATACACCATCAAACACTGGAGGTGTCGGCAGGTCACTTTTCGCCGGAGCACTGCCAGAAAAGGATTAAGGTGGTGGAAAGTAAGTATAACACCTGGGGGAGGGGACTTAGATTTAAAGTACCACTCCAGGAGTGCATTAAACAATTGAAGGTGCTTTAAGTGGAAACTTTCAAAATCCAAAGTTATCATTTTGCAAAGTTGTATTTTCTCTGAAATCATTAAGGTGATTGTCAATGACAAATTGAGCAAAGTAAATATTGAGACTGACTACAAATGTTGTGATATATTACATCTGCATGACAAATGGAAATAATTAACTGCTTGTCTACTTAATTATAAGAGTGACGGTTCATCAAGTGCTGACTGTATTTAAACCAAGATATTGCAATAACCAAGAGACACTTAAGATAATTCTACACAATTGATTTTTCAAATATTTCCATTAAGCTTGTATGACCACTGCATTGTCATAAAAAGCAGTGTAAATCTCTTGTGACTCCAGAGGTTACATAGGATATAATTTGTACTCAATATTAATATGAATGTGAAAAAAAAAAAGATACAAGGTCAACAACAAATGATGATAAAAATTGATTATGAACCTTCACCACATAGAGGTTTTCACATTCCTGTTTCATGCAGCATTTCCCAGTCAAGCCATCGTGGTTGAAAAATGGTTGAGTTCTCCCAACAATTGTAAAGTTTATATTTGTGCCAGATATGTGTAGCATGTAATAATATATTGAAGCCCCTCATATTTCCCATTTAGCACCCATACGTTGGTTGCCTGGAGTGGCAGATTACAGGGGGCAGATCCAGGTTCATCTACCATCTCTTTTAATTGTGCCCTATTACAACTCATGGTCAATGTGCAACAAACTCCCCTAAATTCAGGATTTCTTCCTTTCCAACTCCCTTGCCTTCTGGTTTTTATAGAATCCAGAACGATCCAGCAGTCTATCACCACCACTGCTGCTGCTATTTCATATGGTGGGATACAGTTCACACAAATCCCCAGAGCTGAGACAAGACAAGGCGGAGGTGCTGGTCTGTTCCTTTCATCACAATGTTCCTTCAGGTTATACCCCTCAGTACCCTCACTTATCTTTCCTTCCTCTGAAGTTCACACCATTAGCCTATTCAAACCCCTTTCCCTGCGAGTGGCAGCTGTGTATCACCCTCCAGGCTCTTTCCATCAGTTCCTCAACCACTTTGCCACTTGGCTTCCACAGTTTCTTTCCTGTGACATCCCCACTCTCATTATGAGGGACTTTAACATTTCCATAGATAACCCGCTCTTTTCCTTGGTCACCCGCCTTCTTTCTCTTGCTTCCTCATTCAGCCTCTTACTAACTCTCCTACACATGAAGATGGGAATACGATGAACCTGGTATTCTCCCGTCTCTGGTCAGTGCATAATTTAATCATTTCTCTCTCCCGCTTTCTGATCACAAGCATTTTTCCTTCTCTCTCAAGATATATCTGCACACCCAGGACACTCACACCTACCACACATGCAGAAATCTTCGGTCCATCAACACCCAGCAAATCATTAATAATATACAGTCATCTTTATCTCCCATCTCCTCCCTTTCCTGTGCGGATTCAGCTTTGTCTCACTATAATAATACATTGCAGAGTGACCTGGATTAAGCGCACCAGATATATGAGAAAGACCCAGCACAGAAAGCGGCAACCCTGGTACAGGCTACAAACATATTTCCTCCAATACTGTTCAAGGTGTGCTGAGCGTATGTGGTGAAAATCACTTTCAGCAGAAGATTTCATCCATTATAATCTCATGCTCAAAACATATAACTCTATTTTCCATCTGGTCTGGTCACACAAGTATATTTTACCACCCTCATCACATCACGAGTCCAAAACCCAAAATGACTCTTCCATTCCCTCCTGAGTCTTAAACTACAGACATCAGTCATTAACCTCCATGCTACATATAGCCACTTTTTTCTGACAATAAATTAACCACGTACATCAGGATATTTCTGCACAATCCCCTCAGAGTCTGGATCCTCCTCCCTCCCACAACCTAAGCTCATTTTCCATTTTTAAGCTGGTTACATAAAAGAAGTTGCCCGGTCCTTGCATCTTTTAAGCCTACAACCTGACCCTTTTCCTTCACATCTCCTTTAGTCCCTCTCCCCAGCTGTCGCCACTCACCTACCTAAAATATTTAACCTGTCTCTTTCATCCGGTATCTTTCCCTTTTCATTCAAACAATTTATCATAATTTCCCTACTCAAAAAACTATGACTCATCCAGAATTACAGACTTTTCTCTAATCTTCCCTCTATCCCTAAACTCCTGGAACTCTTGGAGCACTTCTGTCTAATCCACTATCTTCCAGATCCCTGTTTTCTTGATGCTTTACAATTCGGATTCCACTCTTTACACTTGACTGAAACTCCCTCACCAAAGTCTCTAATGACCTATTAACAGCAAAACCCAATAGCCATTACTCCCTGCTATTTCTCTTAGATTTCTCTCTGCCACTTTTGACACTGTTGATCACCAATTCCTCCTCACCATGTTCCGCTATATTTGGCTCAAGGACACCGATCTCTCCTGATTCTCCTCCTGTCATTCTGACCACTCCTTTACTGTATCTTTCACCAGCTCCTCCTCTTCTCCTCTTCCTTTAACTGTTGGGGTTTCTTAGAACTCAGTCCTAGGCCCCATCCCTTTCTCTATGCATACTGCCCCCATTGGACAAACCATCAGCAGATTTGGTTTTCTTCTGTATTCTGAGGACACCCAATAATTTACATCAATCTCCTGACATCACTCCCTCTACTAACCAACCTATACCTGACATATCAATTACCTTTGATGGCTCAACCATAACTCCCAAGCAGCAGGCTCATTGCCTTGGGATCATATTGGACACTGAACTCTCCTTTACCCCCTATATTGAATCACTCACTAGTTAATGTTACCTGCACTTTAAAAACATATCCAGATTTTGATCATTTTTCACATTTGAAGCTTCAAAAACTCTTGCTGTCACTCTCATTCATTCTGGTCTGAATTACTGTACTCTTATTGATTGGTCTCCCTCTAACCAAATTTTCTCCCCTCCAATTCAACTTTTATGTAGCAGCAAGAGTTGTTTTTCTGTCCAGCTGGTTCACCAATGCACCAGATTATGCCAGTCATTACACTTGTTGCCCATCCGCTACAAAATACAGTAAAAAATTTATCTCTCTCACCCACAAAACTCTTCAGAGTTCTGCACACCCCCTATATCTCATCCGTCTCGCTGTGTACTACCCTACCCATGGCCTCCATTCTGCACCTGATCTCAGACTAATTATCACTCATAACAGTGCAGTCATGTACTGATGGTGGTTAGGGTGTGATGTGTACTGACAGTGGTACTGGTGATGTATTAATATAGATGTTGTAATCTTTAATGCTTGATACTAGATCATTATAGGGTCAGTGTTGTGGACTGATAATACAGCCATCTGAATTAGGTCAGCCGCTAGACTCACTTAAACCCCTTACACTATAGGCATACTGACTGATAATTAGGCTGACTGTTTTCACGTCCAGCTCTCCCATATACAGGACCATTTACATTGCCGAACAAATCTGCGTTCTCTATGAGAGAATCACTTTGTGTCTTTGGAAATCTGAAATGTTAAAGAAGCACAAAAGTCTAAACATATTAAGAACAAGGTGTTTTTACACTTTTACACTGTAGTGCAAATGTTCATTATTTTTAGGGCTCCCTCATACCAATGTATATCATGAATGTGTGCTATCTGTTGTTTGATCTGATAGCACTCAGACCAATGTTATGCTGCGGGGCAGTGCCAATCAACACTTTTTTTCTCATGCTGAATTAGTATGAGAAAAATGTGCAGCATGCTGTGAGTGGCAGCACAAATCGGATGGCACATTCAAGTATATGGGTGTGTTAAAATCAACAGACTGCACTCAGATAACATGCAAGTGCAGTCCAATTTCCACATACTCACACAATGGAGAAGATAGAGAAATTCACAGTAATCTATAGTCTGATCAAATTCGGATCTGAGTTTGATCAGATTGTCATTAACACAATCATTCTGATTCTTTCATAGAAAGAAAATACGCTAGTGTGGCCAAGGACCCCGGAGGTTATTTAGTGCTTTTTCAGGGAGGTTATGGATTCAAAAAGAATGACGTATGCATGTACTCTAAGGCTAGGGTGAGATTAACGTTAAAAGGGGCTTTGTTAAAAACATAAGTTTTGGCAGCCTTAACGTATTGTTAGCGCCATGTTAGCACCGTGTTAACGCTGCCAATGCTTACCTATGGTGGTGCAGCCCCTAACGCGGCTCAAACACCGGCATCTGATGGAAATCTCGCGCTTTTTCCTAATGCGACAAAAATGCTTTCAAACAACCTTTTTTCTCGCGTTAGGAAAAAGTGCGAGATTTCACTCAGATGCCGGCGTTTCACCTGCGCTAGGGGCCGCGTCACCAGCATTGGCAGCTTAACGTGGCACTACCTTGGTGGTAGCACTGCATTAACCCTGCCAAAAGCTATGTTTTAACTGCAACCCCACTTTAACTTTCAATCTGACCCTAGTTAAGGGTAACACTATCATCTCGAACACTACCTATGTACAGTGCAGTAACCAGATGACAAACTCACACCAACTGTTCTTGCACAGCCATCGATAAGACAAACACTGACTTAAATCCGTCATCATGAAGAAAAGGGCAGGAGTTGCATGCCCACCAGATGCTCCCAACATAAAATAGCTTTCTGTCATTTGGATGATATCCCACTGGCTAATGTGCAGAGGGATCTCATGCATGGCTGACATGGCCATTTCAAAAGGAGATGAAATATGCATGCTCAGCCTCTAGAAAAGAGAGAGGGAAGGACATAGAGGCTGGTGGTGTTAACACTAGGGAGCACTATGCTAACCATCAAAGGTACATAGCTTTTAATGAGGCATTATTTTTTAATACATTTAGATTACAAAAGTATTTCTTTCCATTGATGTCTGCAGCATTACCTGTATATTATATGATGGCACAACTCCTTTAAGGATTAAAAGGGTACTCCAAGAGATGTAATAAAAATAAATACCCAAAACAAATAAAGTACAGTTAAATATTACAAATTTTACTAAATACCTTTATTTAGCAAAAAATGTAGCAAGGTACATTTAAAATATTTCAGCTGTCAGCAGTTTTCCAGCCATCCCACGTTTTTGGATGGGCTGCATAATGATGTCTCCAGGAGACAGACATCAGGTGAACCTAAAAGGAAGAGTGCATGAGCAGAGGGCAGACTACAGCAGAATATAACTTGGCCAGCTGACTGAGACTGAACATTAATCTCATCAACCTGACAGGTTTGTTAAAGGTCAGGAGGACGGCATGGAGCTACTGGCTGGAATAAACTATACAAACTGTCTTGCGCTTGTCCTGTCAGGCTCGGTGAACAGACGAATGTGCGTTCACGATACCTAACAGGACAATGCACTAACCAGAGTCTGTCTCCAGCAGACGTCTTTACACTGCCTGTCCTAAGACGTGGACGGCTGGGAAACTGATGGGAGCTGACATATTTCACATCCTGATAGTGCACTATTACCTTTTTGCTAAGTTTTAACTAAATAAAGGTATTTAATAACATTTGTAATATTTAAATATATTGTATTTTATTTATTTTAATTACTTATTTTTTATTTAATATCTCAGAGGACTCCTTTAAATTGCACAAAATATATCAATATGTAGTAAAATGTCTTAAAATGCATATTTCTATTATGTTTCTTTTAGTTTTTCGATTCCACAAGATGTATTTGAACTTGACAGTCAAGAAAATATAAGAACCAAATAAAATAAATTGAAAGCATATAGGTTATTTGTGTTGCTGAAGAAAAACTTCATTGTGAAACTTATTGAAGTATAAAAATTGCATGACATTTCATTTTTCTGACTTTTCAAACTTGTGTCTGAAACAGATTAGGAAGAGAACGTGATTTACCTGTCCACAGCAATGGCTGTCAAGGTGAAGACGGAGACGTACACTGTGACCGGCTGTATCAGGAACACAAAGTAACACATAAACTTGCCAAATACCCAGCCCTGGGAGTTGAAAGCATAAGCCAGAGTGAACGGCACACAAGTGGCACACATAAGCATGTCTGAAAACGCAAGATTTCCAATAAAGAAATTGGTGACATTGTGCATTTTCTTGGTTCTCCAGATAACATACAGAAGCAGGTAGTTCCCAAATATTCCAATCAGTACTACTAAAGTGTAACATGGTATGATGAGTGGCTTGTAGGATTGAATGAGTTGGACACCGGTGAACTCTGAGCTGGAGTTGGAGCCGTTGAGTTTGCCCCAATAAATTGTAAGATTGGCAGGTCCATAACTCCTGCTGCTGGTGCTTTCCATATTTTCAGAGAGTTTTTAAAGTAAATCCATATTATTGTTACACAGCATGTTCAGGTAGACCAATTATTTAGGTACTTCCACATTTGATGAATGTTTATAGTATTGACCCTACTGGTCTCAATCACTGGATTCCTCAGACTCCACAATACCTTTGTAAGTAAGTTGGAGCTATATATGCTCTAAATCCTAGCCATCAGTGCATATTATTTTACTTTGAATTAATATGGAGTTTTTCTTTCAAACATTATATATTTAAAAAAAGAAAATTTCCAGGATTTTAGAGAATATGGAAAGATTTGTGAAGAATGTTAGTCCAAAGCAAGATTAAAAGATCACTTCAATTGCTCCTTGATAGGTGTCCTTCAGAGATTATTCATTGTATTCCTCCACAAAACAGAATTCACTTCTTCATTTTCTTACGTAGTTTCCATATCTAGAAAAGACATCATGAGAATTAAATATTTTATTACGGTAATTAGCAATAGTAGCAAGATTGTATGTTATTGGCTAAATAACTAATGAAACATTATGCTAAAGCTTGCATTTTCTTATCAGATAAAGACATTTAGATGCGGTTTATCATTTGGAAGAGAAAAATTACCCCTTCGATGTTGGGTTAAAGTGTAAATGTCATTTCATTAAAAAAACAAAACAAAAAATAAATAATGCTGCACTAGTTGTTAATGATGGGTCACATAGCATCTAAGATATTGTTTTTTTTGCCATATGACTTATTTTCTCACATTTTTCTGTGCTGTTTTAAAAATTGTATCTTATTAGTGTGTGGGCTTCACAAGCACCTCTCAGTGTCTGCTGGACACTTGTATGTATTTCCACTAGCTTCTGAGAGCCAGCTGGATAGTGAGCAATGTGACAGCAAGAAGGGGTTAACAGAGATCCTGACTGAGCTGTGGAGCCAGATGAACAGATCAGAAGTTTCTAGCTGCACTGATCCTGACATTCTGACATTGCTTAGCAACTGTGCTGTAGGCTGAAGGAGTCTGACACATTGTTTCCTCACCAGCTGCAGTCAGGAGCTCGCATACAGTGTAGGCCCTGTCCCCTCCCCTGCATAATTATGTGGCCTTATTTAGTTTGAAGACAAATCTGACTGAATGAGATATAGTAATATATGTCTACTATATAGTATACTATAAAATATATATAATATAGTGTAATGGAGACACCTTGTGGAAGGTTTATGAATGGTTTTCAACCAGATTTCATTCATAAAGTATATTTGAAAGTTTATTAAAATCACTTGCTCTACATTATTATTAAATAAAAATTTTAATGGTTGTTACGCTTTCAGCCTTACTAATACTAGAAGATTCTCTTATAGTTCCTACCTGAAATACCAATAAATCATATATGATATAAAAAAAGCATGGTCTCCCAAAAGGGATTAATATAATCATGCAACACTTTGTCTTTTTAAAAAAGTTTTATATCCTAAATAACATGACTATTCAATCTGTAATAGCTTATAAATGTAAAACTTTATGTGATCATTTGGGCAAAGTAGTGACCGTTGGAGGTCAACAATTTTTGTCAGTAATCACATTGACATCGACTGCTGGCTATATTCTGCTTGGATTAACAATTTCCAATTCCAGAGAACTAAGACTTTATAGAGTCGTGTTACTTAAAATGTTCTTCCAGCTAAAAAATGAAAGCTTAACAGAGTTCTTCAATAAATGGGTTCAGTCACTTACAAGCATAGCAATTTCAACTTTGGATTTCTCTTATGAAAAGTATATTCCAGAAAAAAAAAAAAAGAAGAACTGATCATTTTTCACTTAAAGTGTAACCACCATTAACATTTTTATTTAACAATAATGTAGAGCAAGTGATTATAATAAATTCAAATATAATCATAAGTAAAATCTGGAAGAAAACCTTTCAAAAACCTTCTAGAGTGTCCCCACTAGACTGCTTCTAAACCTGGCAAATTCTGGTTATTGGGCAAATCCGTATTGTGTTCCACACACTGAATACGGCCTTATAAGGCAAGGGATCTAAACAGTGTTCACACTACAGCTGATCAAAGACTCAGGTTACCTCAGGCAGGGACAGTGCTGAGCTCAGGATATCAGCACACAACCCATGTGAGATCTCTCCATTCACATCCCTATGCTCTGTGCAATCAGCTGAGGAGCTGTGTAGAGGCAATCAGCTGATAACCCGGAGCAGAGCCGGTTACCCGTTAACTAATAAATTGGTAAAATTACAAAAAACAATATCTAAGACACTGTATATTTTGCCCAATTGAGGTGCAATATTAATTTTGATACATAAATAACCTAAGGTGTGGTCACATGGTGGTGTCTAGAGTTTACGTTTTAGGAGCAAGCAGAGGAATAATGTTTTATGTTTATTATGTATTTATTCCTAATTTATTGTTATTCAATGTGTTCCTTAAAACTTGATAGGGTGACACAGCAAACTGACTGTTGTTCTACTACTTTATAGGTGCAATTTGGTTGTCAACAAAAAGTCAAATCATAGACAGTCACTCATGAACTATATTACAGTCTATTGAGACAAAGTGGCAGGCAGCTTGTAAAATACAATAAAAAATGTGACTGGAATATTTTAAAATTATTGCGTATAGCTCTTGTGAGATCATGGGCACAACAACTCCCCAATAGAATCATCAATACACGCGACTGTTGCAGTTTGACACCGCAATCCTTATACCGTATGACATATATTTGTGACTCAATCACAGAAATTTACAATAGTTTCTTTATTTTAAAGTAATTTTATTGATACCATATAACATTACACAAACCAAAAAACCTTCAGTGTCATTTGACAATTTCATTTGTACAATTTCAATTGTACAGTTCAGACAGTATAAGCAACAAAATGATCATGATACTTATCCTTCATGCAAACCTCTAAGAATATAATGCAATAACATAGTTACATTTAACGAGATGCAATGTGCAAGGGTCAATGAAAACCAATTTAAGTGATTGCTTGTACTTACTCAATAACTCAAATATAAATGAACCAGGTCAGAGTGCAGTGATCGCACATAATAAGTTAAGATTAAAGATAATAGAATAGTGGAAATTGGCAGCTGAGAATTGGGTTACCACTTATTCAACAACTTGTAGGACATTTATTGACACTTGTTTGTTTCTATACTATATTCTCATATGGAATGATGTGAGATTTCAGGAATGGGCACCAATCACTGCATGGTGATTCCTGTTAGAAATAATATTTGTATTGTGAATATACCTTGATAATTTGACCAGAGATTGAAGACTTAATAAATACAGATGTGCAAACCCGCCAATTTTCAGGTATGATGTTTAAAGTCTGGGTCCGGGACCAGACTTGACCCAAACTTTAGCTCGAACCCCAAACCTGGACTTTAAAGTAATGAAATAGTGGCTAGGTGGGATGGGGGGGGGTTGTATAAATGTGCAAAACATTGATTAAACAAGAACTTATACTTACTGGGTCTGTGTACTTGTACTTCCAGGCCCCTCATTAACCTCCTGGGTAATCACTGCAATGGCTCCAATAGCCAATCACAGATGCCCACATTCTGTGACAGCGTTGGTGATTGGCTGTTGTGCCCCTCACACATTGTGCTGGCATCTGTGATTGCTTGCTATAGAAAACAAATCTGTAGTCATAGTGGGGAAAAAATAAATAATTAAAAAAAATGATGCCGAGCTGTGGTGTATGTTTGATTCTCCGCAAAGATAAAGCAGGCAGCTTTAACATGTCACCCTTAGCTGCCTGGCTTTACCTTGGCTGGCAATCAAAAATAATTAAAAAAAAGTACGGTATGTAAAATGGATGTACCGTATATACTCGCGTATAAGCCGAGTTTTTCAGCCCAAAAATTGGGCTGAAAAGTACCCCCCTCGGCTTATACGCGAGTCAGTGCTGTATACCGATGTATACATCAGTACATACCGATGTATACATCGGTATACAGCAGCCCCCGCATCCCCAGTAATGCAGGGCCCCCCCAGCCTCGCTCCGGTCACCTGTAAAGCAAACTATACTAATCAGTGTCCCGCTGTCCGCGCCCATTCGCCGCTGCCGTCCGCGATCCTCCATCTCCATGCGTCTTCTTCCTGTTTCTGTGCTCGTCGCAGGCAATTACGTCATTCCCTGCGACGAGCACAGGAAACAGGAAGAAGACGCATGAAGATGGAGGATCGTGGATGTCAGAGGCGAGCGGGCGCGGACAGCGGGACACTGATAAGTATAGTTTGCTTTACAGATGACCGGAGTCAGGCTGGGGGGGCCCTGCATTACTGGGGCTGCCTGTATACTACCGCTGGGGCTGCAATATACTACCACTGGGGCTGTATACTACCACTGGGGCTGTATACTACCACTGGGGCTATATACACTACCACTGGGGCTGTATATACCTCTGGGGCCCTGTATACTACCACTGGGGCTGTATAAACCACTGGGGCTGTATATACTGCTGGGGCCCTGTATACTACCACTGGGGCTGTATATACTGCTGGGGCCCTGTATACTACCACTGGAGCTGTATATACTACCACTGGGGCTGTATATACCTCTGGGGCCCTGTATACTACCACTGGGGCTGCATAAACCACTGGGGCTGTATATACTGCTGGGGCCCTGTATACTACCACTGGGGCTGTATATACTACTAGGGCTGCGTCTATACTACCACTGGGGCTGTATATACCACTGGGGCTGTATATACTACTGGGGCTGCGTGTATACTACCACTGGGGCTGCTGTATCTACCTCTGGGACTGGTGTATACCACACTGCTGGGGGCTGTATACTTGTGCTAGGGTCCACCCTCGGCTTATACACGAGTCAATAGATTTTCCCAGGTTTTGGGGGCAAAAGTAGGGGGTCGGCTTATACACGGGTCGGCTTATACACGAGTATATACGGTATATATGTATGTATGTAAACGGATATGTAAAAATCACATATGACAATGCAAACATGCTAAATTCTATGTCATCTATAAATCTATAATTATGACTCTAATGATAATGAAACTTATGAAAGTCTTCTGTAAAGAGCATGACTTACAGATCTAAAAAAAGCCTCTCCTCAGTTTGTGTAAAAAAAATGCAAGTTTATTATTCTAATTTAGTGTCACGGGGAATGGTATAGCGGTGAGGGAATTAGGTAGCAGGATGGTAAGATAGGCTAAGTCATTCAGGGGAGCTACAGTCCCTGACAAAAGTTATGTTGATTATCCATGTTATGTAAATAAAAGCTTATAACCTGACATTAAATTCATCCATCTTTTGAAAGCTGAAACCCTCCCAAATGTGGTTTAGGTTAAGAAAATAAATTGGTATCAATGCTGAAATATTGATCATTTAATGAACACAGAATGGTCAGATTTTGGCAAGACAAAAGTTTTGTCGCCTGGTCATATAATGCACACAATCCTAGTTTATATCCTCACATGTGCTCAGTAAATGATCGGTTAATTAGTGGATGTGTTTAAAAAGAAACCCAGCACCCCAGACCTTCACTTGAAATGCAATTTGAGCTCTGACAACATGCCAAAAATCCACCCTGCGACCAAAGCCTTGATTATCAAGAGGCTGAAGACCAGATCCACTGCGGAGGTGGCTGGCACCTTTAATGTGCCTCAGCGTCAAGTACAAAGAATTAAAAAAAGATTTGAGGAGACTGGAGATGTGTTTGACAAGTCCAGGTCCGGCAGACCCCGCAACACAACTGCTCAGGAGAAACGTTTGTTGGTTAGAAAATCCAAAGCAAGCCCCTCTTCCACTGCAGCAGAGCTCCAACAGCTCTCAAGTCACCTCAAGTCCCTGTGTCAACTAGAACAGTTTGTAGGATTCTGTCTCAAAATGGCCTCCATGGTCGATGCAATTCCCACCAGCCAGCATTAAACAAAAGGCAAATAAAAAACCGTGTGGCATTTGCAAAGTCTCACAGCCTGCTAAACGCTGGAAAAGTGGCATAAGTGGATTTCTCTGATGAATCTTCTGTAGAATTACACCACAGCTGGCGCAAATACTGCAGGAGACGTACTGGAGCCTGTATGCATCTAAAATACATCTGGGGTTACATTTAGTATGGGGGTGTGTGAAACATTTGCAAGGTGGAAAGCAATATCAATAGCCTAAAATATCAAGAAGTATAAACTACCTCTTACATTCCAAATCACAAAAGGGGTCAAATTCTGCAGCAGGATGGTGCTCCATCTCATACATCCATCTCTACAAGAAAGTTCCTCCAGGCAAAAAAGATCAAGGTGCTCAAGGACTGGCCAGCCCAGTCACCAGACATGAACATCATTGAGCATCTAGAATATAGATGAACTCTGGGAGACATGTAAGACTGCATTCTTTGCTATTCCTGATGACTTGATTAATAAATTGTATGAGTCATTGTTGAACCACATGGATGCAGTCCTTCAAGCTCATAGAAATTAACACAAAATATTAAATATCAGTCTAATAGCACCACAATTTCATTCACCAATGTTATACAACATATATTTGTATATTAAGTGAATTATTTGTTTGAAAATCACATTACTTTCTGTGGGCGACAATACTTTTGTCTTTCCAAAATCTGACCATTCTGTGTTCATTGAATGATCAATATTTCAGCATATTTTCTTAACCTAAATTACATTTCAGAGGGTTTCAGCTTTCAAAAGAGTAATTTATAAAACCAATGGATTAATTTAATGTTAGGTTATAAGCTTTTATTTAGATAACATGGATAAGCGACATAACTTATGTCAGGGACTGTAGTCTGACCTTTAGACTGGGGATCCCTGGTTCACCCTGCTCCCAGAGGTACCTCTGAAGGTGAGGAGATCTCGGTCACCACCCTTGCTTCATGCTCCTGATAAACCCTAGGCTAGGAGCCTCTACCTTCACCCATGGACTGCAAAAACATAGCAACTCCTACAGTAAGACACTCGCACATCTTCACCTCTGGAGGTACAAGTAGAGATTAAACTCTATCAGCGACACCTGGCGGAAGGAAGTCGAATTACCTAAAGGCTGAGGAAGTGGACAACTAAGTGATCTGACACCCCCACCACCTATACATGCAGAGCAGCACACAGCAATACAGCAGAATCTGCACATTAACAATGAATGTGCCAAAACAAATTAACTCTGATTAAAATCACAGCAGCATTTCACATGGACTGCAAAGCAGTCAACCCTTGACATTCAGGATCCTGTCTATGAAGGTCTTGCCTGTCATATATTTATATCAACTATAATCCTACCACTTATGATAATGAGACTTATGAAAAGTCTCCTGTACAAAAAGGAAATAAGGATCTAAAAAAAAAACTTGTGTGATAAATTAACAATTTCTAATATTTTGAATACAAATTGTGATTTGAAAATAATTGCCAATTTAAAGAAAAAATAATAATACAAAAACCTGAACATTAAGTCACATTCCGATGTTAAATTGCCTATATGGTCACCATTTGCAAGAAAATGTCTAGAATTTCTTGACCTTTTCCAAGGGTTAAAACGCAGGAGAAAAATCACTTGTCATTGAGTTATAATTGACATTTCTGTCTCTGTTTACGTGACGTATTGATTACATGAAAGATTTCATTAGATATGTATAACACAGATGAACATTTTGGTGGATCAATTCTGCCTGATTAGATAATGTATGCTTCTTTATACATAAGAGTCTTTTGTATTCCTCATTCTGGGGTCACTTCCAGTTCTTGAAGACTATATTCATTAATTCTGGGAAGTATAGATTTTTAAAACCCACAAACTCACTAATAGCTAATTCTCATATCACTGCGATCGGTCAACTAAGCTCAGTCTATTCTCCCACTAGGTAAAAAGTATTGCAGTCTGATTTCCCTCCAGGCTTGTGTAGAAGAGTAATGAGCAACAAAAAAGAAGATCTAAGAAAAGTTAATGACATTTCAGAGCCAACGCTTTAATGTTATGTATCCATGTAAGATCAGAGCGGCTCCGGCATCACACCTAATTGGATGAATAAGTAACTATAAAAAGTTACATTTAGATAAGTCTTAAGTAAATGTGAATAAGGAAAGAGGTCAACAATTTTATGCTTCATACCCATACTATTTTGCCTACTAAAATCCTTTGTAATTTATTAATCATTCATACACTTGGCTGTTAATCGTTTAGTCAACAGCTTTTGCTCCAGCTCCATCCTTGCTATACACATGCATGTACACAAATTATAATAATATAATATTTATTCACTTATATAGCACTATTAATTCCATAGCACTTTACATACATGGTAATGCTGTCTCTCTTGGAGCTCACAATCTAAATATCCTATCAGTATGTCTTTACAATATGGGAGGAACTGGAGTGCTGGAGGAACCCATGCAAACAGGGAGAACATACAAACTCCTTGCAGATATTGTCTTAGTGTCCTTGGTGGGAATTGAACCCAGGACCTCAAAACCCCAGTGCTGCAAAGGATGTAGTGCTAACCACTTGCGCCACCGTGCTGCCCACTATACACTGTACACTATATGGAAAGAAGAGAGTAAGACTATACCAAGCACCTCTGGTGTCACTATGTCTCCACCCGAGCACAGAAAAAAATAGCATTTTTAAATCATACTTACAACTTTTATGGATTCTTGTTGGGAAGAATCAGGTCATTTGGTTACGACATGGTTCTTTACAGGCCTTACCGATTCATGATCTCTTTCTGCCCCATGAATGCATGTCTGGAGGCTATGGTGAATTAAATGTTTCTTTTGGAAAGATACCCTCTGGGAGGTTTGTGTGAGGTGGGAGACTTGCAAACTCTTTTGTGGTTGGGAGGTCTTCTCTTTCTGAGAACCTCTAGGATGTTTCTAGGTTTGTTGGCAAGGATAGGTCTCTTACCCTTGGTTTCATGTTCAAGTGTTTTTACAGAAACTCTATCAATGCTCCAGACAGGACTGGAATCAGGTGGCACTGGTGAGCTGGATTTTGATTCTTCCACTCCACTATGCTCAATCCACATTAGATAGTTGATTGGTCATTGAGAAATCCGCAGGTTTGGTTGACATTTTAATGTATGTTTATCTAGCCATAGTCCTGAAAATTCTTATGATATCTTTTCCTAGAGTATACTTCCAACCCAACATGCTTTAACTTTCTTTACTCAACAAATGCCCCATATATTTTAGATAGTTGGCTATTCGTGATAAAATGTAATGTGTTGAGCCATGTTTAGAGAAGTAATGGTTAAAATCTTCAATTAGACAAGTTTACAGTATATCTGGCTGTCTCACCCAACTAGATGTGGAAGGATGATACAGAACATTAAAATACTATATATGTTATATTAAAATGAATGTAATCTTTGACAAACTTGGAAGGGGGGTCCTGGTATGTTTACTAATGAAGACATTATAATTATTATTAATATTATTATGCTGTTACTTTTTGACCGATGCTTGAGCGTATTGGAACACATTTGGAGCCAATCGTTTTCTTCTAGCGTCATAATATGCAATAACCAATACCCTCAGGGATCGGGGTAAACAATGAAAGGAGCACAACAGCACTGCTCTACTCACTATAGTGGCCGCTGACAAAAACTGCAGCTCAGTTCATATTCTGTTCCATAGCAACTGAAGTGCAGTTCTTGGCTTAAGTCGACAGCAGCAAAACGGTCCCAGATGTCAGACCTCCACTGATCTAACACTCCGTCCTATCCTAAGGAAAGCTTAATCTTGTAATGCTGGCGCAGTACATACTCCATCACATATATAAAGACCCTGTGACTTATAATATTCTATATTTCTGTTCATTTGAAACCTGACAACTGATTCCTTATCTTTATTCTTTTTTTTATGTATCTGGACTTACTGCTCTTTTTTAATGTTTAACAAACTTATCTCCTGAATAAGATGAACAAATGTCTGGATGTTGGAGTTCGGGTGCTGCCTGATCGGGACCAGCGTGTGACCCCATACATCCTCGGAAGTCAGTGATTGACTGTTTTGCTCTCTACCCACATACTGCCAGTCATAAGCAAAAGACTTCCAGGATGGGAGGGTGGAGTTTTTTACTTTTTAATTTTTAATCACACATTGGATGATAATGCAGGATTTAACCCCGTATAAGCCGATCACACACTGGCCTGACCATTTAGCATACTGAAGGACAGCAATCCCAGCTCCAGCATTTAGGAGACAGAATTCTCCTGAAGTCCATCCTCGAACACGTTCGCTCATCTCTACTCCGGAAGACAACTTCTCTTTAAAAAGAAACACATGCTGACAATTAAATGATCTCTTCTGGTCTAGTTCTTGGAACCTCTGACAATATCACAAGTTTGGTCAAATATTTGTGGTGTATAGTATATAATATATCACAGCAAATCAAATTAACACACATTGATTTATTTTGTGGCGTCAAAGTTGTTGACCATGGTCAAGCAAAGGTTCAGCTTCTATTCCAATAAGTTATTATTATTATTATTATTTATATAGCGCCATTAGATTCAATGGCGCTTTACATATGAAGAGGGGAGAACAAGGACAAATAAGTATATATGGATACTCAAGTCTTACAGCTACAGGAGGTGAGAGGACCCTGTCCATGAGAGCTCGCAATCTACAAGGGGCAGGCAAGGAAACAGTAGGAGGGGGAAGCGCCGATCTTGTGAGGGTGCAGTGACCGGGTCGTTAATTTGTCCCTGGACTTGGAAAGAACCATTCTCTCACTAATGTAACTTGAGTAGATTTCCAAAGATGATATTTAAAACGTTTGACCATTGAATTTTAAGTTGACGGATTTTCTTGGTGTATACACTACATCAAAGATATACATTGAAATTAAAAGTGGTAAAAAATTATATATTCAGTTATTTTGCGTTTCAGTGTTGATACTTTGGGCAAATATGATTTTTACATTGAAGAAGGCTAACGTATATTATTGTAGGTCAAAGTCTAATATGGGTTAATTACCTGCTATAGGTTGTATATATGATTGGATAAATCAATATGTGACACTAGAGACTTGGAATATCACAAGACTTCAGTAATTACAATAACTGGAGATAAGCAAATCTTTTGTAATTGAATTTGACAGATTTGCTGATTTTTCCCAGAAAATGTAACTAACAGGGAAATGATTTGCTACAAATTGAAATTGACTCCAATATCCCTAAAATACATGTGTAAAACTATTCTCGTTTTTTCATGCATTAAAGGAGTACTCTGGAGACATTAAAAATTCTGCCAATGTCACTGCCCTCATCTAATATATAAAGCTGAATGTGTGTATGTGTGTATGTATGTGTGTATATCCGGGATTGGCATCTACACCGTCGCAGCTACAGCCGCAAAATTTACATACACACCCTATAGGGACACATGCACTCACCCCACAGGGACACACACACACCACAAAGAGACACACACAACACAGATACACACACACACACACCACAGACCCCCACACAGGGGCACACACACATACACACCCTATAGGGGCACATGCACTTACCCCACAGGGACACACACACACCACAAAGAGACACACACAACAGAGACACACACCACACAGACCCCATCCCACAGGGACACACACATACACACCCCAGGGACACACACACCACACAGACAGACACAGATGTGCACAAATCACCTCACACAACTCGCCTCATACGTGTGCTATCTTTATTTTCCAAACATAAACATCTGATTAAAAACAGCCAATGTGCAACACATGTGCCATATAGGGAATTAAGGCAGATGTCAGTCACATGAGCTGTCTATTATGTGTATGTGTGAGGTAACATATACTACCCGGCCAGGGGGAGGGTTTACTGTTGGCTGGAGATTTATTAGGCTGCCTATAGCAATCAATCACAGCTCAGCTTCTATTTTCCTACAGGTCATTAATATGACATATTCAAATTCTATTTTGTTATAGCTAACAGCAGTTATTTATTAACCCGGGCGTAGCCAGGTACTACAGCTAGTAAGCTATAAAGATGAGATAAACAATGCAATTCTAGATTCTCACAATACCTGTAATTCAGTGTGACACAGCAGCTGCAACACACTGCTCCCCCTCCCCTCTGGGACATTACATCACTCATCAGTGGGGCTGTTACCAGCTGTTAGTAACTCTCAGCCTTCTGATAATATCTACTTCTGTCTGATAACAGGGGGCATGGCCACTCTACTTTTTCTTAGACTGCAGGGAAACAGCTAATATCATTCAGTTACTAAAAGCAGGGAGTCAGCCCCTGATGTGTGATGAAATGTCCCAGGGGGAAGGGGGGGGGGGGCAGAAACAGCAGTTCCTGCATCACACCGAATAACAGGTGTGGCTAGGTTATTACACTCCACTAAGCATCCCATCTTCACAATTTATAAGGGCAGTGATATTAGAATATTTTTTTTATCTCCCTGGAGTTTCCCTTTAATCTTCTTCAAAGCTGTGCCGACACATATACCTTCAGTGTAGTTTCTTCAGTGTTTTTTCCCAATCTATGTGTGGCACCCCGTAGAAGTAGGCATCACAAATATCTGCAAATATATGTAGGGTGGGAAATCAGCTCTTCAACCATTTTAACAAATGCAGATGTGACCAGTGCAAAGGGCTATTGTGAAGTATGGTGGTAAGCAGCCCTCTAGGAGAACTACTGAGTCCAGGAGGAGCAACAGTTCTCTCCTTGGATTCAGCAGTGCTGAGAGAAAGGAGGCCAGCCAGAGCCTTTGCTGTAGTTGCTGTCGGAACACAGCACAATCTGTGCAACTACATGGGACATAGTGTTCTGTGCAGTCCCAGTTGTGCCCTACAGCCAGACAACGACAGTTGGGGGTCAGCAGTAAAGAGGTGATGGTGTGTCAGTAGAGCTGCCTTAATGAGATTCTGAGTTGTCAGCAGTGGAAAGAAAGCTGCAGTACTTTTCTGTAAGCTTGAGGCACCGTGGAAGCCAAGGTCCAGGGGGAGAGAAGAACGTTAAGGGCGTAGGAAAGCCATAATCAGCAGGAGTGAAGAGAGCTGCCACACACTTCCAGAAAGAAAGCTGGGACTATGTGTACTAAATAACTCTGGAGAGCTGTAATATTCAACATCATCATCAAAAGCTGTGGCGTAACTACCGCGGTCGCAGCGGTCACGGCTGAGACCGGGCCGGCCCCGTGCTTCCAGTCGCCCGCCGTGACCGCCATAGTGTTTGCCCGAGGATGAAGAGAGGAGGGAGGACAGACTTCCTGTAGCTGTGCCCGCCCCTCCTCTCCTTTCAGCGGCGCAGAAGCTGTCTAGCCGCGGGAGTCACTTGACAGCAGCAGGTACTCCCGGCTCATGTAACGCCAGCAACCACCCCCCCGATCTTCAACCTCCGACAGCACCCCCCCCCGTTAGCAACATTCCCACCCCCCCCACCCACTCCTCACCTAAGGGCCCCGGATGAATTCCTGCACCGGGGTCCGCGGCCATGTTGCTACGCCACTGATCAAAAGCTTTATTAAAAGCAAGTTTATCTGTTGTACCTGAGGCCTGGACATTATTTATTGAGAGCCGCAGATCCTGCACAGCCATCCACAACTTTAACCCCTTCTTGTTCTGCTGAGGACAGCCTGCCAGCCGGAGAGATCATTGTAGCAGTTGGCTGCCATTACATCCCGGCTCACTGGAGTTCGACTCAGACATATGGCTAAACTGAGAGCTGTGACATCTTACTATCAAGATTTAACACAGAATGGCTGCTGCATTCCCTGCTTTTGCTTTTATATAGACAATGATGGTCCTTCCTGATTGGCAGTGCCCTGCCATGTGGTGCTATAGCTGGAAGGTATTTGTGGCGCCCCTGCATTCAGGGTGGCCACAAGTAGTACTGCAGCCAGGCAGGAGGGTAGACAGTTTGTTTAACAAACACCTCGCACACATATCCATTGCATGGGGACCTAACCCTGAGTCTGGGACTCTAGGCATACAAGGGGTAATAGGCTAAATATGAGTGGATGGAGCGTAGTCATGGTAACGGATGGGTATATAAGGGAGTGTCAGGAAGCTGTTGGTCAGTAGGCAGGTGCCGAGCAGTCAATACAAGACCAGTACCATCAGGTCCAGAGAAGTAGTGAAGGCTAGCAACTGACTGATAGGAGAGTTTCCCTGATTATACCCAGAAGTTACACAGGAAGGAAAGGACCCGGTAATCTCTTGTTAAATAGGGATACCTGTGGTTTGGCTGAAACCAGAGTGTCAGCTCTGAGGGGGGCTGAAGATTTACCCGGTGCCCCAGACAACCTGACGGGGAATACAGACTCCAGATCTATATTCCCACCATAGGATTGGGAGCACAGCAGCATAGTGAGGACCCGGCTTACCGCCCAAAGAATTAAGGAGGAAGCTGCCAAAAGGGACCGAGCTGCCGCTCCGTGATCCACTTTTAGGAGAATGAACACTGAGAAATAGCCTGAAAGGACACGTAGAAAGACAGAGGAGTCTAGGAAAGATAACCTGGCTGCAGTGGGTTCAGTATACCGGATTCAATATAGCAAAGCTGTAAAGAACTGTATTATACCGTGCCCTGTTTGACAGAAGAATAAGAACAGTAAACCCGGGTGAACCCTGCTACGTTGTCTGTGTCTGATTTCAGGTATGAAAAGCTGTCAGTTCTCCATCTAGCCCTGTCAGGAGCCATCTCCACATCATTCCTTTCTTCTGCAAAGCCTACAATTACCATCACTGACTTTTATCACCACTTCCCCGGGGGACCCAGTTCTGCCCACAGGAACTATTCTATCCAAGCTGCTATCCCATCGTCCCCGGAGGTTCTGCAGCAGCGGTGGCCCCATTACTGGCCGCATATAGTGGGTGGCGTCACGAGTGACAAATTCCCTGTAAATAACCCCCATTTTATTGTGCGGGCCCGGGACACAGTCCGGACCAGGACCGCCGTGACATCCCCCAGCAGTACCCCGGTCCGGCACCAAGTACCCCATCCCAGTGGGCTCTACATATTATGAGGAAGCCTGGCAGAGGTCATGTGGCTGATGGAATCTTCTGAATTTTGAACAATAGCGTTTGCCATTTTTAGCAATCCGCACAAAGCAAATCACAAATTGCTCAAATTCACCAGGCTTTGCAAATTCCAAAATATTTGATACACATTCAATTTCCTTCTAATGGGTCTTCTCATTTCTATTATTTACCCTTTTATCATTCTCACTTACTGTGTAATAAAATGGCTCATTTTTTCAGTGCAGAGCATAGAACATTTTGTACAAGAAAAGAAAAACATAAAGGTTTAATGTCTTGAAAACACGTTGTATCTGTTGATGGAAAAAATATTTAATCTATTTTTATAAAGCTTTAAACAAGGTTTTATATCTCTCTATCAACATGTTTTACAAGATAATATTATTGTCACTTTAATCTATAATGTGCTTTCCCTTTGAGTGCTGGTGGGAGAAATACCAAAGACACATTATTGCTATGGAGAAATATCAATAGTCTTTTGCTAAGGCCGGGATCACACGAGCGTCTATTCTCCATGCGAGAGAATCGGATTGATCATGTCAAAGTTTAATCAAAGTGTCAGCTTAGTGTGATCAGATTCATAGGCTAGATACACTCTCTGCGAAATGCATGCGAGATACTGGCATGACCCACCTGGAACGGCTACCGCCTCTCTGGACAGGAGTATGTCAGCTGCTTGTATTTCTATGAAGCTCCATGCTCCTGTCCAGAGGGCTGGTGGCCGTTCCAGGTGAGTCATGATAGACCCATGCCAGTATTTCGCATGCATCTTGTGTATATCTGGCCTAAGAGAATGATAGCACAAGTGAGAAGATAGAGATAGAGAACAATTCAATTCTGTGAGTGCGGATAAATCAGACTACACTTCGATGTCAGCTGAATGCAGTCCGATGATTTCCACTCACCCGTGGACTTAAATAGGTGTGCATCAACCAATTTGTGTTGCCACTCGCAGCATGTCCATTTACTTATCACTATATGCATCTTGTTCTACAGTACTATGAGAACATATCACCTATATAAAACACATATAGTTCACATAATGCAGTATATACAAAGATACAGGACACAATTCACATTATAACATATAAACACACTCAGGGTTTTTAGGAGTAGGAGCATCGGCCACCCTCTCACACACTGATAAAAGTTAGATCCAAAGGCTGGATCTTTTTTTACCTGCGCATAACAGTCACAGACTTCTGTATGAGCAAAGAAAAAAAGGAGAAATACATAAATGATGTGCACACCTGTGTGTAAATATATTTATTAGAAATCACAGGTCAGAGCTCCATAAAATAATATAGTGCCTTGTGAAAGTATTCACCCCCTGGGCTTTTTACTTATTCTGTTTAAATTACACCCTGTGTTTAAATATTTTTGTAATCCATTTGCATGTGATGCATCAGTACTAAATAGTCCAAGATGCGGAAGTGAAGTGAAAAAATATAGGCAAAAATTTAATTTATTCGATAAAATAAAGAAAAATTGCCAAGTGCATTTGTATTCACCCCTTTTTCTATGAAGCCCCTAAAAATTTCAGGTGCAAGTTAATGCCTTCACATGTTAGGCCGGCTTCACCCACGGTGTGGTCAGGTCCGAGGCTGTCCGATGTAAATCTGACAACCCCGGACCCAATTTTGCGGTAATGTGGCCCTATGGGGCCGGATGGAACCGGATGGCACATAGCTATGTGCCATCCGGTTTCCATCTGTCCGGGAGGATCCAGGTGACTTTGGATTTTCCTCCTGACACAAAAACATTACTTGCAATGTTTTTGTGTCCGGGGCGAAAAATCTGCCCAAATCGGATCCTCCCGGAGGATCCGGGAGTATCCGGGAGAATCCAGGACCCACACGCCGGGTACAGGAGTTAAGCAGCAAGCGCTACTAAACTTCAGCACCACCGGCTGTCCCCTGCACAGATTTCAGGACCGCGGCTAGCAGGCGATCTTGAAATTTCAGCAGCTAGGGCTGCAATTGAGGACTCCGTCTGCAAACCAGACCGGAGGGCATATTTGCCCTTCAGTTCTGTTTGCAAAATCGGGTCCGGGGCTGTGCGAATCACGTCAGACCGCGGTGTGAAGCCAGCCTTACATGCTTAGTGATAGGACGTTCACCTGTGTGCAATCTAAGTGTCCCATAGTCTGTCTGTATAAACACACCTTTTCTGAAAGGCCACAGATGCTGCAAAACTATTTAAGGGGTTTCCCATAATAAAGTTTATTTTAATCAATAGATCTTGGAATTTCCACAATTGGATGTTTAAAAAAATGTTCCTGTTCTGAGATAATTTTATATATGTGGTCCTACTATGTAAATGTTTAATTTCTATTTCTGACCGTGCATGTAACAGAGTCTGATCATACCACATCTCCTGGCAGGGGAGGAAGGAAAGAGAATACACAGACATTACAGCACGGGATCACAGCTGATTCTTTTTATGAGGTAAAACATTTCTCTGCCTGTTTGTAAAAAATGTTTTACCTCAAAGAAAGAATAATTTGTGATCCCATGTTGTAATGTCTGTATACTCTATTTCATCCTTCCCTGCCCAGGATCAAACCAATGCTCCGTGCACGGTCTGAAACAAAAATGAGACAGTACATAGTAGGAGCACATATATGAGATTATCTCAGCA
>JARQOC010000004.1:109488755-109544615 GCA_033576535.1 Allobates femoralis
GGGCAAATACAATATGTCAAAATATAGGAACATAATTTACTGTTCATATTTACGATGAGATCTCGGAATAATGGAATAAAGAGTACAACCGCGTTCAACAAGATCTTTAAACCACCCACCATCTACCATGTAATTGTGAACACAATGAATCTAGCTTGCCCATTAACTTTTAATGTAATGAATGAAATGTCGACTTGTCATATCTGGAGGGCAAACACAAATTGGAAAAGTTGGACATTAAGTGCCCATAATTTCATAAGTATATTTACAGCGGTAATGCATTTTACATTTCACATATTCCATGGATGCATATAAGAAACCTTTACGTACAGCCAAGACTTGGAAAGCTCATTTTCATTTTCCAAAGGACATGTGGTAGACTCTTCAAATATATAGAGGAAGGTGCTATGGACAGATTAGACCAAAATTGAACTTTTTGGCCACAAAGTTAAACGCTATGTCTGGCATCAAACCAACACAGCTCATTACACCAAGAACACCATTCCCACAGTGAAACATGGTGGTAACAGCATCATGTTGTGGGGACAATTTTCTGCAGCAGGAACAGGAAAAATGTAAGGTAAACTGGACACTTGTCAGGGCCCCCCATCTAAAGGAGTTCCCTGCTGTGACACAACTCATTTATCGATTTCTATGAGTCTATGATGCTCAGTGCAGGCTGTGCTGCACATGGGCCCCTAGACAGAAGAGGGGAAGCAAAAGTCCTTAGTGTGCTCACTAGTTCCACCACTATACAGGATCTACAAATAACACTGGGCAAAGCATAACTTAGCAGGGATCTATCTGCCTCCTGTCCTGCTGAGTGCTGCGTTATAGTATGTTACCTGTAACTCCATTGCAGGCAGAGTTCGGGAGCGCGCTGTTCACCTCAGCAGATCCTGAGACTGAGATGAAGTGAGCATTGCTGTCCTGAAATATGCCTGCGATGGGGTTACAGATAATACTGAACAGCGTGGTGCTCAGTGGGAGAAGAGGCAGAGTAGTCAGCACATCCAGGTATGTGTAGCTCAGCTGCGGTGGTGGAGGTTAGGTCAGCAGCTCTGCTCACCTCTACTCTATTGCTTCCGCTGTCTGAGAGACGGTGACCCATACCGATGTATACTATGTCCTGACAGCTACTGTTCAGTGACAGTACATAACAAAGGCAATATGTCTCTATAGATTTCACACACTGCTATTTAACATTTTACATGATTGACTACTATCAACATTAATATCACACTATTCTTTGGTAAAAAACAGCTAATATAGTTTTTGTAAGAATTAGCCATATATGTTAAATTATTGATTGCAACATATGTAGCATAATTAATATCTTTTGGCCTTAGTGCCATTTTCTATGCATTACTTTGTCATTTTAATTATATATTTTTTATGATTTATAAAGATATATGTTTTCATATGGGACACCATGCTCTTTGCATCGATTTGTTCAGTTGAGGTTTTGTAACATAACATACACAGCCTGAGGTTGGGGTCACACTGGCATATGGCATGTGATGCAAGATAATCGGATGCGATATGTTTGGCTCACACTCTGTTGTGAGCATGAGCCGAGTGTCATTTACTGTGATCTGATTCTCTCGCATGTCAGAATCAGATCACAATTAAGAGAATACGGAGAGATTCATTTCTCCATCTTCTCTACTGCTTATCTCAGCAATTATGAGACTACATTTGGATGTCATCTGAGTGCAGTCCGATGTTTCACACACACCCATAGACCTGTATGTACATGTAGAGGGGACAGCTGTTTTCCAAAACTTTTTGAATTATATATCATTTGATTGTGTGGCGCCCCTGCGGTTCAGTCACCACAGTGGTATCACCTCCCTAACTGTTGGTGATATCATGTCCAGTGGTGATTGGGGTTCCCTACGTTAATTAAACTCATGCATTTACACACAGCCTGATCCCAGACTAGAAGGGGGAGCACATACACCTAGTTTTTAGGGTGACTGTCACTTCTGGCTAGGGGGAAGGGTTATAGTAGTGGGAAGGGAAGGAGAAGCACGAGAAAGAAAGAGAGCATGTCTGTAGCTGGAGCTATATAAGCTCACTCTAGGACTACGCCGAGAGCAGGACACCAGAATCCTGGGCTATCTAGGGTTTTGCAAACCCTGGACGCAAAGTCTGGAAACCAAGGAACTGCAGGTCCTCTGGTCATCTTTGCAGCACCAGATGCGCCACATTATAGAAAGCTCAGGCTGGGACTTAGAGAACAGCTGACAAAGGGCTTGCAATGCAGGCTGGCTGGAGCAGCTGCAGAAAAAGTGAAAAAGGGAGACAAATCAGATCATAAGCTGTTGAATCCCCAATCAGAAGGGCAGAGAAGGAAGGCTTATTCTACCCACTTAGTGGAGCAGACTTCACCTGCTTCTGGACAGACTGGACCCTGGACCTGGTGGCAGTATCCTGGATTCACCTGGTTACCACCCTTCAGTAAAGGTACAGACTGCATTCACCCGCCTCCTTGTCTCTTTCTACTGTGCCTCTAAACTACAACCCCCATCATCACCCCAGCTCCTGCTGAGGGAAGCAATCCAACTTGCTGCCTCACCTCTATCCCAAGGGGTAACTACCTGCAGCGCTGGCTATCCATGATCTGATCCCTCAGCTGGTGACATATTAAACTATAAGCTATTATCCCCAGTAAATACCCCTTTCACTTGTCTGGTCAGGGCCACAGAACTGGGCAATCTCCAACGTGATACCCAACAGACTGTTTGCCCGGCTACTGAGTATCCTGGCCCGCGCGACTGGGACAATTGCATTGGGTGATTTATTGTGTTTTACCATATTAATTTTTTCACCTGATTTGGAAGGTCACCTGGAATGTATCCGGGTAGTAGTACAAAGATTGAGGTAGAACTCTTTGTTTGCTAAAATTGAGAAACTTAATTTTTCTGTTCAGGAAATTGCATTTTTATGGTTCATTGTATTGGCTGATGAGTTTAAGATGGATTCTGGGAAGGGGCAGGCCATACTAGATTAGGTTGCACTAGGTGATCTGAAGACTTTGCATCATTATCTAGGATTCACTAACTATTATAAGAAATGCATTAGAAGATTTTTCTCAGTGTGTTAAACCTCTGACTGACCTCGCATGCAAGGGGGCAGACCTCAAGATGCTATTGGGGCTTTTGAAACATTGAAAGAATATTTGATGATTGCTCCTGTGGAGCCCACTGGGACGGGGTACTCGGTACCGGACCGGGGTACTACTGGGGATATCACGGAGGTCTTGGTCCGGACCGTGTCCCGTGTTCTCACAAGTAAACCGTGTCCCTTCAGTGATGCCTGTCACGTTCCCATCTCCACATGTTTCTGTTGATGTAGGTTTGAAGTATCAGCAGAAGACTATGGATTCTTGGTGAAATTCCCTTTAAAATCTTGTTTATTGGAAGACATATAGACATCGAGGAGGGATCTTTGGTTCCAGCTCGTTCTGTGAAGGCCAAATGTGTGGTCAGGGCCCTCCATCTTAGGTTTCCAAGGAAACATGGGGGTCAGGTGGTTTCTCCTAAAAGAAGGGGTACAGTCACCATTCCTCAGCTTAGTGTGTTCTGGATGTAAGTGACGGCTCAGTTATCCAATCTGGTACAGGGGCGTGCTGAGCTGTCAGTTTGGTGAGTGAAAGCACAGTTATCCAATATAGTGCCGCATGCTGAGCTGTCATTTAATCTAAGACTGAGTGGTGCTGGGTTTCTTCAGGTTTTCCCTGTTCTGAGTAATTGCCCAGCTATATAGCTGAGCAGTCAATGCCAGATCACTGCTAGTCAGCATTTGCTCTTCGATGCATGTTGGCCTTATTTATCTGTGCTCTGTGTTTTGATCTATTGCTGCCAAACTTTGGAGCCCCTCCAAATATCCGTTTGTCTTTATCCTTTGCTTTGATCTGCTATACGCCTGGTATTCTGACCCCAGGCCATGACTTAACTAACTTAACTATGCCTTTCTCTTTTCCCTTATTTACCATGTGATCTCTTGGTGTCTGACACTAGAATGTTTGACCATCCTGCCTCAAAGCTTGTCTGTGAGTAGTGACTACTGTCACAACAACCCTTCACAAGGAGCTTTCATATCCTTATTATGGATGTATAGTCTGGTGTGGTGAAGACCTCTTAAATTGTGTGTGGACAAATGGGCGGAGTTGGAGGATATATCATCCAGAAGTGAAAGGTGAAAATTTGTGGACCCTCCCTTCTGGAAGTCTAGGGGCATCACTGACAATTCGGGAGAGTTGGAAAGCATGGTTTCACCTCAGACAACCCCACCTATGCAGGGCTGATGTATCCAGCACAAGATTCAGACAAAGGGATCTATGGTAACAACCAAGCCATGAGTTCACGTAGTAAAGGGACCTTTGCTGTCATGTGGATATGCCATAAATGTCCATGGTGGGAAAACACGTATATGTAAAATAGGTAAAAATTAGCAATTCTAGTTTACAGTGCACAAAGACACTCTAATCTCAAAATCAGCCAACAATATATCAGTAAATGGCTGACTTATCGTAATCACATTTATCTTCCAGGCACTTAACAGCATTAATGATCATTTAAGTCCTTCTGCATCATCCTGTCAATTTTAAGCACATTTGCAGCCTGCTTGAATTAATCACATTGCTCTCTCTGTTACTCATTGACCTATCTGCTAATGTGCTATTGAGATCAATGTGTAATCTAGTAGAGTTATTCTAGCTGAAAATGTTTTCCCAAATGTATGAAATAATGCAATTAAATAAACCACTGGTAAACAGATGAATCATGAAACTCTAAACTAGCAAAACATAAAGAGCTGTATGATTACACAACCCACAGATAACCACAAGAAGAGTAATACAGCAGAGCCCTTCTATGGATTATACTAACCGCTATGTTTAGGGTCTATTTATAGCTATGATGTTTTATATGTGACATGCCGACTCCAGGGTCGGGGGTACTCGAGAACCGAGCAGCAGTTGTTCTTCACTTCTTGGTTCTTTTCACGGGGACAGACGGGGGCTAAGACTCGGTGATGCCACCTGCAGTGTGCGGCTAGGGTGGCCGCTGCTGCTTCAGGACCTCTGGAGATGGTGACTGGCAGCTTGAATGGTTTCCGCTCCCTGCAGGTGGAGCGCGGTCCCCAGGGCAGGACCGGAGTTCCCCGAGAACATGACGTCACCACAGGTCCTATTACCAACAGGACCTTACCGGAAAGCTTAAAATAGACATTTTTATGTTTCTGACACTTTCTTTTACTTAAAGAAAGTGTCTAAAACATAAAAATGTGTATTTTAGGCTTTCCGGCAAGGTCCTGTGCTGATAGGACCTGTGGTGACGTATGTTCTCGCGGAACTCCGGTCATGTGACCGGAGTTCCCGCGAGAACTGACGTCACCACAGGTCCTATAAGCAACAGGACCTTGCCGGAGGCGTCGGTGGACCACGGACAGGTGAGCATACATTATTTTTTTATTTTTAACACTTTATTTGACTTACTAAATGTTTATTTTGGCTGAAAATGCGGCAGATGCGGTTTTCTGACCGCATCTGCCGCATTTTCGAACCAAAATTGAACATGTTCTAGATTCGCCGAATTTGAACCAAATTGTTTGAATTCGGCGAATGACTCGAATAGCGCCAAAAACAACTCGAATTTGAGATTGGCGAACTATTAGAGTCGAACATCGCTCATCTCTAGCTAAGAATCGCTGAGCTGCCACGCACCATCCAGCATAGCTCCTGGCCCCGGGGACTCCCGCTCGTCCTGTGGGGAGCGTCCCATCTTGCTGCCAAACATCCCCCGGAGGCCCAAGCAGCGCCGGTGAAATCATCGGAATTCCCGCAGGTGGCGTCACGACAAGAATAACTAAACTTTATCTGTTCAGCCAACCACTATTGATCTGGACCACCGGGCCCCACAGCCGCAGACGTGGTTCCGTGACAGGAGAAGAAAACGCCTGCGACGTGAAGACCCGGCCACGGTGAGTCATATATAACTTTTGGTGGTCCAGTCCCATGGACTTAATTGCAGCACCGTCCGTCCTGCGTCTCTGCGCTGAATGATCTCTTCTGATTGATGAGGATGACACATCCTGCGTCATCCACATCACCGGGAAATCCTTGTGCCTGCGCAGAGGCCTCCTTGGATCATGCAGGCACATGGTGCTTTGCCCTATCTACTAAATAAGAGTTACATGCAAGATACTCGCATGCAGCTCGCATAAGTGTGTCTCTGCCCTCACTCCTATGTCTACTGATACAGATCCATTTTTTACAAACATCATTCTGTATATTGAAATGTAAAGGGAACACCGGTGCAGATCATCATAGTCTTCAAATCCTTTTATTCTGACACAAAAGTTAAAATCATCTCAGCGCCTTTGCAGGGGCAGCTAGACGCGTTTCGAAAAACCTCTTAATTATTAGCATATTCATATTAAAAAACCACATATAAATATACAAACACCCCCACACCCACAACTGAAGCAAATTAACATAATTAAATTAAAGGGATCCTGTCACCTCCAAAACATCTCCTAAGTGATCAAAACACGTGGGAGAGGGTGGATCCTGTAGCCTGCAAAACAACCCGCCCTGGAGACTAAAGAATATAGCCCCTGCTAATTATAATCACTAATGAGTGAGTATTAAAACATTTTTATGCATTTTCACAGGATGCTTTTAGGAGACAAAAGGAGTGTGAAATTAGTGATACTATGCTGCAGGGACATGTTTTGGTAGCTTAGGAGGTGTTCTAGAGGTGATAGGATCCCTTTAAGGATAAAAAGTTATCTGTGTGCAATCCATCTCATACTTTATATATTGCAAAAAAAAAACCTGCAGGATAATACACGTTTGGGTTATAACAGCAAGCAACCCCATCATTTGGAGCTGTTTTCCAAGCTAATTTTTTCCCTTTCAGCAACAAATCTCAACATCGGATTTATTTCTTTATTTGTCCACTTTTCACTCTTTATCGTGGTTTTATAAATCAAGGTATGTCATATCCTCCGAATGGCCCCGTCTCTGTAATCATTTTTGATTGCAGTAGATGATGCCAAGTATAAATATAATACAAAATTGTTGGATGTTCCGAAACTGTGAGATGGTAAACACATGGAAAAATATTCATGACAGTATAGTATTGATTAGAAAAATGGTGAAATGAAAGGGTATCACTCACAACATTTATTCTATATCACATAGCAACAGTTTTTTTCAACATCAAGTTTTTATTACAAATAAAAGACCAGTAATATAGCGATAGATAGGATATATGATATATTTTTTCAATTTTCCTCCACTCAATTAATTATTGAGATATCATACATGTTAAAACAAACTAGCAGGGAGCGTGTCTGGATGTCGAGCTGAGCGGACGTGCGGTGGAACAGCTCCCGCCAGCTCTCAGCTTCATTCGCACATAAGTAATTAGCATTCCCTGAGACTCACCGATACTAAGAGGCCCAGACATCCCAAGCCCCCGCAGCAGGCGGCTGCGGGTGAGCTGATGCACAGGACGGCTCTAGACTCATTCCTGGTCCTGGAACAGGTCCAGGGGAGCCGTGGGCGCCATCTTTACAAGCTCATGGCAGGGAGTAGGAGGCTTCCGTGCGTGATGCTCTGCAGCAAGATGGCACCCAGGAGGTGGATGGCTGCGGGGAGGAGGATGACTGTACTGCTATGCGGAGATCGATCGGCCCACGGGGGACAAGGAGCGCGGTGGAGATCAGGACAATTCTGCTGCTGGTAGCAGCCCAGAGGTACAACATTAGGGGAATGAGGGCCCCTCCATCCTCTACCCCTCGTCCCAGCCCATCTACTCAGGCAGATCAGCACAGCAGCAAGGGGACATCGGATGGGGTACTGCACGGGACACTATATATGCAGCCCCAGCTGGAGATTCCCCCTATGTATTTGCTAATGTATATGCCCCGAATGAAGGACAGCTCCGCTTTTTGAGGGAGGTGTTTTCCATTATTGAGGGTCTCTCCCCTGCGGCTAAGATAGTAGGTGGAAACTTTAATCTCCCGCTCTCAGAGCTAGGTGACAGACTTTCTCTCGGGGGACTCCCATCCTCCAACTCTGTAAAAAAGCTCTCTCTTTGCTTCCGGAAGATCATACGATCTGAGGCCCTTTTTGATGCCTGGAAATTGGCACACCCAGGCGAGAAGGCCTTCACCTTCTTTTCCTACCCACACCAGACCCATACTAGGATCGATTACTTTTTTGTAAACTCCCCTGTGTTAAGGCGATTGGAGGGGTAGAATTGGGCTCCATTATATAGTCAGACCACGCCCCCGTAATCATGGATCTTGGGGGACACCCCCATGGCATTGGTCTGGTCACTGGCGGTTGAATGAATCCCTCCTCATGGACCCTGTCATCCGGGCATCTCTGTAGAAACAATTGGATGAATACTTCCAGTTTAATACAGATTTAGTCTCCTCTCTCGGAGTCTTATGGGAGGCCCATAAAGCAGTGATGAGGGCGTTAGAGAATAGCTGCCATGATGTTGTTCTGAACAGCCATTTTGTATATAGTTGATATTGAGTATACAGGGCTTTGAAGCTAGAAAAGCAGACCAAAAAGAATATTAAAAATGATCTCAGAGAGATTAGCCAGCAGAGAGAAGCTAATTAGGTCTGTTCTATGCATTCTAAAGCTTATGAAGAGTACTAGTAGAAATAGGCCCAATGCTATTGCATCGGGAGTGCGTTGAAATGAAGAGGTAGCGTAGAAATAGCCGCTGAATAGTACAGTCCTCTCTCCAGAAACTACGCTGTTGTTCTAGGATTTATATGGTGGCTCACTGGTTAACAGTATATGGTGGCTCAGTGGTTAGCACTGTATACGGTGGCTCAGTGGTTAGCACTGTATATGGTGGCTCAGTGGTTAGCACTGTATATGGTGGCTCCGTGATTAGCACTGTATATGGTGGCTCAGTGGTTAGCACTGTATACGGTGGCTCAGTTGTTAGCACTGTATGGTGGCTCAGTGGTTAGCACTGTATATGGTGGCTCAGTGGTTAGCACAGTATATGGTGGCTCAGTGATTAGCACTGTATATGGTGGCTCAGTGGTTAGCACTGTATATGGTGGCTCAGTGATTAGCACTGTATATGGTGGCTCAGTGGTTAGCACTGTATATGGTGGCTCAGTGGTTAGCACTGTATGGTGGCTCAGTGGTTAGCACTGTAAATGGTGGCTCAGTGGTTAGCACTGTATATGGTGGCTCGTGGTTAGCACTGTATATGGTGGCTCAGTGGTTAGCACTGTATATGGTGGCTCAGTGGTTAGCACTGTATATGGTGGCTCAGTGGTTAGCACTGTATATGGTGGCTCAGTGATTAGCACTGTATATGGTGGCTCAGTGGTTAGCACTGTATATGGTGGCTCAGTGGTAAGCACTGTAATGGTGGCTCAGTGGTTAGCACTGTATGGTGGCTCAGTGGTTAGCACTGTAAATGGTGGCTCAGTGGTTAGCACTGTATATGGTGGCTCAGTGATTAGCACTGTATATGGTGGCTCAGTGTTTAGCGCTGTACATGGTGGCTCAGTGGTTAGCACTGTATATGGTGGCTCAGTGGTTAGCACTGTATGGTGGCTCAGTGGTTAGCACTGTAAATGGTGGCTCAGTGGTTAGCACTGTATATGGTGGCTCAGTGGTTAGCACTGTATATGGTGGCTCAGTGTTTAGCGCTGTATATGGTGGCTCAGTGTTTAGCGCTGTATATGTTGGCTCAGTGGTTAGCACTGTATATGGTGGCTCAGTGGTTAGCACTATATGGTGGCTCAGTGGTTAGCACTGTATATGGTGGCTCAGTGGTTAGCACTGTATGGTGGCTCAGTGGTTAGCACTGTATATGGTGGCTCAGTGGTTAGCACTATAGGGTGGCTCAGTGGTTAGCACTGTATGTGGTGGCTTAGTGGTTAGCACTGTATGGTGGCTCAGTGGTTAGCACTGTATATGGTGGCTCAGTGGTTAGCACTGTATATGGTGGCTCAGTGGTTAGCACTGTATGTGGTGGCTCAGTGGTTAGCACTGTATATGTTGGCTCAGTGGTTAGCACTGTATATGGTGGCTCAGTGGTTAGCACTGTATATGGTGGCTCAGTGGTTAGCACTGTACATGGTGGCTCAGTGGTTAGCACTGTGTATGGTGGCTCAGTGGTTAGCACTGTATATGGTGGCTCAGTGATTAGCACTGTATATGGTGGCTCAGTGGTTAGCACTGTATATGGTGGCTCAGTGGTTAGCACTGTATATGGTGGCTCAGTGATTAGCACTGAATATGGTGGCTCAGTGGTTAGCACTGTATATGGTGGCTCAGTGGTTAGCACTGTATGGTGGCTCAGTGGTTAGCACTGTAAATGGTGGCTCAGTGGTTAGCACTGTATATGGTGGCTCAGTTGTTAGCACTGTATATGGTGGCTCAGTGTTTAGCGCTGTATATGGTGGCTCAGTGGTTAGCACTGTATATGGGGGCTCAGTGGTTAGCACTGTATATGGTGGCTCAGTGGTTAGCACTATACGGTGGCTCAGTGGTTAGCACTGTATATGGTGGCTCAGTGGTTAGCACTGTATGTTGGCTCAGTGGTTAGCACTGTATATGGTGGCTCAGTGGTTAGCACTGTATGGTGGCGTAGTGGTTAGCACTGTAAATGGTGGCTCAGTGGTTAGCACTGTATATGGTGGCTCAGTGGTTAGCACTGTATATGGTGGCTTAGTGTTTAGCGCTGTATATGGTGGCTCAGTGGTTAGCGCTATATATGGTGGCTCAGTGGTTAGCACTATATGGTGGCTCAGTGGTTAGCACTGTATATGATGGCTTAGTGGTTTAGCACTGTATGGTGGCTCAGTAGTTAGCAGTGTATACGGTGGCTCAGTGGATTGCACTATGTATGGTGGCTCAGTGGTTAGCAGTGTATATGGTGGCTTAGTGGTTAGCACTGTATGGTGGCTCAGTAGTTAGCAGTGTATATGGTGGCTCAGTGGTTAGCACTGTATATGGTGGCTCAGTGGTTAGAAGTGTATATGGTGGCTCAGTGGTTAGCACTGTATACGGTGGCTCAGTGGTTAGCACTGTATATGGTGGCTCAGTGGTTAGCACTGTATATGGTGGCTCTGTGTTTAGCGCTGTATATGGTGGCTCAGTGGTTAGCACTATATGGTGGCTCAGTGGTTAGCACTGTATATGGTGGCTTAGTGGTTAGCACTGTATGGTGGCTCAGTGGTTAGCCCTGTATATGGTGGCTCAGTGGTTAGCACTATACGGTGGCTCAGTGGTTAGCACTGTATGTGGTGGCTCAGTGGTTAGCACTGTATGTTGGCTCAGTGGTTTGCACTGTATATGGTGGGTCAGTGGTTATCACTGTATGGTGGCTCAGTGGTTAGCACTGTAAATGATGGCTCAGTGGTTAGCACTCTATGTTGGCTCAGTGGTTTGCACTGTATATGGTGGGTCAGTGGTTATCACTGTATGGTGGCTCAGTGGTTAGCACTGTATATGGTGGCTCAGTGGTTAGCACTATATGGTGGCTCAGTGGTTAGCACTGTATATGATGGCTTAGTGGTTAGCACTGTATGGTGGCTCAGTAGTTAGCAGTGTATACGGTGGCTCAGTGGATTGCACTATGTATGGTGGCTCAGTAGTTAGCAGTGTATATGGTGGCTTAGTGGTTAGCACTGTATGGTGGCTCAGTAGTTAGCAGTGTATATGGTGGCTCAGTGGTTAGCACTGTATATGGTGGCTCAGTGGTTAGAAGTGTATATGGTGGCTCAGTGGTTAGCACTGTATACGGTGGCTCAGTGGTTAGCACTGTATATGGTGGCTCAGTGGTTAGCACTGTATATGGTGGTTTTGTGGTTAGCACTGTATATGGTGGCTCAGTGGTTAGCACTGTATATGGTGGCTCAGTGGTTAGCACTGTATATGGTGACTCAGTGGTTAGCACTATATATGGTAGCTCAGTGGTTAGCATAGTATACGGTGGCTAAGTGGTTAGCACAGTATATGATGGGTCAGTTGTTAGGACTGTATATGGTGGGTCAGTGTTTTGCACTGTGTGGTGGCTCAGTAGTTAGGACAGTATATGGTGGGTCAGTGGTTTGCACTGTATGGTGGCTCAGTGGTTAGCAGAGTATATGGTGGGTCAGTGGTTAGTACTCTATATGGTGGCTTAGTGGTTAGCACTGTATATGGTGGCTCAGTGGGTAGCTGTCTTCGCGTGTTTTCTGCCCCGTCTTCCCCTGTTCTCTGCCTCGTCTTCCCCTGTTCTTTGGCCCTGTCCTCTACCAGTGTGTCCCGCTGTCTTCTGCTGCTGTACTGTGTCCCTGTTTACCCCTGTCCTGTGCCTGTGTCCCCCTGTCCTCTGCCCATGTCCCCCTCTCCTCTGCCCATGTCCCCCTGTCCCCTGCCCGTGTCCTCCTGTCCTCTGCCCCTGTGTGCTCCTGTCCTCTGGCCCTGTGTCCTCCTTTCCTGTGCCCTGTGTCCCCCTGTACTCTGCCTGTGTCCTGTGTGCCCCTGTCCTCTGCCTCTGTTCTGTGTCCCCCTGTCCTGTGTGCCCCTGTTGTGTGTGCCCCTGTCCTCTGCCCCTGTTGTGTCCCCCTGTCCTCTGCCTGTGTCCTGTGCGCCCCTGTCCTCTGCCCCTGTTCTGTGTCCTCCTGTCCTGTGTGCCCTTGTCCGGTGTCCCCCTGTCCTGTGTGCCCGTGTCCTCTGCCTCTGTTCTGTGTCCCCCTGTTCTGTGTTCCCCTGTCCTCTGCCCCTGTTGTGTCCCCCTGTCCTCTGCCCCTGTCCTGTGTGGCAGAGTCCTCTGCCCCTGTTGTGTGTCCTCCTGTCTTGTGTGCCCCTGTCCGGTGTGCCCCTGTCCGGTGTCCCACTGTCCTGTGTGCCCCTGTGCGGTGTCCCCCTGTCCTGTGTGCCTCTGTTCTGTGTCCCCCTGTGCTGTGCGCCCCTGTTCTGTGTGGCCTTGTCCTGTGTCCCCCTGTCCTGTGTGCCCCTGTCCTGTGTGCCCCTGTTCTGTGTCCCCCTGTCCTCTGCCCCTGTCCTGTGTGCCTGAGTCCTCTGCCCCTGTTCTGTGTCCTCCTGTCCTGTGTGCCCTTGTCCGGTGTCCCCCTGTCCTGTGTGCCCCTGTCCGATGTCCCCCTGTCTTGTGTGCCCCTGTCCTCTGCTTATGTTCTGTGTCCCCCTGTCCTGTGTGGCAGAGTCCTCAGCCCCTGTTGTGTGTCCTCCTGTCCTGTCTGCCCCTGTCCGGTGTCCCCCTGTCCTGTATGGCCCTGTCCGGTGTCCCCCTGTCCTGTGTGCCCCTGTGCGGTGTCCCCCTGTCCTGTGTGCCTCTGTTCTGTGTCCCCCTGTGCTGTGTGCTGTGTGCCCCTGTTCTGTGTGGCCTTGTCCTGTGTCCCCTTGTCCTGTGTCCCCCTGTCCTGTGTCCCCCTGTCCTCTGCCCCTGTCCTGTGTGCCTGAGTCCTCTGCCCCTGTTCTGTGTCCTCCTGTCCTGTTTGCCCTTGTCCGGTGTCCCCCTGTCGTGTGTGTCCCTGTCCTGTGTGCCCCTGTTCTGTGTCCCCCTGTCCTCTACCCCTGTTGTGTCCCCCTGTCCTCTGCCCCTGTCCTGTGTGCCTGAGTCCTCTGCCCCTGTTCTGTGTCCCCCTGTCCTGTGTGCCCTTGTCCAGTGTCCCCCTGTTCTGTGTGCCCCTGTCCGGTGTCCCCCTGTCCTGTGTGCCCCTGTCCTCTGCTTCTGTTCTGTGTCCCCCTGCCCTGTGTGCCCCTGTCCTCTGCCTCTGTTCTGTGTCCCCCTGTCCGGTGTCCCCCTGTCCTGTGTACCCCTGTCCTCTGCCTCTGTTCTGTGTACCCCTGTCCTGTGTGCCCCTGTTCTGTGTCCCCCTGTGCTGTGCGCCCCTGTTCTGTGTGGCCTTGTCCTGTGTCCCCCTGTCCTGTGTGCCCCTGTTCTGTGTCCCCCTGTCCTCTGCCCCTGTTGTGTCCCTCTGTCCTGTGTGCCCCTGTCTTCTACCCCTGTTCTGTGTCCCCTTGTCCTCTGCCCCTGTTGTGTCCCCATGTCCTGTGTGCCCCTGTTCTCTGCCCCTGTTGTGTCCCCCTGTCCTGTGGCACAGTTCTTTATCCCCCAGTCATGTGTGCCCCTGTCCCCCTGTCCTCTGCTCTCGGTATTCCTTCCACTGGCATTGAAGCCGGTCATATGACAGGGCGGGCTAATGTGACATCACTTAGGGCCTGTCACATGACCGGCTCCAAAAAGAAAGTATTTCTCCAGGCAGCAGAGCGGGGAGGGGGAAGTGCGGAGCGGCCGGGGGAGAGAACGGGCGGCAGCGGCGCTACTGGCTGCCATATGCGGCGGAAGATGAGCGGTGTCTAGTGTCAGGAGATCAGCGGCTTGCACATAAGCGGCTGATCTCCCGATGGGCGCTGGCCGGTCACCTCGGCGCTATGTTGGTGGGGGCGGACGGGTGGGTGGCGGAGACGGCGGGTGGGCAGCAGAGACTGCTCGCGATGACGCTAACGCGTCATCGCTCGCAGTGCCGCAAAGGATTATGGGATTCGGCTACAGTGCCCGAATCCCAAACTCCCAATTATATAAGTAGATATGGTGTATTTTTTGTTATTTTTCATGGTGAGATGTAGGGAGATCGGCAAAACAGTAATCCAGGTAATTTGAAACAGACCTTATTATTTGTCAATATTTTAAGAATTATATGTATCTGCTAAGAGCTATGATGAGATAAATGATCATAGATAAGCTGAATACAGATGTATAGCTTGTAATGTGATTAGTAATGAAGTTTTTCTATTAAATTTGATGTTCTCATACTGAACTTTTGCTTTCTCTTTGTTCTTACATACACACGCCTCTATGAAGTCATCTTTAACGCCTGTTTTTCAAAAGGTAGCCTCCTAGTTTTAGCTATGTATAAAAAAGGCCTCATGATATTGTTCGGAGCCAGACTACAATGCCTGAATCATGATACCATCTTGTGTCTGGACACCTGCGTGTGTCATAATGCTTTGTATCCTGTATCCTATCTGTTTTGTCGCATTCTCTATAATAAACCCAGCCCCTACTTCAGAAGAATTGTCTACATAGTTTTCTCGGACTTTGGTAACTAACAGACAAGGATTTTCTTTCAGAGGGGCTTTTGCATTAAGGAGGGTGCTAGGGCCAAAAAATCGGCAGAGGCCCAGAGGGTTTCCCTGACCATAAAATTGAAGCTCTAAGACAGGATCCTCATGGCGACTCCCTCACTGGCCACTTTGAGAGAAGTGATCAGACTAAGGGACAAATTAAAAGATCTGGCAGTGGGGGGAGCGGAATAATTATTAATCTTCTCTAAACAAAAATTTTATGAAAGAGGCAATAAAGCACATACACTTTTAGCTCGCCAGTTAAAGGAACGCACTGCCGCCTCATGTCCCCAGGCTTTGCAAGACACAGTGGGAGTAACTCATTACCACCCTGATGCCATTGCCGACATTTTTTATACTTTCTACAACAAACTCTATAATCTCAGGGCTCCACCGGCCAATGGCTCCCAGGGTTTGGAGACTCTTGAGAACTCTCTTACTACCCCAGACCTCCCATCCTTGCCTCGTGAAACGACTGATGCACTAAACAATGCAGTATCTCCTGATGAGGTAGAGGAGACCCTGGAGTCTGTCCCTCAGGAAAAGTCGCCTGGTCCAGATGGCCTGAGATATTTATACTATAAGACATTTGCTAAAATACTCCTCCCCCATATTTCATTATTGTTCAACTCTTTCCTACAAGGTGATCTCCATCCCGCCCTCAATGCTACACTCCCATCTCATTCTTCTTCCAAAGCCGCCTAGAGACCCCTTGGACTGCGCAAACTACAGGCCGATTGCTCTATTAAATTCAGATTTGAAGATATTCATCAAGTTGCTGGCCTCCAGGTTTAATCAATGGTTGCCTATGATCGTACATAAGGATCAGGTGGGCTTTATCCCATGCTGTCAGGGTGGAGATAACACTAGGAGGGTGATAGATTTGGTGGATGCCTTGAACTGTAAGAATCTGCAGACCTTAGTCTTGAGCCTCGATGCGGAGAAAGCTTTTGATCACCTTTCCTGGCCTTTCCTTTTTGGTGCTTTGTGGGTCTTTGGTGTCTCGGGCGGCTTCCTGTCCGCACTACGGTCATTATACAACCATCCCACAGCGGCTGTAAAACTTCCACTATGTACCTCTAAACCATTCACTATATCAAACGGTACTAGACAAGGGTGCCCCCTGTCGCCCCTTCTGTTTGCCCTTTGCATTGAGCCCCTGGCAGCAGCCTTAAGGCGGGACCCCAATATTTTGGGAGTACCGATTGGAAGCAAGGCATTTAAGATTGCACTAGTGGCGGACGATGTTCTACTGATGCTTACCAACCTCCACATATCTCTCCCAAACATTATGAAAGCTCTGAGGAGGTATGAGGATTTATCTGGATATAAATTTAACTCTAGTAAAACTGAGGCTAAGCTGTTGAACATTCCCCCCGAGGTGTGGGACCATCTACATCTGACTTTTAAATTTAGGTGGAAAACAGATGCCGTCAAGTACCTGGGGGTCCAGATAACGTCCTCATATGACACCCTCTACAAGCTTAATTTTCCCTCACTATTCAAAGAATCTAAAGCCCCTCTGACTAAATGACTTTTTCTCCCCCTATCCTGGATGGGCCGGATAGCGGCGGTAAAAATGAACCTACTGCCTAGATTGATTTATGCTTTTGACACCCTTCTAGTCCAAGTTCCGATTTCAGAGCTGAAATTTCTCCAGGTGGCTATTCTTAGATTTATATGGCAGCAAAAGCATCATAGAGTGGCTAAGGCAGTCCTGATGACTCATAAGACTATGAGAGGGCTATCAGTCCCAGATATTCTTAAATATTACTGGGCTGCCCACTTGAGGAGAATCCCTTGCTGGACATCCCTATGGGCCTACAGCAGGTGGAATGAAATGGAGAAATTGTGGATTGCCTCGATACACCCCAACTCTCCTCTGTGTCACCTGCACAATGTAGTTCTTTCCCCCCTCTTCTAGGCCCAATGCAGTTCATACGTGAAATATGGCTCACCAGCATGAGGAGGTTTGCCCTCATGTCGCCTTATTCCCCCTTTATGTCCTTCCTCTACCAACCATTGCTCCCAAGCAGTTTAGAATCTTCTATGATCCATCCCTGGCTTAAAGTGAGTTTGTTCAGATTTGCGGACATTATTGATGGGAGGACCATGGAGATTCATTTCTTTGAATATCTCAAACGTTACTTTTCCCTCTCCAATAGGGAATTCTTTCAATATATTCAAATCAGAGATTGGAAAATTGAGAGAATATGTAGGAGGGGTACTGACACCAGGGGTCTGATTTTAGAAATATATAGCCTACGATCAGGTCCTCGGAAAGGGTTTGGTGAACCTTTCCTATATAAGCGCAAGTGGGAGGCTGCCCTGGAGAGGCGAATATTCCCCCCGAGAGTGGTCTGTCATCAGGAGAAATGCCGCAACATCATCAGTGTGCACCCTTTATAAAGAAAACATTTACAAGATACTATTCCAAACTTGAGATAGGAAACCAGGTACTGAACTCTCTGAGGCTTTATGGAGGGGCACACACAATGGCTTCCAGGAATCCGGGGTTGCTCGGCACAGTCTAAGGGTACCTTTACACGCGGTAACTTTTCTAGGAATTTCACTGGCTGCAGTGAAATCATGGACACATTGTTCTATCTTGTTGCTGTGTACGAATGGAACAATGTCTCCATGATTTCACTGCAACCAGTAAGTTGCCAATGAAATTCCTAGAAAAGTTGCCGCGTGTACAGGTACCTTAAGGCAACAATTTAAAACAGAAGATGCGGCACTCATCCAGGTCCGGGTTGCTCTGCGGTTTTATTTATACAACCATGCGGATACAAGCAAGGGAGGGGATGCAAAGGACTATGGTCACTGTTTCGCAAACACTTGTACTTCTACGGGTCCAAGTTACAAAGTGTATGACGTCGGTTGCCACCCATATATAGGCGGGTCAAACAACGTCAGTATGTTAAATCAGACAAAACATTTAAAAACATAGTTAACACTCTTTCACACTTTTTTACATAGTTTGAAAACATAAATGCAAGTACAATAAACTGATAACGAAAACTTTACCATGAATAGGAGGAACTGCACCTTATGGATTTCCACTGATACTGTTCTGTGGCTTCCCAGGGGTTAATGTGCCACAGTAACATCACACGGGTTCCCTCCCCACAACACACTGACACTACACTAGCACCTCTGGGCCAGGAGGGGGAGCTAAACCAGCTCCCTTATATTCTTTGGGTCAAGAGGAAGTAGTTAGTCTAGGCTAGAGGAGAGTTCAGTACATAGTAGTACTGTGAAGAGTCCAGTTCCTGGGAGAACTGAGGGAGACTGTAGTGTAAAGGAGCTACGTCAGGCTTCTCTACAGTCTGCTCACTGATTCCAGGCCTAACCAAGGTCTGAGGGAAGGAGAACAAAGGAACACATCTGGGAGACTGTGTGCCATCACCACTCGCCCCGGAGGAGCGCACAGAACGGACACCGGATCCGAAACTGTGACAGACACACGCAGCACAGTAAATCCAGGGATAGTGGAGTTTCTAGATCGACACGGTACCAGAGCAAAGCAACACGGTGGGGTCAGCAGCACACGGAAGACTCAGGTTGCCTAGCCAAGGGGTACCTGTGAGGAGAGAGACTGTGCCAGCAGCTCAGCTAGAAACAGCAGCAGGCCCACACACACACAGCGCAGCAGGAGGAAGCTGAGGACCCGGACAGGGTGGGAGCAACCCGGCCCCATTACTCCGTGGACAATAATCTGCTACATCTGCAGTAAAGCTTTGGAAAACTACAGAAACGTGAGTGTGTGTTCCTTGAACCCGTCTCCACTATTCATCCCTTTATTACCACAGCTATCATATCCACCATAGACTCTAATTACCACTGCCCCGGGGAACCAGCCTCTACCTACGGAGAGCCATTCCATCTAAGCTGCCCAACATCATCACCGGAGGTTCTGCAGCAGCGGTGGTCCCCCTGACCACACACTGTGGGTGGCGTCACGACAGGCATTTATCCCTTGTAAATATCCCCTTTTACTTGTGGAACCCGGGACACGGTCCAGACCAGGTCCTCCGTGACATCCCCAGCAGCAACCAGGTCCGGTACTGAGTACCCCTTCACAGTGGGCTCCACAGTACCATTCCTGCAGCTGAGCAGAAAGACAAGAATAATCGACCAATGATCGTTGCTTGGATACCATATACACGTCCAAATTCTCAATATTGCTCCAGCCCAACAGACCAAAGCAAACAATAAAATCTGCTATTGAACATGAAAGGGCTCATAAAAAGGTTTTAGGCAGCCGTCACACGCATCAATTTCCTGCACGATATCGCTTAAGTGATCTGCTTTTTGATCGCTTAAGCGATATCGTTTGTGCGTCGCTGCGTGTAATCAAGCGATTTTACTCAGTAAAATCGCTTGATTGTTAGATCGCAGATTTGTGAGCCGGAGCTCATATAAAGCGATAATCGCTTGATCAATCTGCATCATCGTGGTGTGTGACACCACGATGAACGATTTCCCAGCGGAAGAGCCTATGCTGGGAGATGGTATCTATGGTAAACGTTGGGTTACTAAGCACCACGTGGCACCTAGTAACCCGATGTGTACCATAGTTACCAGTGATCTCGCTGCTCCACATCGCTGGTGAGTCTGCCTGTGTGACAGCTCACCAACGATGTGAACGATATTGTTAGCGATCGCGCGTGCATGTGTTCGCTAACAATATCGCTCTCAACATTGAAGCATGTGACAGCCGCCTTAAGGAGATTTAATAAGGAAAAGAAGGAAAGAAGGATAAGAGGAAAGAAGAGATAGGATGGAAGGATGATTTACCCTTATCGATTGTCTTTATAAATAGCTTTTACGGGTATTCTCTATTTTAGTATTTTTCTCACCAGGAAGAGGGGTTATCATTATAGGCATAAGGAATTGGGTAAGCTTAATGAATTTAAATCCGATCTAAAAGATGATCCATAATAAATGGATCAAGAAAGGTATTTTTATATGTAATAAAATTAATCAAGAGATATTCTCACAAGACCAATTATAAGAAAATAGCCAAATCTATTTTTTCGTTTAAACCTAGAGCCCCTTGTGCATCCATTAAAATAATCTACTTAGCCTCAACTTGCAGTAGGTGCTTATGAAAATCACCACCTTGTGGAAGAGGTTTTGGTTTTTCCAATCCCGCAAAACTCAACAAATCCAGATTACTAGAATGGTACTCTTTAAAGTGCTCAATTAATCTTGGGCTACCTTTGCCTGATGTAATTGAATTATAGTGTTCGCGCAACCTATGGAATAGGGGACGAATAGTCTTCCCTATGTAGAACCTCTTGCACGGACAGAAAAGAACATAAACTAACCAACTGCTCCTACAATTTATGAAGGACTTCACTGAGACCATGTTATTACCTACCTGTAGGCATTTTCCCAAACAACAATATTGGCACCATGGGCAGGTGTTACATCTATAATTACCCTTTATGCCACTAACTGTTAAAAAGTTTTTATTAGGAGCTTCAATCCTCCTCCTAACTAACAGATCCTCAATATTTCTACATCTCTGATAAGTAACTATGGGGGTTGTCACTTTTAAAATGCCTTGATCTGATTCAAGAACGTGCCAATGACGCTTAATGGTGGATGCAATCAAAGGGTACATTGGACCGAAGTTGAAATTAAAGAAAAACTTATTCTTACTTTTATCCACATTTTAGTTTTTCCGACCTCACAGATAGAGAGTCTGGTAAGGCCCTATTCCTATCTGATTGCAGGACTCCTAGGGGATATCCTCTACACAAGAAAGCTTGTTCTAACTCATTTGCCTGCCTTTCTGAATTAATCTCTGTATTGTTCATCCGTTTTACTCTCAAGAACTGGCTAAGGGGTAAACCTCTTTTTGTGTGGAGCGGATGGGCGCTCTGGTAATGAAGAAGAAAATTCGTCACTATTGTTTTCCTAAAAATGGACCTGTTGACTTTACACCCCGAAATTTCCAACTTTACATCCAAAAACTCCAAAATTTGATCACCGAAAACCGAAGTGAAGCGCATATTAAAGGTATTTTTAGTGTTGAGGAACTCAACAAAAGAGTCTAAGTCCTCTTTACTACCACACCACACAATCATTATGTCGTCGACATAACAAACATAATACTTGATGTACTTCAAAAATGGATTCTGGACTTAATTAATAAGATCCTCTTCTCATACTGCAAGATACAAGTTAGCTAAGGTACAACCAGCAGGCGTTCCCATAGCGGTACCGACCCGCTGCTGGTACCACTGGTTCAAAAAAGTAAAGGCGTTGTGCTCCAAAATAAAACCTAACGCCTCCACTATGAATTCAGTTGTCAACTCATCAACACTTGAAGATCCCAAAATCCGTTTAATGACACTAACGGTTTTTGGGGAATCCTCGTATAGAGGCTTTCAATATCAATTGAAGTTAATTTGTACCCCTATTGCCATTGTATCTGATCAACGATCTCTGCGAAATGATTCGTGTCATGAACATAAGACGGGACACCAGCCAAAAATGGGTGAAGAAACCAATCAACGTACCTGGAGAGGGGTTCAGTCAGAGACCCCAGTTTAGACACAATAGGTCTTCCTGGGAGATCCTCTTAGTTTTTGTGGATCTTTGATATACAGTACCAATGGGACTTGACAGGGAAGGTCGGAAAAAGTTTTTCCGCTTTGTTTTTAGATAATAGTCTAAATATATAAAGAAAGGAGGCACTCACCCATATGTAAAGTTGGTCTCAGGCTTTTTTATTCAGCCTTCCGGCATGAAGCAGGGTGCAGGTTGCAGGGGAGGGGTGGTTGGGTTGCACACAACAGTGACTGTTTCGGATGTAATCACCCTTCAACTGGTCTTCTTTCTTTTTTTTTTTTTCAACTTTAATTTTTATTCATTTTTCTTAACAATGGAAATATAACACATAACATGGCAATGCAGTCAAATGTACATAGTGCACCTCTTATTACCAAGAACTATTAATGTCAGCTTGCGTCCTTTTTTTTTTTTTTTACAGCTGTAATGAATCCACAGAAAGGTCCCACATCTGCCACGTTCGGATAAATTTGTCCATTGAATTATGGAGTGTGGCAGTCAGGTGTTCCATCAATCGAATATCTTTTATTCGTGCATACCAATCAGATAATGAGGGTGGAGCCCTCTTCTTCCAGTGGAGAGATATCATGCATTTCGCCGCCGTAAAGAGATGTAGCAGAAGTCTACTCTCAGATTTAGTCAAACCTGGGGGAAAAAGGTTTAGTAGACAAACAGTCGGGTCCAAAGGCAGGTGATGGTCTAGAACCCGGGACACTACCGTTACAACTGATCTCCAAAAGTCACAAATCAATGGGCAGGACCAGAAAATATGATATAAAGATGCTTTCTTGTGAGCACATCTCCAGCAGTTATCAGGTATGGTTGGGTTAAACCTATGGAGGAGTTCGGGCGTATAATACCAAGTCATCAGTATTTTCATCTGGTTCTCCTTGTACAATGTGTTAATTGACGTCCTAAACGTTCTATCCCATATGACCTTCCACATCTGGCCAGAGATCTCTCGCCCCAACCAAGCCTCCCGTCTTGTCATATAAGCATGTTTTATAGGACCCCAATTACCTCGGGAGTTCAAAATAAAGTATATATTAGATATAAGGCCCCTTGTAGAAGCTCCCTGAGAGCAAAGATTTTCAAATTGAGTTGGACCTGAGTGTTTATTGGACCCCATGGCTGACATGTAGTAATGTAGTATTTGCCCATATGAGTAACACAGACTTTCTGGTAACTTATATAGTGAGCGCAGTTCGGTGAATGGTCTTGGCTTGCGTGTAAGCGGATTTATTATGTCACGAAAACAAAAAAGGCCTACCCCAGCCCATTTATGCATTGTGGTTAAATCCATAGCCCCCGACAGTTGCGCGTTATATAGGAAAGGTGTCAGGAGAGATGTGTGTGCCGCCAGCTGAAATTTGATTCTGCATCTACTCCATATGTCTCTGGTAAAAGCCATTGGGCCCAGCAACATTCTAGAGGAGATCTCTGAAGGTTTGCCCCATATCAACGAGGCAGGGTGGTGAGGGGCCAGCCACAACTGCTCTACCTCTGCCCATCTAGTGCATGCTGGCAATGTCGACAAGTGGGACAAATGGCGCAAATGCGTTGCATAGTAATATAGCTTAATATCCGGGCAAGCAACACCTCCCTCTTGTTTTGACGCGTAGAGGACTGAATCTGGTATACGGTGTCTACCCGAGTGCCATATGAACTTCATTAGTAATGACTGGATTCGTTTTAAAGTTACGACGGGTACTCTGACTGATATCGTTTCAAATAAATATAAAAAGCGGGGGAGAATGGACATTTTAATAGCCGCAATCCTACCCAGAAGCGATATCTTAAGGGCTGACCATCTTGTAAGTTGGGATTCTACTTTGCGTATTAAGGGTGGGAAATTAGCCTGAAATAAGGTTTTATAACTAGAGGTCATATTGATCCCCAAATAGCGTATGGATGTTGTGCACCATTTGTAGTTATGGGTTTGTTTAAGGAGGTGAAGTTTAGATTTTGGAATATTTATGGGTAAAGCCTCGGTCTTCGCAGAATTAATTTTATAGCCCGACAATTTAGCATATGACGTAATAACCTTATGAAGGTTAGGTAAAGAAGTAACGGGGTTTGTTAAAGAGAGAATCACATCATCCGCGAACAGGGCGATTTTGAATGATCTACTTTTAAGGTGGATTCCTAAGATATCAGGGTTATTCCTAACTTGTGCAGCCAGCGGTTCAATACTGAGAACATAGAGCAGGGGAGAAAGGGGGCACCCCTGTCGCGTCCCATTTTTTATGGGCAAATATTTAGAGTGGGCGTGAGGAAGGCGAACCAGAGCAGTGGGTGATGAATACAGCCCCCTCAGTGCTGTAACAAAAGGCCCCGAGAGGCCGAAGTGGTGAAGAGAGCGGAACATAAATGACCAATCCAGCCTGTCGAAAGCCTTTTCTGCGTCTAAACTCAGCAAAAGAGCCTCCCTCCCCTCCCTGTTGGCCACCTCAATCAGGTCCATAACACGCCTAGTATTATCTCCCGCCTGACGGTATCGCACAAATCCCACCTGGTCTTTGTGGATCAGATGTGGAAGCCACGTCCCCAGCCTTTCCGCCAGTATTTTGGTGAAAATTTTTAGATCTGAATTTAATAGGCTGATTGGACGATAGCTTGCACATTCCATTGGGTCTTTACCCTCTTTTGGGATGACGGTAATATAGGACCAGATAATTGAATCAGGTATCTCCCCTCCCTCCATAAAAAGGTTAAACAGTGAAACCATATGAGGAGACAAGATATCTGTGTATGTTTTATAATAAAGGTATGGCAACCCATCAGGACCTGGTGCCTTGCGACCCGGTAGTTCTTTTATAGTTTTCTCAATCTCCTCCACCGTGATTTTCCGATTTAGATCGTCTAGAGCTGACTGAGAGAGTTTAGGTAGGCGACACGATGTGAGGTAGTCGTCTAGGATTGTGTTATATCCTCTCTGAGTCTTTTGTGGTGTGAGGGAGAGGGAATAAAGGGAAGAGTAGTAATCATAAAATATATCTGCTATTTTAGCCGGATCATAGTGAATCACGCCCGATGGATCTTTAATACCATATGGGGAGTTATTAATAGCTTGATCTCTCAGTCTTTTAGCTAGCATTGTATGTGCTTTATTACTATACTCATAGAATTTCTGCCTAGAGTATCTAAGAATAACCTCTACTTTATTGTGGGAAATGGTTTTTAGTTGGTTTCTCAGATCTATCACCTCTTTCAAGAGCAGTTTTGTGGGGTGAGTTAATAATCGTGCCTCTGCTGTCTTCAGTTCCCGCTCAATTTTAAGGTATCGGGATTTGGTATCTTTTTTGATCTTGGATGATAATGCAATGCACTCTCCCCTGAAGACCGCCTTATGGGCCTCCCACAGGACAGACAATGACGGAGAAGAGGGGGCGTTTTCAGTGAAATAGTTTATTAGAGACTTCCTCAATTTATCCCGTGTGTCTTTATTAGTCATAAGGGACTCGTTCAATCTCCAATGGTTTAACTTGGGGGGGTCAGGTGTCAATTTAAGGTCAATCGTCAGAGGGGCATGATCGGACCATGATATACTGCCAATGGTCGCGGATGTCAGAGAACGCAATGAGATCACGTCCCCAAAGAAATAGTCTATACGACTATGAGAATCATGGGGATGTGAGTAAAACGTAAACTTCCTATCTGTTGGGTTGTCAATACGCCATAGATCATACAATGTGTTTCCACGTAGTAGTTTCCGAAATCCAATAGAGACATAGTCTGCTTTTGTACGTCCATGACGGGAGGATATGGGAACCAGTCTATCTCTTGTTTCAGAAAATACCATATTAAAATCGCCGCCAATTATCTGGGCCATTCCTCGTTCAGGGTGCAAACGGGCTAAGACTGAAGCTACAAACCTTATCTGGTTAGAATTAGGGGCATATAGGTTGCACAACATAATTGGTATTCCCCCTATGTTCCCATAGACAATGGCAAATCTGCCCTGGGGGTCAAGTTCTGATTTGGTTACTTGAATTGTACAGTGGCGGGAAATCAGGATTGCCACCCCAGCTGTTTTAGTCTTAGCCGTGGCAGAGAATGTAGTGGGAAACCAGTGTTGCGCAAATTTAAAAGACCCCTTATCCGAAAGATGGGTCTCCTGCAGAAAGACAATATCTGCTTTGGACTCCCGCATCTCCCGGAGAGCAAGCCGTCTCTTCAGGTCTGAGTTTAGACCCTTAACGTTGAGAGTGAGTAGTTTAACCATTATAGGATAAAGGTTCACCTAGAGCATTTAAAGGGGGCTTGGATGGGGGCCTGACAGGTTCACAGATTTGGAGAACAGTATCATGAGGACTCAGCTGAGAGATTGCAAACATACAAGTACCGCATTTCTGAACATAAGTAACAAACTGTACATTTAAAGAGAAGAAGAAAAAAAAAGAAAAAACATTGGATGAATACTATAGGACAACAACGTGTCGTCCCAAAATGAGAGCCGAGTGTAAATTGGCGTTAGCCACTTAGGGCCGCCACCAAGGGCCTCTGCACAACGAAACCAGTTGTGAGATTAGTAACACAGCTCTCGTCTGTGGGGGTACACGTCGAACCTACGAGAGCAGTTATCATACAGAATCCCGCTCCCAAGAGCTGCAAATTCTTACTAAGGAGCCAAGATCAGTATATCTATAATCCCACACATGGGGATAAGGGAAAAGAGTATGCATTCAAGTCAGTCATCATATGCTATAGTCACCCATCACGCGAATCCATCCTCCTGGGGACTCTCCATGTCGTTTTACGCGGGGTAGACTGCCACCAAGTTTGCTGCAGAGGAGGCAGCCGCAGCGGCATTGACCAATCCGGCAGATCTGGTTGTTCGATGGACATTGCGCGGCAGAAGGACTCCAAATCTTCCAGGCCTCGCAATGTGGCCACTCGCTCTCCCTTCTTAGCTGAGAGGCTAAAAGGAAAGCCCCACCTGTATGGAATATGGCTGTTTTGTAGAATGTCTCAATGCTCTCCGCTGCTGTAGAGTAATCCACGAGAGGTCCTGAAAAAGCTGTATCTTTGTGTTATTGTGGGTAATTTGTTTAAGTTGTCTTGCTTTTGCCATAATATCTTCTTTTAGGGAGAAGTCCGTAATACGGCAGATTATGTCTCTGGGGTTTCCCGTCAAGCTTTTCGGTCTTAAAGCCCTATGAGCCCTGTCCATTTTGATAGGGTGTTCCGCTGGGCGGCATAACACCGAGTTGAAGACCGTTTGCAGAGTACCCACTACATCTTCCGTATCTCTCGTCTCCGGAACTCCTCTGATCCTAATGTTGTGTCGTCTTCCCCTGTTGTCTAGATCCTCAACGTGTCTTTGGAGATCTCTTATGACGGAGGCCTGAGCAGCTGTTTGGGACTGTAAATGTCTTATAACTGTTCTAGCTTGGTTGTGGTCCTCCTCTAATTGATGTACCCTCTGGGTCAAGGCTACCACCTCCCGTCTTGTTGCCGCCAGTTCCGAGCGACAGGTGTTTTTAATCTCAGCAATCAGCAGTTTAAAGTCTTGCTTGGTTGGTAGCTGTTGTACGTATTGCCACCAGTCAGAAGGCGGGGGAGGGGGGTAAAAGCCCTCCCGGGACTGCCAGGACAATGCAGGGTTTCGGTATACGGTGTTCTCTCTAGAATCATCCAGCAGGGACTCAGGTCTAGTTGTCAGTTCTCTAGGCTCAATGGATCCATTCAGAGTCTGTCGGACCCGACTCACCGGACGGGATGGTCTCTGGGGGCGACTGGGTTCCTCTAGAGCTTGGGTTGCCCAATTATCTCCTGCCCAGGTAGATCCCCACCAGTTTTCGTCAGTGGGATCGGATAGGGTTCTCCGGGCATTGTCATCTTCTGGGGACACCCCGTAATGAGCAGCGATGTTTGGGCTCCCCACTAAGCCCCTTTGTAGGTTGGTGGGACTCTCTATGTGGTCTTCTATAATCTCCCCAGATGTAGAAGGGGGTAAATTGGGGTATCCAGTGTTCTCCCTCTCTATATCATACATATCTGGGGTCTCATCATGTGTGGGGTCACATCTAATTTTTAATGGCTTCAGCACAGGGGTATTGTCCCTACTTGTGTCAGGTGAAAGATCCCTTATTGTTGTCTGTGGCTTTGCTGCAGCCAGGGGAGCTGGAGAGGTGACCAAAGCTTGAGGCTCCGCCCCCACTACTCCAGAGGTGTCAATCTGCTCACCTCGTCTTCCCCGCCCTGCCAGAGCTTCAGGCGCGCGAAAGCTCCCGGAAGAGGGAGATGGAGCAGCTCCACCCGCCATCTTGGGCCACCTGTCCGTCTCCAGTGCCCGTCCCTCCTCCTCCTGCTCCGGGCTCTCCACAAAAGCGGCGGTCCGGCGGGGACCGCATTGCGGCGGTGGCGCGGCTGATGCACCGCTGCCATTCTGTTTGGCTGCTGGTGCAGGGGCTGGGTGGAGGGCGGGTGACTCACCGGCGGCTCCCGGTCCCGGCTATAGCTCCTCCGGGCTCTCCACAACAGCGGCGGGTCGGCGGGGACCGCATTGCGGCGGTGGCGCGGCTGATGCCCCGCTGCCACTCTGTTTGGCTGCTGGTGCAGGGGCTGGGTGGAGGGCGGGTGACTCACCAGCGGCTCCCGGTCTTGGCTGTAGCTCCCCAGCAGGAGCAGGGGCAGCATCTCCACCTCGCAGCAGGTATGAATCCAGGGTGGAGGGTGCCTGTGTCCCTGCGTCCTTGGGCTGTTTCTGTGCTCTTTTCTTTCCCATCTTGGGACTCCTCAGGCTAGTTTAGGGGCTAATTTAGGCTCTTGAGTGCAGGAGCTCCAGCCTCACACGTCTGCTCCCATGGAAGTCCGGACACGCCCCCCTGGTCTTCTTTCTTGTTGCTGTGTACAAATGGAACAATGTGTCCATGATTTCACAGCAACCAGCAAGTTGCCAGTGAAATTCCTAGAAAAGTTGCCGCATGTAAGGCAACAATTTAAAACAGAAGATTCGGCACTCATCCAGGTCCGGGTTGCTCTGCGGTTTTATTTTCCTTTGCACCCCCTCCCTTGCTTGTATCCGCATGGTTGTATAAATAAAACCGCAGAGCAACCCGGACCTGGATGAGTGCTGCATCTTCTGTTTTCAATTATTTACAAGATACTAATGTTCTGGTACCACACCCCAGAGTTTCTACACAGGCTGGACCCATCTATTCCTCCCTCATGTTGGAGATGCGGGGAAGGTAGGGGGTCTCTCCTACACATATTCTGGTCCTGCCCAAGTATTCCACCTTTTTAGGTCCAAGTAAAATCTTTAATTGACACGTACTATATGCTGATGTGGCACTGGATCCCCTTGTGTTCCTTCTGGGTCGTGGAGCGCCGGGTATGGGCAAACTCTCTACTAGAATGTTGCAACATATTCTCACTGCGGCTAGATGCTTGATTGCACATCATTCAAACAGTTGAACCCCCCGTCGCTCCGGGACCTCATGGGGAGGATCATGGATGTTCGGTGGATGGAACACCTTACAGCCCTATTAAATGACTCCGTAGAACGCTTCCTGACTGTTTGGTCCCCATGGGATTACTATGTATAGCAAGCTCCGATCTGTAGATGGCTCGGATTTTGGCCCACTTGATCTTATCACGCAAGCTCCCCCCCTTCCCCATTCCCCCTACCCCTGGATGTCTTGTCTTTGTCTTTCTATCTATGTAGAATTTTTAGACATTTTGAGTTTGCATTATTTTCTGCCTGTTTATGCTGAACTGGACTTTAGACGATTTGGGCGACCTGTGCTGCCCTATATCTCGATGGTAAATGGTCCTATCCGTTGGAACTGGAAGGTGAGACTTTGCTATCCCCGGGAGCATCCAAGTGTCAGAATCCCACTGAGGCAGGCACTAGGGCCTCTTTTTCTTTTTTTTTCTTCTACTTTGTAGGAAATATATGAAGACGATCTTTATGTACGGAATTTCTTTTGTGACTTACTGTTTAATAAAAATTTATGGTTTAAAAAAAACAAACTAGCAGATGTTCACGCCATTTTGATGGTAATTCAGCATTCCTATACAACTCATTCCATTCCTGAGCTTCTTGTAGAACTCCATTTAGGTCCATACATGTTACAACGCATTTATACCTTGAAGCGGATCATTTCCAGGTTGGGGGTCTGGTTTTTCACCCTGTTTTTCTCTCCTTTTGAACATGTCACTTGTCATATATAATTAGTTCCTTTTAGAACCACAATCCGATGGCAAATGTATTGGGAGAGAAATATCAATGGTCGTGACTCATATGTTGTGTCTGTGGGTGGGTGGAAGATAAGAACAAGTATATATATATATTCTTTGTAATATAACTGGGAAGTGCGCAACAACATAATTGTTCTTGTCTCTATCTGTGCGTTGTGTTATTCCTTCCAGGTTCTATCAATGCATGATATACAGGACTATTTTTATTCAACAGATATGCATTTGTTTTATACTTGTGCCACAATGTTCTTTTAACAGTCTGCATCATTGTTCACTCTTGTCAGGTTGTGGATTTTCCCTTGTTTGAAAGCCTTTTCCATATATTAAAGGATTATTATTCTTTTCCTTGTATCTATAAAAGCAAACAACTTGTATATAGCATTGTCTATAAACAAGAGTTAACTTTTTATCCTTAAATTAATTATGTTAATTTGCTTCAGTTGTGGGTGTGGGGGTGTTTGTATATTTATATGTGGTTTTTTAATATGAATGTGCTAATCATTAAAAAGTTTTTCGAAACGTGTCTAGTTGCCCCTGCCTTGGTGCTGAGATGATTTTAATTTTTGTGTCAAAACAAAAGGATTTGAAGACTATGATGCATGGCTCACAAATGGGACCTAGTTGTTCAGAAATGATTAAAAACATACCCTGATTTGCCGTATATACATCAGAAGATGTCCTGTATTATTGCCCATTTATGCCATTCCTGGTCTTGCAGTACTGCAAAACAGCTTTAATTTGACAAGTCAACAACTAATTTGCGATCTGTAAATGCGGTTGAACTGACCATATCATATGTTGTCGAGGATTAGTGAGCAGTAGAGGGCTGTAGCTGAATACCAGCTTCAACATGCCTGTTACTTTGAGACACACACCACACATAACAACTGCCAAATTGGTTATGGATCAATGACAATTGTGAAGTTGTTGAGAACTTTGAGCACTGTACCAAGCTTGTGAGTGGTGATCTGTCAGGCTATTATCAGTGTACCCATCCCACTGCTCTGTCTGTTAAAACAATCACTGCATAATCTCAAAGAGGAAGCTTTCAATGACCAACTTGTGGCTATGGATCAAGATTTCCCAACGGGTGATACTGCCCAGCCCAGTCAATATTCTGAGCCAACATTGGGTGATGATGAGGAAGATGAGGAGGAAGAGGACTTGTTTCTGTGTGCTACCAAGGGGACTCACATTGCTATAGAGGGGACTCCCAACCCCAGCTTGGATAGCAGGAGGTGAAGGAGGAAGAGGTGAAGCAGCATGAAGAGAGGATGGGTAATGTTCCTCTTTTTGGTGACACTGCTTGAAGCTTAGCCCACAAATCACAGTTCATGTGTAAGTGCCTGTTTTAAGACTCTTGCGTGATACACATTTTTGCCAAATACCTATACTTGTTAGCCACCTTTCTCGACTGATGCTACAAGGAGAAAATTTCTTCTCTTCTTTTGGAGTCACAAAAGGGATGCACAATAGAATCTTTCAAGACGTGCCATTGTACATCAGTTGCCGTAAACATCACCTTCTGACAACGCAGGCGGCAGAGGTACCGGCTCTTTTCCAACAGCAAGGATTAATGGGGAGAGACATGTACACCTGCTACAACAGAGGTGGGGGGAAAATGTGCACAAACTGGGCCATCTCTAATAACCCAGCACATCAGCAAGGGCTATCTGTGCCTGTAACAATGCCAGGGAGATTGAAGTAGAACAAGATGCTCAAGGGGTGCTTAAATGACCATACCTGCATCATTTACGATGATTCAATTCCCTTTACTTATTGTGTGTCCAAACTGAACACTTGGCCTGACCTCTCCTTATAATCCTTGGCTTGCCCTACTGTTAGTGTCATGTCAGAGTGTGTTTTCTGTTACAATGGGGCAATCAATCATCACTGATAGGCACAAATAACTCTCCACAAAAAATATAGGCAGACATACACTGATTAAATTAAAAAAGGACTGGATTCATACCCAGTTTGTAATCAAATCCCTACAAATGACAAAAGTACAACTTAAATTCCACAAAAAAGTTAACTTTTAAAAATGATGACCAAACATTTTAAAGGGGAACTCCAGGGAGAGAAAACTTTTTAGTACAGTCCCTGCCCTGCTACATGATGCAGCAGAGCTGTACTGCAGTTCTATAATCTATAGATCTCTAAAGGTACCATCACACGCGGCAATATTGCAAGGCAATTTCACTGGCAATTTGCTGGTTGCAATGAGATCAGCAGAACTGCAGGCGGTGTCACGAGACTTTGTTTGTGTAAATAAAAATGTTCCCGTTATGTTCCAGAAAACACGAAAAGGCTCTGTACCGAGTAGGGGTAGAAACAAGTGTGTTTCACCAAGGTGGAATGTGGCGCCCCACTGGTCAGTGCACCACAGTAGGGGTACTGCACCCAAGACAGAGTGTGTGGTATCGCAGTCATTGGAGGGGATAATGTCAAACTGAGGCTCCCCAGCATCCCTACACCTAGAATAGGGGGACTAAAGGGTTACCCTGTTTGCCTGGGAGACCCAGCCCCGGTGGGAGGAGTGTCAGGATAGAAGGAGCGGGAAACACACAGACAGGAAGAGTCTAGACTGAGGAAAGAAGCAAGGAACAAGTCCTAGAGGGACACCACAGGGAGGGCGCCCGAAAAGGAGTGGCGACCCAGACAGAAAGGGGAGACCCAGTGCCAGACCGTCCGAGTAACTGGTCTGGGGGAATCCTGGTCTATAACAGGGTACTGACTTCGAGTCGCGGTGCAGGCGAGTCCAACCCTGAGCCGTCAATATCGGTGGGTCGCAGGTCTGCCAAGCAGCCCCGACCTCATCCACAATGTGCAGTCCCACAAGGTATCCTCAAACCGGGTTGAGCCCCTTAGAGAAGAAGGGTCACCTCATCACACCCGACGGGCCTGGTAGGAAGTGGGCTATACAGGGCAATGCACGGATAGTAAGGAGGCGCAAGAAAGACACAGAGGACAGTGAGAATAAAGTTGAGGGAACACTTGGAGAACCTCAGAGGGACTTTGTACCCTCCGGTGACTACCCAGCCAGCTACCCGCAAAGACTGCATGACTGTAAACCGAGTGAATTGTGAAGTGTTGCCAGTAAAGTACCCGTACAGCGTCAGCAAGCCTCCCGTGTCTTATTCTGTTAAGTTAAGGAATAGCTGTTGCCACAACGACCAGCTCAGCAGCAGCACTGCCCCGGGGCCCCCACTGTGCCTGCAGGGAGCGTTGTCAACTGGCTGCAATACCACCATCCCTGGCGGTCTGACAGTGGAGCTGGTAAGATCACCAGAACTGCAGCTGGCGTCACGAGACTTTCTTTTATTTTTATTTTCCCCTTTTTACCAAGTGACCCCCAGGGTACAAGCCGAGCACAGGCCACTGAGACATCACCCCCCAGCACTAACGCCCGGGTACAGAATTCCCAAAGACCCCTGGGCGGGTCATGGGCGTGTCATGTGCTACACAGCAGTGCTGGATTCCCAGACATACAGCCCAATACTGCTGTATATGTCCTCCATGCTGCTGCTTCTCTCTGTATGCTGCAGAGCAGTGCTAGATTCCCAGACACACAGCTCAGTACTGTCGTATTACATCATCTATGCTGCTTTTTTCTGTGCTGCATAGTGCGGGATTGCTACACATACAGCTCAGTACTACCATATAACATAATCTATGATGCTGCTTCTCTCTGTGTGCTGCAGAGCAGTGCTGGATACCCAAACATATAGCTCAATACTGCTGTATAACTTCATCTATGCTGCTTCTCTCTGTGTGTGCTACAGAGAAAGATAAGCAAAAATTCCTTTCTGTGTATTGTGAATAGATACATCACAGCAACTAGTGTCTGACCCACAAGGGTCGGGGTACTCAGCTCTCGGGCGTTTGGGTACGGTGGATGTCACGGGTGGTCGGTGCCTGAGGGTACCTTTACACGCCGCTACTGGCGGGTGGATACAACCGGATACATGCGAGAAATGTATCTTGCATCGGCAATATACCCCGTAGTAGCGGCGTGTGAAGACGGTAGTAGCCACCCGGCAGTAGCGGCACCTGTTTCCGAGCACTGCCCTGAAACAGGTGGCTACACAGCCGATTGTAGCGACCTGTATCGGCATGTAAAGAAGCAACAGAAGGGATGTCTGGACACCAGCCTATGTACCTGGTATGTAGCTGGGGCGTGACACAGGCTCCGGGTTACCGCGCCCCATCAGCGATCATTGGAGGAAGCTCCTGCATTACGATTGGTAGACACTGCATATTGAGGCATATTTAAGGAGCTGACCAGTCACACTACACAATTACTCGAGCGTCATGTATTAAACAGCCTCCTGCGATGCCTGCCCAATCATGATGTTCTTGCTTTGTCCTATCAGCGTACGGCCGTCTCGTAATCCACAATTGTGGCACGCCTATGTGTTGTCCCTGCTGCACCAGGTCCGCCCATATTAGCTTGTTGTAGCGGTGTGTAAATGAGGTAAGGTTCTCGGCAGAAGGTAACTTGAGACACCCGGCGGTGTATCTAGAGATAGATGTAACCTACTGTAGCGCACCTTGTTGCGGCGTGTAAAGATGGTGCGATTACCGTTTGCAACCGTTTGTGCTTGCTCGTGCACGTGAAGTAGCTGGTTGTATCCACCCGCCAGTAGCGGCGTGTAAAGGTACCCTAAGTCTGTGCCCTTTAGGTGACAATAAAAAGGGAAAAATTATAGGGATAAAAGCTTATAAGTGAATTTCGTGACGCCACCTGTAGATCTGCACCGGCACTGGCACTGCTGCAGACCTCCAGGGGGATGGATGGCAGCAAGGTGTTGTAGCTCCCTACAGGTAGAGCAGGGTCCCCTGGGGCAGTGTAATGTGATGATAGTAATAGGGCAGCGCAGTCTCTGCTGTGAAACTGGAATGTCACAGTTAACCAGGAAGAAACATAGATACTTGCTTGATCTGCACGGGTTCTTTACTCCAGTTACTTTCAGCTTGTACACAGTTCACAGGTGTTACAGCTCGGGTAGTGAACCAGGTGTCATAGGAGGAAGCAATGTCTCTCTGAGCCTCCAGTGATGTTCCTTCCTTTATCTTTTCCACTGTCCTACCTCTGCGCACTCCTTCCCCGCACTGCCCTGCATGAATCCTGCTTACTACCAGGTCTGTTGGGTGATATGAGATACCCTTCTGTCTCTAAGGGGTGCTCAACCCGGTTTGGTGCTTCTGGTGGGGACCGCATGTATGTCGGGCGGATCGTGCTCCTATGAAGCTGTCGATCATACCGGTATTTGTGGCTCAGGAATGGACTTCTGCACCGCTTCGGAGCCGGTACCCCCGCTTTGGACTGGGCAAGGGTGTTCAGTCACTCTCTTTCTGCTCCTCTCTGTCTGGGCTGCCTTCCTTCACACCTTCACAGGCGCCCTCTTAACTCCTGCTCCTTCTCTTTCCTCTCTCGTTCTGACTTCTGACTGAGGTTTTTCCCCCCGCTTTGCCCACACTCCTCCCACCGGGACTGGGTCTTCACAAACATCATGTTAAACCTTTAGTCCCCTGCTCTAAGTGTGTGAATGCAGATTGAGAGCCTAAGACCTACATTACCTCCCCCCATAACAGGAATACTGCACTCTCTGTCTTGGGTGCAGTACCCCTCTGTAGCGCACTGACTAGTGGGGCGCTACACTAGTTTCCTCCTACTAGCTCTGAGACAACTGAAAATTAGTGCTAGAGTCTCAAGAAGGGGAAAGATTGTGAAAAAAGCAGGATACAAGTCAAATAATGGCCAAACAAAGTGGAATGCTTCCTGAACACACAAAAGCTTATTCAGAAGAGCTCCCTGAAATGACTGGATAATTTTAAATATAGTAGCTAGTTTTTCCTCAACAGAGTATAAACCATGTTCCAAATTATTATGCAAATTGGTTTTAAGTGTCATAGGGTTTTTGTTTGTTTTTTTCAATAAAACCCCAATGATGATATTGTGTCTCAGGGTTCTTTGGATCACTGAAATCAATCTCAGATACCTGTGATAATTAGTTTGGCAGGTGAGCCCAATAAAAGGAAAACTGGATGTTCCACAATATTACGCAGGCCACAGTTTTCAAGTAACATGGGAAAGAAAAAGGATCTCTCTGCAGCCAAAACGCAACAAATAGTACAATGCCTTGGACAAGGGATGAAAACATTAGACATTGCATGAAAACTTAAGCGTGATCATTGTACTGTGAAGACATTTGTTGCTGATTCTGAGCACAGACGTGTTTGTGCAGATAAAGGCAAAATGAGGAAGGTTTCTGACAGTTCATTGAATTAAGAGAGCAGCTGCTAAAAAGGCCTTGCAAACCTGCAAACAGATATTTGAAGCTGCTGGTGCCTCTGGAGTCCCTCGAACCTCAAGGTGTAGGATCCTTCAAAGGCTTTCTGTGGTGCATAAACCTACTATTCGGCCACTCCTAAACAGCGCTCACAAGCAGAAACAGTTGCAGTGGGCCCAGACATATATGAAGGCTAATTTTCAAACAGTCTTGTTTACTGATGAGTGCCGAGCAACCCTGGATGGTCCGGATGGATGGAGTAGTGGATGGTTGATGGATGGCCACCATGTCCCAACAAGACTGCAACGTCAGCAAGGAGGTGAAGGAGTCATGTTTTGGGCTAGAATCATTGGGAAACAGCTGGTAGGCCCCTTTAAGATTCCTGATGGTGTGAAAATACCTCTGCAAAGTATATAGAGTTTCTGACTGAGGACTTTTTTCCATGGTATAAAAAGCAGAAACGTGCCTTCAGGAGCAAAATCATCTTCATGCATGACAATGCACCATCTCATGCTGCAAAGAATACGTCTGTGTCATTGGCTGCTATGGGCATAAAAGGAGATAAACTCATGGTGTGGCCACCATCTTCCCCTGACCTCAACCCTAAAGAGAATCTTTGGAGTATAATCAAGCAAAAGATCTATGAGGGTGGAAGGCAGTTCACATCAAAATAGCAGCTCTGGGAGGCTATTCTGACATCATGCAAAGAAATAGAAGCAGAAACTCTCCAGAAACTTGCAAGTTCAATGGATGCAAGAATTGTGAAGGTGATATCAAAGAACGGTTGCTATGTTAACATGTGACTTGGCCTGTTAGGATGTTTTGGACTTAAAAAGCTTTTTATTTCAGTGAATGTGACATAATGCTGCAAATTCAACAAATGAGCATTTTCAGTTCTTTCAAACATATCAAATATTTAGAAACTCTACTGTGCCTAATAATTTGGAACAGTGTATTTCGAGTTTTTTTTAATTTTGAAGATTATACTGTTATCATTGGGAGGTTTCTTCAATAAAATTCGATGTATACTCTAAGGGTGCTGTCACACCATCCGACACCGCCGGTGATGTCGGTGGCGACGGGCGGGAGCGCGCACGTTTTTGGCGCCCCGCCAGCGTCGCCGCCCCCCGTTTACACGGCGAGACATCTCCGGCGATGGGTCGGCAAGCTGAGAGGCGGCATCGCCGCCGAGGTGTCTCAAAACCCCAGCGGCGATGCTCCCATCGCCTGTCAGCTCGCGGGCGGCTGTTTACATGGGGCAATGTGAACACATCGCCCCAGATCAGCCGCCTGGTTTCACATCACTGATGTGAAACCAGGCGAGCTATCAGAGGCGCCGACATCGCCTCTTTACATTATGCGACGTAGGGGCGATGTCGCTGCCGATAAGCCACGCCCCTACGTCACCTATGGAATCGGCGGCGATGTCGCCAGGTGTAACGGGGGCCTTAAGGATACCTTTACACGCGGCAACTTTTCTAGGAATTTCACTGGCAACTTACTGGTTGCAGTGAAGTCATGGACACATTGTTCTATCTTGTTGCTGTGTACAAATGGAACAATGTCTCCATGATTTCACTGTAACCAGTAAGTTGCCAGTGAAATTCCTAGAAAAGTTGCAGCGTGTAAAGGTACCTTTACGGGTGATGACTTTTATTACACTGACTGTTATTTGCACCGACCATTTAGTCAAATCAGAGAAAAAGAACATTTGCATAATAATGTGGAACATGGTGTAAAGAAAATAGATTAGAAATCTTTGACAGTGACGTGTTTAAGGTTTGGAATGGTCTATAGAAAAAAATGTCTTACTACAACAAGTGTAGATGAATCCCTAGTCAGAACATGGTCCTTAAAATACAAGTCATGCTAAATATTTACATCCAGTGTGTAGAATAGGAAAACCATATGGATGTTTTCTGAACATGTGACTTATATAGCTGTCATATTCATTATGTGAACTTGACGTAATACCAGTTATGTTATTTTTACCACTTTAGAATGATTTCTGGCCTCTCATCATCATGATTGCAGCAATTCTGTGTAACACTACAGTCTCTTTCCGTTAACAACAACAAAAGTACAGCAGCATCTAACAATGTGCAAAGAGGACAATTAGGAGGATTGTAATTCCACGAGCATTGAAGAAAGAGAGTTAATTACCGACACTTTACAACAAAAGGTATTTACTTGAAACTACATAGTATTTCATGGCAAAATGTCAAGTAAGCTCTTTTAACATAAGTCATTATATTCCTTGTAACAGATGTTGGGGAAATGGATTGTAGCTGTCATTTACTTTATTATTATCTAAGACAATTGACAGGAATCTGCAAGTAAGATCAACCACCCATAAGCCATCTATATGGGTATCTTCACAGGACAGCCTGGGAGATCACACCACTTACCATTAAATGTCAAGGAGTCATCCAGGGGGATCACACAAGATATCCCACAACTGCCACCAGCAGTCCGAGGCCTCTGTCAGGACAATATGCATTTAACTGACAATTGATGGGTAAGGTGACGGCTACTTTTGCTACTAGGTTGATTAATGGGTACGGCACTTTCACAGTGAAGTATGGTTTATTATTATTATTATTATTATTATTAATCGGTCTTCAGCTCGATATCCAGCCATGTCGACATGATGGATAAACGTTATGTTGTGAGATCAATCTTGTGTGAACCTGGATAGGTCAACCAGGGTCTTCTCCACTGTTATCTTGACAATATTAAGCCATTAGATTGCTGGTCTTCCTCTTCACCTTGTATCTTCTATTCTTCCTACCTTCCTTCTCTAGTGATTTTTCTCTTTGATGTTTCCAAAGTAGGCATGTCATAGTTTGGTGATCCTAGCGTTAAGTGACATGTCTGGCTTGATTTGTTCCAAAATGGATAAGTTTGTTCTTCTTGCCATCCATGATATTGATAACATCATTCTCCAGTACCATATTTCAAAGGCGTTGATTCTTCTTCTGCCTTGTTTCTTTATCATCTATGTTTCACTTCTGTATATAGCTGTAGAAGAGACCAGACTTTCTATGGGCCATGTATCCATTCCCAGTTAAATAATTTCTTGATTTTAAGACCTTGTCCAGTGTCTTTGTTGTTGATTTTCTCAAAGATATTCACCTATTGGCTTCTAATGTTGTCTTTGAGAAATGGCTTTCTTCTTGCCACTCTTCCATAAAGGCCAGATTTGTGCAGTGTATGACTGATTGTTATCCTATGGACAGACTCTCCCACCTCAGCTGTAGGTCTCTGCAGTTCATCCAGAGTGATCATGGGCCTTTTAGCTGCATCTCTGATCAGTCTTCTCCTTGTTCGAGATGAAAGTTTAGAGGGACGGCTGGGTCTTGGTAGGTTTGCAGTGGTCTGATACTCCTTCAATTTCAGTATGATCGCTTGCACAGTGCTCCTTGAGATGTTTAAAACTTGGGAAATTTTTTGTATCCAAATCCGGCTTTAAACAGTATCTCGGACCTGCCTGGTGTGTTTCTTGGTCTTCATGATGTTCTTTGCACTTGAAACAGAACCCTGAGACTATCACAGAGCAGGTACGTTTATACAGAGACTTCATTACACACAGGTGGATTCTATTTATCATTGCCATTCATTTAGGATAACATTGGATCATTCAGAGATCCTCACTGAACTTCTTGAGTGAATTTGCTGCACTGAAAGTAAAGGGGCTGAATCATATTGCATGCCCCACTTTTCAGTTTTTTATTTGTTAAAAAAGTTTAAAATATCCAATAAATTTTTTTCCACTTCATGATTGTGTCCCACTTGTTGTTGATTCTTCACAAATAAATTAGAATTTATATCTTTATGTTTGAAGCCTGAAATGTGGCAAAAGTTTGAAAAGTTCAAGGGGGCCAAATACTTCCACAACGCACTATAAGTCCATTCTTCCATTTACGCTTGTTGCTATCAATGTTGTATTGTTTGTTTATCTTAGATTGTAGATGATTCTTTAACCAATTTAGATTCCTTCCTTTTCTATCAAGTCCAGCATTCCTGAAAACAGCTTCTACATATAAATTGGAGAGAAATGGTGACAGGATGAAGCCTTGTCTGACGCCTCACTCTACTTTGAACCATGCTGTGTCACTGTATTCCATTCAGACCGATGCTTCTTGATCAATGTAAAGGTTTCTAATGAGGGTGATCAGGTTCTGTGTGCTAGGTCCAGTGCGAGCTGTGTCCAGTGTTTGATCAGCTCATACTAGGGGTGAAAGCAGAGCTTTTCAGTTTCCCTGAAGTTGCTGTCTGGTACCTGCCTACCACTGGGGTTCAGCTTCCACAAGTCCATCTGTGGTCCAGTAAGTACATTCTACAGTAGCACGTCCTCTGGGGCGTAACAGGAGCTCAGAAGAGGGGGTGGCAAGTGAAATTGGGAGCCCAGATTATACTGTATTCTTTTTGAGGGGCAAGGAGCCATACTGCTTTTCCTGAACCTTTGTGTTACCAGTAATGTGGAAACCCTCTATATTTCTGTTAGCAGAAGACAAAGCTGTGCAGGGATTTATTTTTTGTGAGTTGATTACGAGGGGCGCCTGAAAAGTTCGAGGCCCACCCATGAAATCTTTTTTGCATGGTCTTGTTTTGCAATGCAATATGTTATTTAGTTAGTTGATAGGTCTCATGAGCAATCGGGATTTATTTAGATTTTTTTTGTTTCCGTTGCAGCATTTTAAAGTTGGGTCGCAAGGCTGAAATATTGAAATGCGCCAGTTCACACATCGGCTGTTGCAATGGCTGCAATTCACTCCTGTGGTTTCCAACTGCTTCAGCACCCACCCTATTCCCCTGATTTGGCTCCCTCGGACTATCACCTATTCCCATAGATGAAAAAGCACCTTGGTGGAAGTTGTTTTTCTTTTGATGAAGCCGATATGTGAACTGGCGCATTTCCATATTTCAGCCTTGCGACTCAACTTCAAAATGCTGTAACGGAAACAAAAAGAATCAAAATAAATCCAGATTGCTCATGAGACCTTTCAACTAACTAAATAACATATTGCATTGCAAAACAAGACCATGCAAAAAAGATTTCATGGGTGGGCCTCAAACTTTTCAGGCGCCCCTCGAAGAACCTTTATTTGGTGGTATTTTAAGGTGCAGAACATTTTAGATCAACTCATATTTATCCCATGCTCCATGCTGAGCACCTAAATTAGGGTCCCCATGTAAATCTACAATATACAGTACGTGATACTGATGAAAGCCACGATGGATCCATTCACTAATTATGGAGCGGAAACCCTCTGGATTCTGTGTGGCTTCTGTCGGCAGTATCTGGGTTTAAGAGATGCACAAAATTGTGGCACTTTTAAGCACCCATAAAAAGGGCCATTTCACATCTAGTATTCTGCTGCGTTAGCACGCATCCTTTTTATGTCTGTAAAACGCATATGAACGCAGTGCGTTAACGCACCCATAGACTACCATTAAAAACGGATTCTTACGCAAGGCATTATTGTGTAACAAAGATGTTGTATTCTTGCGATGCGTTTTTCACACCGCAATGCCAAACACGGTCTGCAACATTTTTAGGTGAATTGCAATGGTAACGCATTGCGTTTTTTAACATTGAAGTCTATGAGAAACGGATTCTTGTTAAGAAGTACAAATCTATCCTTTATGCATCTGTGCGTTTGTGTGCATTTCTCCCATGCGTTTCTTTGTGCTTTTCTATTGGTTAATTGGCCACATGTGATCCTCCTCATCACACATCACATGATGCCTGTGACTATTTAGCAATCCCGGAAGCAGTTGTGCTGGATGCCTTCTGTGCTTTACTCCCACACAGTTTGGCTGTAAATTGTGTATTTTTATGTTTGAAATAAGTTGCGACTGTGAAATTATGTTTTATTACCTGTGTTGATATCACCTGTTTGTGTATTGTGCTATGCTTTCTGCATAGAAGAGTGATTCCGTGGATTATGATCCCTCCTCCGGAAGTGATGCCCCCAGGTCAATTGTTGTTGTAAGTACTTTGTGTAAGCAAATATTTGTATTGACAATGAGGCTGCTAATGTCTTTTAAATGCCATAAATGATATGCTGGCTGGTTCACATGGCCAAAGGCATGGCTATTTTTATCAGAGTTAACTATTGTGTTTCTTGGTTGTTTTGAACATATGTCTTCATGGTTTAGGTTACAGTATGTAGTATTGATTTATTTTTATTTTTTTCTTTAATTTTTGTGACCGTGGTTACAAATGCAGGAGTCTTCAAACAAAAAAATCCCAGGATAGTGATGAAAATGTGAGTATGCATGTGTCCCAGCTGACATACAATGTAAATGACCCGCCATGGGGTACCCGGATCCAGGCGTTGATTTAGTTGGGGATGTCACTGGGCCTGTTGCCAGATTCCGTGTCCCTTGTGGTCACTGAAAAAGGGGAAAAATAAAAAAATAAAAAGTGTTTGTGACACCACCTATGTTCCCGGTAATAATACCAGTGTTGCTTGCAGACCTCTGGGGTGATGATGATGCAGCTAGTTGATAGCGCTGCCCAAAGGTGGAGCGAGATTCCTGGGACAGATGTGAAGAGCATGGATTTACACTGGGAGGCGACTCTGCAGGTAAAGGAGCTGACAAACAGTTTGTGTTGAGGGTGCAAGTGTGCGGCTCCTCAGGGGCAGGCAAATGAGACACATCACATAGTCTTAAACTCTGCAAGGGTTTTACTGGCAACTTCAGGAAGCATTCAATTCTTACAGTTCACGGGTACTGCTGGCTTGGGTAGTCGCTAGTGATGGGCGGGTCCTAAATTACTCGGAATCGCTTGACTCTAGCGAGTCCGAGCCCGGGACTCGCTACTCGTTGCGAGTCTAGCGAGTCCAATGTTAATGAATGGGGAAGCGAGTAATAGCGAGTAATGTGCGATTTACAAATTGCAGATGTGTCTCGGAAGCTTCAGGCTCTATCTGCTAGGACTCGTTACTCTGCGAGTTTCCCAGCGTTTACTCGCACAGTAACCAGCCCAATGCAAATCAATGGCAATCCTAGTTTTGTCAGAGACTCTGACAAAACTAGGATTGCCATTGACTTGCATTGGACTCGCTACTGTGCCAGTGATAGCAGGGAAACTCGCAGAGTAAGAGCTGTCTGCTCTGTGCAGCTCCAGGGTCCTAGAGCCCGCCTGCTGCCTGATGTAGCAGAGCTGAGATTGTTCTCAGTCTGCTCATTTCCTGTGCATAGACATCTATATCTATGCACAGGGGATGTAGCAGAGAGGACATCGCGTTTTCGACTACGTCGGACGGAAGAGGACTTTTTTATTTAAAGATGGAGTCCCTAATGGCTTTTTTTTTATTTCTAATAAAAAATTTTCTCTGTGTTGTGTTTTTTTTAACCCTTTATTGGAGATTCTTAGTGGCCGGGTCAAACCTGGCCTGACATTAAGAGTCTCGGGCTTAATACCAGCTTGTATAACAAAGCTGGTATTAACCCCTTTATTACCCAGCGTGTCACCGCCACCAGGGCCGCTGGAAGAGCGGGGTTCAGCGCCAGAGGATGGCGCTTCAATGAACGCGTCATCTTCTGGGGCGGCTGCGGGCTGAAATTTGCAGCGGGGGTTGCCCAGAAAGCTTGGGCCTCCCTGCGCTGCGGATTCCAGCCCCCAGCTGCTTAGCTGTACCTGGCTAGACATAGAAATTGCGCGGAGCCCCACGCATTTTTTTTTTATTATTTCATGAAATTCATGAAATAATAAAAAAAAGGGCTCGCCTATATTCTTGTGTCCGGCCAGGTACAAATAGGCACCTGGGGGTTGGGGGCAGCCTGTCGCTGCCTGCTGGATCCGGCTGGTTCCAGAAATACGGCGAAGCCTACGTCATTTTTTTTCTGAAAAATCAATAAAACAATCCTAAAAAAGGGACTGCATCTTTATTAACCCCTAGCCCATGGTCCAGGGGTTAATAAAGATGCAGTCCCTTTTATTTACATTGTTTTATGGATTTGTCAGAAAAAAATTTGACGTGGGCTTCGCCGTATTTCTGGAACCAGCCGGATCCAGCAGGCAGCGACGGGCTGCCCCCAACTCCCAGGTGCCTATTTGTACCTGGGCAGACACAAGAATATATGGGAGCCCTTTTTTTTTATTATTTCATGAAATAATAAAACAAAATGCGTGGGGCTCCGCGCAATTTCTATGTCTAGCCAGGTACAGCTAAGCAGCTGGGGGCTGGAATCCGCAGCGCAGGGAGGCCCAAGCTTTCTGGGCACCCCCCGCTGCAAATTGCAGCCCGCAGCCGCCTCAGAAGATGGCGCGTTCATTGAAGCGCCATCCTCTGGCGCTGAACCCCGCTCTTCCAGCGGCCCTGGTGGCGGTGGCACGCTGGGTAATAAAGGGGTTAATACCAGCTTTGTTATACAAGCTGGTATTAAGCCCGAGATTCTTAATGTCAGGCCACGTTTGACCTGGCCACTAAGAATCTCCAATAAAGGGTTAAAAAAAACACCACACAGAGAAAAATATTTTATTAGAAATAAAAAAAAAAAAAGCCATTAGGGACTCCATCTTTAATTAAAAAAATCCTCTTCCGTCCGACGTAGTCCAAAACGCGATGTCCTCTCTGCTACATCCCCTGTGCATAGATATAGATGTAGTTAAAAAGGAAAAAGACAGTGGCACTCACCGAGTTGATCTTCATAATTTATTGCGGTTTTCAACGGAACATTCCGGAGGAGCAAGTAGAGGGGGAGGGAGGTGCGGGAGCGAGGACGACGGCAACCGTTTCGCGGCTCAGCGGCCGCTTCTACGGGTCCTTGAGGATATGATCACCTTTCTTCTTTTGGTTTTTTCAATACATTCAGGTTGAAAATGCTGAGCGTTGTGTCTGATGATTAAGATGTATTTATCCTGGCACTTATGGGATTTGTTTTTTGTGTTTCTTTTTTGTTGCATATTATAAATGTTTTATTCAATAAGTTGTGATAACTCATACAACCATAAAATAAAAAATATATAAATTTGACAGGTCCCAAGTTGAATCTCTGCACAAATATAACCAAGAACACAATCAGTCATTTTTTCACAATTGCCCGTCAATAGTTTGAAACATAGTCTTGTAACATATCAAATGAAAGCTGTTACCGTTCTCAGTAAAATGATGCCTCTCCCACTTCATTATCTTATTTCTAGCCGGAGATAAAAAAAATGTAAAGTCATACCAGGCCAAAATTCACCCTTTTTTTAAACTTTAAAAATCTGTAAAAAATTAACTGATGAAGAAAAAAATTCTAAACTTTTAATTTGTAATTAACTAAAGTTGTACTTCATAAAGAAAAAGAATAAAAAAAATCTAAAGACGTCAGGTAAAAAAAAATATTCATATTTAGATCACTTGATATAGAATGACCCATTGACGCTATTAATATTAAAATATTTTAAAATATGATCCCATCGCGATCCCAACTTGAAATTTGGTACAGATGTGGCTAAGAGCATAGCAGACACATGGGCAGTTTTTGAAATATTTAAAGCGCGCCGATTTTTCGGAAATGCATTTTAAAGTTTTGCGCTTGCGATCACATGGGTAAAATATTAACAAAGATCCTCTTGTGACATATCTGGTGAAAGCCTGCACAGTTTTGAGTAGATTGGTGTTTATTTTGTTTCTCTATCTTATGGTTAGCCCGAGATATGATAGAAAATGTAAAGCCATACCAGGCCAAAATTCGCACTTTTTTAAAACTTTAAAAATCTGTAAAAAATTAACTGATAAAGAAAAAAATTCAAAACTTTTTTTTTGTAATTAACTAAAGTTGTTCTTCATATAGAAAAAAAATTAAAAAAATCTGAGGACGTCAGGGAAAAAAAATATTCATTTTTGGATCACTTGACATGGAATGACCCAAGAGGGAAGTGCAGCCAGGTAAGCAAGGTTGCAAAACACACCCACACAGCACAAACACCGACCCTACATCTAGGACTCTAGGATGGGCAAGGGGTGGTGGGTGTAGCACAGTGGGTGGAACATAGGAGGACACTGACAAAGTGGGTGGAGTGACCTAACCAAAACCCAGGAACACACAGGGGTAGTGAGGAGAAGCAGAAGCAGAGTAGCAGAAGAACAGGAAAGAGAACAAGAGAAACTTCCCAGACAGTTTCGGGCTCCCTGGAAGTGCAGAATCCTGAGAGGCACAGACCCCTGGAGAGAAAGCCTACTTCACAGCCTGGAAGCGACGGGAAGGGGAAAGACTGAAAGAAACCCCACAGCTAAGGAAGGTGGGAGGACAAGGGCCCGGCAGCCAGATAGACCCGTGCTGCGGAAGAAGGAACCCTTAGCACAGTGACAGATAGGATGAGCCTGGTGTGCCCAAATATCTGAATCTGGAACACTGGAGGACTAGGCTGACACCAGCGAACCGGCTCTGAAGAGGTGACCGGGGATTCCAGACCCTAATCACGAGACACACCGGTGTGGGGCAGAAACTTTATGTGCTGCATCCTAACTTTCCACCATGGACTAGGAACACAGCGGTCATACTAGGACTGGTGACCCTGACTCTAAGGGAAATATATACACCCGTGAATCCGCGATGACCAGGCCGAAACCGTGGGTGAGGTACTACGTAACACTGAGAGAAGGGCCTGAAAGGACTTTGAGGGAGCAACACAGAAAAGCTACCTGAGCTGCACAGTTTTAGTAACCCGGAGCAGTGCTGAAGTGTAAATTGTGTGAACTGTAACTGGAAAGAACTGTAAACTGTGAACTGTTGTCCTGAAAAGACCTAAAGTAAAGTACCCAGTAAGCTCACACTTGCCTGAGACTGTTTACTTGAAGCGACAAAGAAAAGTGCCACCTGAAGAGCCACAGCCTGTCAGCCCTGCACACTGGCTGGAGGAGCTGCAACTTTGAAGTAAGTGACTGGCACCCAGCACAATCCCTCACCAGGCCCCTCCATCATCACCACTACTCCTGCCCTGGGGACCCTCAGCCCTACCCAAGGAGGGCTTACCATCCACGCTGCCCCAAGTCACCGTCCCCAGCAGGAATACGGAATCGGTAGTTATACTAACCACATACCCTGGGTAGCGTCACGACAAATCCCCTGTAAATATCCCCTTTTTGGACTGATTCCAGACCACGGGACCGGGTCACGACTACCGTGATACCCCAGAAAGACAGCACTTGCCCGGTTCCTGAGTACCTCATAGCCTGGGGGCGCATCACACACATACTCTAATTTAATAATAGCACACTCAACAAATAAAGAAAACCCAAAGTGAACCAAAAACATTACATTACCTCTGTATGTCAAGACATTGAAAATGTCTTCATCATTGCAACACAGGGACATAACATGATGTAGGTGCCGTACACCATGATGAGGAATTATTGAACATACGACAAATCACAAATTAGGATGAGCCTGCTGCATTATAAGTTGCAAAATGATTGCAAATCTCCATCACATCATTAGTGGCACGGACGGCAGGATACTGGAAATATGCAGGTCTGACACATAGGCATTGGCATTGAAGGGGTGGCTTTCATGCTGTGCCACAAAGTTATGAAGATAAACGCATGTCATCACCACACGATTCATGTTCTCTGGCTTCAGTTGCATGCACGTCATGAGTACCCGCCATGTTGTAGCTATTAGCCCAAAGGTACACTCAACATAGCTCCTGGCCCAGCCTAACTGGGCATTGAAGAAGTGGCGCTTGCTGTTAAGTGTTAAGTGGAATATGGTCTCAGCACACTGTGGCTCTGCTGAAAGGCAGCATCTGCCACCAACATAAAGAGTACAGGAGGGCCCTCTGTTCCAGGTAACGGCTGAGGAGGTGGCACATTCAATTGGTTCTGCATTAGTCTGTGCCAGATATCACTGTTGCGAAATGCCTGCGCATCATGAACATGCCCATAGAAACCAATATGAACAGTAATAAGGCTGGATTCACACTTACGAACCCCTCCGCAGCGTTCTGTGGAGGGGATCCGCAATGTGAGCGCGGCCACCGCAAGCCCCTATGTTTATAATGGGAGCGCACGGTGCTGCGCTTGACTGCGCATGACCGTGCGCTCGTATGCCAGCGCACAAATCACACACTCTCGTCCGCACCCTGAACGCGACAGGGTAAAGAACCAAAGGAGAAGGTAATCTCAACCATCTTAGGAGAGTTCCCAGAAGATTGGCCTCAACAAGATGGAGCCATCCTAGTGCCTTTAATGAATTTCTACCAGCCCCAAGAAGAGATGGTACAAAGGAATCAGGAAGACATACCCGTTGCTAGAGAATCTGAGGATGCTGCAATCGGTTCACCTGCTAGTCCTGTAGTGAGACTAAGGCCACGCAGACGCTTACCTGGCATACCTGCACCAAGCCCTTCACTAGAGATATTACCTGAGACAGTGACACCTGTAGTGCGTAGATCACAAAAAAGCATACAAGGTCAACCCCCGTCTAGGTATGAAGAGTGGGCACAATAAATGCAAGGTAGAACAAACTGAAAAGTAAACATGTAAATAGCAGCTATAACGTAAGAATGTAAATAGTGTTCAAAAGGTGAAGAGTAGGCCAAATGCCAGGTACACAACACCAAAAGAGGGAGTTGGCATAAGGAGCTGTCTAGGCAGAGCAAAAACCAAGATGCCTACAGCACTTATGACTGTTAGAGGCCCCTATAGTACCTAGGACTCCTACGCCAAAAACACCCGTTGTTGTGTATTTTGAACTGTTGAGCCTACAGAAACCTTATCTGTAAGGACTTATTGAACTTTTGAAAAACTTTTTCCTTTGAACTTTTCCCAGATTATAATTTAAAATTGACCATGTTACAGGACTGGTATAACAACAAACTTCTTTTCTTTTTCAAAGCCAGCAGTGAATGCACTAGCACCGTATGGACTTACCTGTTTTTCTATTTTATTTTTCCAATATGTTTCAGTGGTTTTTGTTATTTTTCTATTTTAAGACTTTGTAAATATGTTACCTGTTATAATTGACATTATTGTTATTCCTTTTGTTTAAGCAAAAATGCTCAGTCCACGAGTACTGAAATTACCTAGGGGGGTATGTGGCGCCCTGCTCACGCAGGTAGCCACAGACTTCCCTAATGCGCAGCTGGGTTTCCACAGCAGTTACCTACTACATGCAACATCTTCCACCCCGGCACAGTAGGGGGAGCTCAACTTGCTGACCTTAGGCAAGATCCCTATAAATACTCCTGCTAGGGGAGGAGTTAGAGTGTGCAGACGCTAGGAGAGCTGCAAAGATGTCCTGGTGGCCGGTGCCGTGGTTAGGCCTGAGTCAGTGATCCGGAATGGCCCTTCTGACGTCCCGCAAGCCTAAGTGGGAACAGAAGGCAAGGAGCAGACAGCCCAAAGGGAGTGAGGAACTAGTGGAAGTTCGCCCAAAGACGTACCGGACATCGGAGATCCGCACCTGTAGGATACTTCAGGACTACAGAAAACCCCGTCACACCGTGGAGGCTTCAGCCACCCGGTCCCCCTGTGGGTCAGAGAGAGGGAGCCAGACACAGCAGTGTACAACCGCAGTGATCAGAGAGAGTAACCCGTGGACCGCACAGGAGGAGAGAGCAGAGATAAAAAGAGAGAGGAGGCCAGCCTGGCTGCAAGCAGACTGGGCTTCATTCACAACAGAGGAACAGAGGAGGCCTTATACCCACTTACTCTGGGGACCCACTGTGCACCTGGTCACCTGTCAGTGCTCTGGACATCTTTACCTGCCGTAACAACAGTAAAAGGTAAAAGAGACTTCTCCAGTGTGTTTGTGTGTCTTTCCTCTCCACTCCCGGTGCCCTTCATAGACTACTCCATCACTCCCCATCCCAACCTACAGCTCCACACCAAGCTGCCTCTTCACACTACGCAGCCCCAGAGGTCCAGCCCTACCTGTAGAGAGCTTAGTCATCCTAGCCGCATTTCCATCTACCTCCTACGGACTGTGACGGCGCTGGTGATCCATCAGCAGAAACTACAGGTGGCGTCACATGAACTGTACATAGTAAATCCCCTGTAAATATAACCCCATTTTGAAATGTCACCCAGGACACGGGATCAGGCGCGGCCACCACTCCCCGTGATGCAGCAGATGCTACCCCACAGAGCCTGATACCCGAGTACCCCAAAGCCTGGGGCTCGACATTTCCTCCTGTGTGCTGTATCCCCCTTGTGCATTGCGTCTGTCCCCCTGTGTGCTGTGTCTCTGCCTGTCTACCGTCTTCTTCCCCCTGTGCACTGTCTTCTCCTCATGTGCATTTGTCTTCTCCTCTTGTGTGCTGTCTCCATTCTTGCACTGTGTCTCTCCCTCATGCACTGTTTATCCTTCCCATCCACATGTGCATGGTCTTTTCCTCCTGTGCACTGTCTCTCTTCCCCTTGTCTCCTGTGCGCTGTCTTCTCCTCATATGAGCAGTGCTGTGATGAGCACAGCATCTGACTGCTGGCAGCTTATGAATACTAAAAAGCAGGCAGCAAAGCTGAGTCACTATCCACGGGTGATACTGATCTTTTGCACTGCCAGCTGGTATAGTGACACCACTGCTTGGTTTATAACTATTCATAAGCCTCCAGTAGTCAGAAGGCAATGTGTGTCACTGTGAATTCTTGTTTGCTGTTTCATAGTCTGTATATATAATAGCCACCCCAAGTCAATTTGTTGGTCTTGTCTAGGAATGTATCCCAGCCTGGTTAGTCGAGTATTTCTTCAATAAGGGGCTCCAGTGTGGAGATACGGGGGTCAGTGGGTGCTCTCGTCCGCTGGCCCAGCCGCCTTTAGAAAGACCATATGGACCAGGGCTCATGCCAAACTGAACACCCGAGCTCCTTACCCGTGGTTGGAACACTACTCAGACAATACAGGGTGAGGGAACCACAATCTTAAGGCTTTATTTGATCCTCAAACAGTTACTAGCATATAACACATAACCAGCAAAACACACGATGCAGCAGGCAACAGAGTCTCACCCTTCCGCTGGCTCACCAGGGTTTAAAATGTTACTGTCCCAAAGCCTTCATAGCAAAGTCTGTAGTTAGGTGACTGGATTGTCCCAACCTGTGTTGCTTCCTTATGAGGTTTTTTGATATCCCAGCCGAATCCGAACATTCAATGCTGAAGTCCTTGTAGTATTATAATCCAAGTCCTGATCCCCTTTGTCGGTGCCGAAGTGCCTAGGCCTGAAGTTATAGCCTGCCAATCGGATCTGTAGATCCTAGATTAGCTGCTGGTATCAAGTCCCGTGCACCTCTAGTCGGGGCCGAAGTCCCTGGACCGAGGTCAATAAACAAAATCTCTCTCTCCTTGGGTAATGAACAGGTCTGCTTATATCACCCGAGAATCAAGATATTGGGGACGTCACGATTGGTGGAATAAGACTGTATTCTCATTGGCTCGATCTCAAGCTGTATATAAACTACCTCTAATTGTGTTGTATTGCTGGCAAAGGAAACTCAATGACATAGTTTACATAGCATCTAGAAGTACACATAGTAATACAATGGACTTTTAGGAGGATTAAGTTCTCTGGCCTTCTATGACAAAGAAGTTAGATAATTACATTATACATGGTAAGCATCACCAACATCTACAAGACTTGTAGGAATAATGACTGGCCGCTCACATGGTAGGAAATAAAATACAGTACAAAGAGGTGAAATAATTACATTGCCCACGTTAACACTACCAGTCATTTACAATACTTGTAGGAACAATGACTAATTTATCACAAGTAATTAACAAAATAACATCATGTCTGGCTAAATGTTAAGAAACTTTACCCATGATAAGCATTGAAAGAGTCCATTTCGTCACATCCAGGACTGACAAAGACTAATGCTTTCTTCTATAATTATTCTTTGTAGATGCCCCAACTTGCCTGTTACTGCCACTACTGTTATTTGTGGTGCTGAACTAGCTACCTTCTTGCCAACTTGCTCTTCTGCCGACACCCAATATGGCTAACACTGACTGAGAGTGTCCCTACTTTTTTGTGATCACATCACCAACTCTTAAACCCAAGAACCAACTCGCCCAGTTACCCTTTAACACCTCCCAAACTGGGCTGACACATGAAGACACCTCTGCATCACATACAGCTGATAAAAATTGCCCCAAAGAGTCTATGGCTTTGTGCACATAGAGTGAATGATCTGCAGAAAAAATCACATGAAACCTCCATCCGACAAACCATGATTGGACAAAGTTTTGTGTTTGTTTACAAACAAACACATTTAATTTACTGATTACACATGTAAAAATATTGTGACTAATTACTGCATTTGCCATAAAGCCACAGGCAGGTTTTCAAATGTGATTTCAGATATGACTTTAACCTTAACCACAGTGTGAACAAACCACTCGAGGATTTCAGCTGAGAGTTATGACCTCTAGTGTCTATAAATTTATCCATGTTCTTGATCATCATATACCTTGTAAATGTATGTAGCCGTATGACGTTCCCACATTTGTTTGCTTAGCTCCAAGCCTGAATGTTGATGAATGTCTATATTTAGGCTTTGGCAAAGCGTTACACTTCCTGTTGTTACATTGTCTCTGTGTCATTTATTTACCATGTAACATGTTTGCTTTATTATGAAAACTCAAATATAAATAGGAAATTTTACATTGTGAGCTCAAATGTGTTGAGTTATGATCTGTAAATATGATGACACTATATAAGCAAACAAAAAAATAAAGCAACAAATGTAAATTATTATACTGAACATAATCAAGTATAAGCTGAGGCACCTAATTTTACCACAATCAACTGGGAAAACTTATTGACTCGAGTATAAGCCTAGGGTGGGAAATGCAGCAGCCTCCCATCTGGGTATATAGCCCCCCATCCTGGTATATTATCCTCCATCCTGGCATATAGCCCCCATCCTGGTGTATAGCATCCATCCTGGTATATTATCCCCTAGCCTGCTACATAGCTTTCATCCTGGTATATAGCCCCCCCCATCCATGTATATCATCTCCCATCCTCTTACAAAGCCCCCCATCCTGGTGCACAGCCCACCAATCCTGGTGCATGGCCCCCCATCCTGGTACCTAGCCTTCATTCTGGTATATCATCCCCCATACTGGTATATAGCCTTTAACCTAGTACATAGCTCCTATCCTGGTACAAGGCCCCCAATCCTGGTACATGCCCCACCCATCATGGTATATAGCTCCCACCCTGGCGCACACAAAAAAAATAAACAATTTAACTCACCAACCCATTGCTCCCCTGCAGCACTGCAGCATCCTCTTGTCTTGTGCCAGCAGCTCATCATGTGAGCGGTGCACACAGTGATGATGTCATTGTCCTGCACCGCTCACATGATCAGCTGCTGGCACAATACAAGAAGATGCTGCAGTGCTGCACTGGAGCAATGGGGAGGTAAATAGACCATCGCCGGGATATTCACTGCTTCCCACACCAAAGATGATGCAGGAGAAGCAGTGAATGTACACACATAATTGCCACTGGCTACAGCAACAGCTGGTGATCATGTGCACAAGGTACTTCAGTTAATGTAATGTGCACCGCTCCCCCCGCCCACCTCTCAGTGCCAGCTTCAGTTCTGAGAGGTGATGGACAGGGGGATGCAGTGAATATTAAATTAGTCTAAACAGCAGGCCCACATGATCACTGACCACAGCTGCAGCTTGCTCCAGCCTCCGGTGACCCAATTGACCACCGTAAAAAAGTTGTCTTAGGATTCTCACTCGAGAAGAAATCGAGGGTGGCTTTTTCAGCATAAAAAATGTGGTGAATAAGTCAGCTTATACACAAGTATATATGGTATATTATCCCCAGTAGTGTAACTTGAAGCTCATAGGCCCCGATGAGAAAGCTCCAATGGGGTCCCCAATTATTGCAAATCTTTATTAGCAAGTCTTTTTCTATAGGCCAAAGGGACATTTGGGGCCCTCAAAGCTTTAGGGCCCGGGTGCAATTGCAACCCTTGCACCTGTTGAAGTTACAACCGTGATTATCCCTTGCTCAACTCTGGGAGCAAATATATCACTTTATACAAACAGAAACAGAGTCTTTACTATGCTCAACAAATGTGATTTACAATTTATTTACAAAAATGCACTCATTTTAAAAATGCAAGTTTGGCTGAAGATACAGGTAGTGCTGTTTACACAGCATGATATTACAGGTTACATTCAGGTATTGCACTTGGCACATTGCACATTGCCACATTAACATATTGCACTTATCCCCATACAAGATCATGACATGTTGATGTACGGTAATTTAATCTGAGGCCAAAGAGGTGAGGATGAGGGCGGGCTCTGGGTCGGGCTCATGACTGATGCCATAGTGGTCTAGGTGTATAGAAGGGGTCTTACATAGCGATGGAGGTGGGCTCTGATGTGTACTGCGTAGTGTGCCCCATCCACACCGGCTGCTATCTTGGCACAACCATCGCTTGGGTGTGCCAATATGGCGACTGCGAGCGTTTTTCCCATTTCAGCTGGCCAATCAAGTGTAATTTTATCGGGGACATCCGGACACTGAGCCAATTATGTAAGTAGATTTTCAGCAGCAGCTCAGGGCAGTATCTGACTGAGAGCGTTAACTAAAAGGTTCTGAAGCATCTCTTGCCTCTTTATAGTTGGGCAGCAGCGGGTATCAAACTAATAGTCTTATGTGAGGAGAGTCACTGCAGCAACTCTGGCCAGCAGCTCTGTGCACTATCTAACTGAGAGCGTTAACTAAGAGGTTCTACAGCACCTCTGGCCTGTATATGGTTTGGCAATAGCTCCCTCATGTTTTTAAGTAACAGTCTTATGTGAGAGACTCTGCAGCAGCTCCAGCCTATATTTGACTGCTAGCATAATGTAAGAGGTTGGGCAGTAGCTGTGGCGTGTTTGACAGTGACAGTGAATGACAGTGTTATTTAACAGCTGAGGTCTATGAGTGGATGGACAGAAGGCTGTTTAGAACTGACAGCTCAGGTGCCAGTCAGCTGGGCACAGCTGGTCAATGAAGTGGTGATTATCGAGGACATCCACTGCAATTACCGTATATATAAAAAATGGCCCCCCGTCAGTGCATATTTTTGGGAATTTCACTTTTTGCGGGGTTTTGGACTTACACCCCTGATGGAACCACTGAATAAAAGCTAAAATGCTATATGATGATTGCCTAAAAGATAGTGACAGATGGGAACCAAACCTTTTTTGTAATTTTTATTCATAAGTATTTATTTTAATAGAAACCAAAAAAACCAAAAGGGAAAATTACCCAATTTTCAAAAAAAAAAAAAAAACCCCTAAAGTTACATTTAATATTTGTAACCGAGATTTTTTAAACCACCCAAAAAAGGGGGGCCCCCAGGGAAGACAATTTTTTTTTACTGTCCCCGCCCACCTACAAAGATGAAGCAAAATGGGGACTACAATTCAGGATCCCACAGATCACTTATAAATCAATAAAATGGTATCTGCTCCTCAAACTCACCCCCCCCTCAGGGGACAATACATCACAGGGGCCCGAACCAGTTCATGCAGCGGGTGAGAGCAGGGGGTGTGGTGGGGCATGGCCACCAGGGGCTACATTATCAACCTACATTTCCCAAACCCCCCTTTTACTTCTAGCTAGTGGTTTAAAGAAGAGCAAGCGTGGCCACCAGCCCCATGCTC
>JARQOC010000004.1:109552683-109592298 GCA_033576535.1 Allobates femoralis
CAAAGTCACAATTATTCCTTCCCACTTTGAGTTCCTCTAATTGTAGTGCTGTCCTCAGTCAACCCCTTCATTAGAGTTTCGACTGTGTTCATTTCTGAGTCATGGCTCATGTTCACAATGAAAGCCATGATGATTTGCCAGGTCCATCATAACATGAATATCACAGGTGCCTGGCATACTCATTGACTTACAATGGCATCTATAAGGTTATCTTGTGGTGTTCTGCATTTTGTGGGACCTTCAATGGAGCTTCTGATGGACATGTGAATAGTCACAATTGTGTAATACAATCAGGTACAATGTGATTAACCTCTTACATCTGTTTGGTTGATATAGCAGAGATGCCCTTATAAGAATATATATCATTTATAAATATATTGGAAGAATGAGGAACATGAACCTTGATTATGCGGCATCTGATTAAGGCAATTTTTACAAATATTCAATCACCTGCTTTTTCTATTTCTGGCACAGCATTGTGGTGTTTTCTTTGTTGATCAAGCTAGCCCGATTCATGGTGAACTGGTGAAAAGGTTGGTGACAACAGTTGAAAACTTGGTGACAACAGTCCTGACATCAGCTCTCATCAGATGAGGGGCAAAAAAATGTATTCTGATGGCTACGTTGTGACACTGGACTTAGGGGGTGTCCGGCTACTGTGCGTAACAGTGGCACACGAGCCAATGATGTCCATCAAACAACACAAAGCAACAGATGTGGAGACACGGGGGGGGGCGGGGGACAAATACAGTGTAAAGTCCTGCTCACCTGCTCATGGGTAACGAGGAGAGGTGACCTCCTGCACTCACCTGCGGCTGTGCTCTGATCTCCCTACTGTTCTTGTATGAGTTCTTTAAACCAGTCTCCGAACAGGAAACCTAGTCCCGGGCAGGCCCTGATGTTAGCTCTCAATAGGAAATGACCAGCAGGAGCCAACCACTGCAATAATAACAACAAGAGGGAATGGAAGACAGGGGAACAACAAACAACTTCACATCTGCTGCCACACTCCTTGGCAGCAAATGGCTTGGCAGTAGTCAGCTCTTGAGAGAACCTCCTTCACCTCAGGAAGCTTGGTCAGAAATATGTTCTATCACCAGCAAAGGATGCTGGAACCACGTGACCATATAAAGGGGATGGGAGTGATCACAGAGTAGCCACATCTTGGAAGAGAACTAGCTAGCTTGCTAGCAACAGAAATTGACATTAACGCCTAAACTGCCAAAGGAAAGAAACACGTTTAATATGAAGTCCCAATACCGGAGTGAGACATAGGTCTCAAAACTGTCACAAGTCTTCAAATTAACAGGCCATCATGGCACAGATATATGGAGATACAGACTAAGTATTTTTTTTATTTAGTCTTTGACTAAAAATGGGTCAAGTGGAAAATAATCTATCAGTTTACTGATATTATAATGGTTTATTACAAAATAATTCTATAGCTTCTTTATGCTGGGAAAACAATACATTATTAAATTGACTTTAAAGAACTTGGCCACATACTGGGGAAATCTCTAAAATACCATAATCTGGAGTGTAGTGACACAATTATTTCTCTTCTTGGCACATTTAGTGTTTTATGAATCCCAATAAAAATGAGCATTTTGTCATATCTTCATAAAAATACTGGTTTTATGTCTGAGTTCTGGCCTTCACACCTTGCAGCTTGGATATGAATTTAGCAACCACTGTAGAGAGCTAAGCCTTCATAGATTTCTCTAAAGAATGTCAGTCCAATCTTATGACCTTGTGCCATAAGCAATTATACATTTTAATTAATAGATCATAGAATAAAAATAACTTCCACAATTGGATGCGTTAAAAAAATGTTCCTTTCCTGAGATATTCTTATAAATGTGCCACTGTGTAATGTATGTGTCCGACCATGCAGGAACAGTCGGATATACCACACCTCGTGAGCAGGGGAGGAAGCAAGAGTATACAGACATTACAGCCGGGGATCCCAGAATATAAAAGTATACAGACATTACATCCAGGGATCACATAAGAATATACAGACATTACATCAAGGGATCACAGAATATAAGAGTATACAGACATTACAGCCAGGGATCACAGAATATAAGTGTATACAGACATTACAGCTGGGGATCACAGAATATGAGAATACAGACATTACAGCTGGGGATAACAGAATATAAGAGTATACAGACATTACATCCAGGGATCACAGAATATAAGAGTATACAGACATTACAGCTGGGGATCACAGAATATAAGAGTATACAGCCATTACAGCTGGGATAACAGAATATAAGAGTATACAGACATTACATCCAGGGATCACAGAATATAAGAGTATACAGACATTACAGCTGGGGATCACAGAATATGAGAATACAGACATTATAGCTGGGGATGACATAATATAAGAATATACAGACATTACAGCTGGGGATCACAGAATATGAGAATACAGACATTATAGCTGGGGATGACATAATATAAGAGTATACAGACATTACAGCCGGGATCCCAGAATATAAGAGTACTAACCCACCACATACATTAGTGTCACTAGTGATAGGGCACTATTGCGCCTCTTGTCCCCCTCCCTATTTTTTACTTTGAGAATATAAGAGTATACAGACATTACATCCAGCGATCCCAGTATATAAGAGTATACACACATTACAGCCAGGGATCCTAGAATATAAGAGTATACAGACATTACAGCCGTGGATCACAGAATATAAGAGTATACAGACATTACAGCCGGGGATCACAGAATACAAAGGTACCATCACACGCGGCAATATTGCTTGCAATTTCACTGGCAATTTGCTAGTTGCAGTGAACTCATGGACACATTTTTCCATTTGTACACAGCAACAAGATAGAACAATGTGTCCATGATTTCACTGCAACCAGCAAATTGCCAGTGAAATTGCCTAGCAATATTGCCGCATGTGATGGTACCTTAAGAGTATACAGACATTGCAGCCAGGGATCACAGACTATAAAGGTACCTTCACATGCCGCAATATCGCCTGGTGATATGAGGCGATCTAGCGTGCGCGTGCACGTTTTTCATGCTCGCCTCAGATCGCCGATGGCAGCATCACACGCCGCAATTGCGCCCTGAAAGTAAGACGATGTGTCGCTCCGGAAATCACCTCACGTACAGCGGAAGCAATCCTGCCTAATCCCATCCCCGGTTCACACGCCGCAATCTCAAAGGCAATGTGGGCGTACATGTTCAGCACGGCGAAGAGATAGGCGTGCTGCAGTGGTTTACATCGCGCCCCATACACGCTCACTGGACAACGCAACAGCATTCCGATTTGTCAGCCTGCTCTGGAAGGCTGGCTAATGCATGACGCCATTGCCATTGTGTGGTGCTCAACGGACAGCTCTTCAAATATGGCTCTTCATCTGTCAATTGACAGCCAATGGGAACACAGTAGCCCACACCAATCAGTTCACACGGGGCGCGGAGTACAGCACGCTGTGGCACGCCTATGGGAAATCATAGGCGACGCTGATTCCATCACTATCGCCCTATCACACGCCACATATATACAATATTATGCTGCACTCAGTCCTGTCAATGAAGGTGCTAACTAAACACAATTCTATTTCAAATATAAATAGTTGCACTCGACACTGACTTATTTCTAAATTGAGACAAATTGAAAACTGAAAAAGTAGAGATATTTGGTATTATAGAAATGGGCAAATCGATAATTCACCCAGTTGCCACGATGAGGCGATCTCCGTTAACTGGGTCCTAACACTAATGTAACTGCCTACTGCCTAGTGTCTTTCTTGGCTGATACCAAAGAATAATGGATTTGCAGTCTTATAGCTAAAGATAGGTGCTTTGAATATATAATCGGTGCCTTGGGAAAAGAGGTTAACCCCTTAGGCGTGCTACAGACAGATACCAGAGGGCAATAGCTTATATCTCACAACTAGAGTAAGGGAAGGTGCTAGCATACGGGTGTTGAACCCATGTCATATATATACAATATTATGCTTCACTCACTCCTGTCAATGAAGGTGCTAACTATCACACGCCACAACACGGAAATATCGCCTTATGGCCCCTTTACACGCAGCTACAGGTAACAGGTTTTCCACAGGTAACTTACAGGTTGCAGTGAAATCATGGAGACATAGTTCCATTTGTACACAGCAACAAGATAGAACCTTGTCTCCATGATTTCACTGCAACCAGTAAGTTATCTGTGGAAAACCTGTTACCTGTAGCTGCGTGTAAAGGGGCCATTAACGATTGCAGCTGATTTCAGAGCAGTGCTCAGTAATCAGGCGACAGGCGAGAGGCGATTTATCGCCGCGAAATACCCCAAATACATGCTGCAACTGTTAGGCAACTTCACGGCGATTGCTCTGGGGCGATGTATCGCCTTTAGGATTCCCAGGCGATATTGAAGCGTGTGAAGGTACCTAAAGGGTACCTTTACACGCGGCAACTTTTCTAGGAATTTCACTGGCAACTTACTGGTTGCAGTGAAATCATGGACACATTGTTCTATCTTGTTGCTGTGTACAAATGGAACAATGTGTCCATGATTTCACTGCAACCAGTAAGTTGCCAGTGAAATTCCTAGAAAAGTTGCCGCGTGTAAAGGTACCTTTACACGCCGCCACAGGAAGGTAGAACCCGCCAGGCATTGGACACAATTGTGCCTTTTGTCTTGAAAAGACCGCAAAGTGGCGGTGTGTAATTCAGGAAGTTCCTTCCTGTGTCTTCGGATAGCTGTGTATGAGCCGTGCTCAAAAACAGGCAGGCATAATCCCTATGGTGGCGGCGTGTAATCGGGGCACAGGCAAGGTATTTGTGTGCCCTAGTGAATTCCCTGGGGCGTGACACAGCGTCATGTATACCACGCCCCATCAGCTATCATTGGTGGGGCTACTGTGTAACCATTGGCTGTCCCTTCACAGGGCGCCATAGTTAACGAGTTGACCAGTCACACTACACATTTGTAATAGCGTCATGTATTAGCCAGCCTCCCTGCGCTGGCTGGCCAATCATGATCCTACTGCATTGTCCAATCACCGTACGAGCGTCACATAATACACAACTCTGTCACTCCTATGTAGTTACGGCGCACAATATGTACGCCCATATTCCTTTGTGGCGGAGGCGTGTAAATCAGGGAAGGTATTCCACAGAAGGTAACCCGAGGCACCCGTCGGCACTTCCAGGGAATGAAAATACCTTCTGTGGAGCACCTTGTGGCGGTGTGTATATGCGGCATCAGGCACCGTTAGCAACCGTTGAAAACGCACGTGCACGTGCGGTGCCTGCCTGTTGCTGCCCTCTGTGGATCACAGAATATAAGAGTATACAGACATTACAGCCGGGGATCACAGAATATAAGTATATAGACATTACAGCCGGGGATCACAGAATATAAGAGTATACAGACATTACAGCTGGGGATCACTGAATATAAGAGTATACAGACATTACAGCTGGGGATCACAGAATATAAGAGTATACAGACATTACAGTCAGAGATCACAGAATATAAGAGTATACAGACATTACAGCCGGGATCACAGAATATAAGAGTATACAGACATTACAGTATACAGACATTACAGCCGGGATCATATAAGATATAAGGTATACATTTTTATTCTAAGAGCTATTAAATAAAATGTACAATTGTTAGTGGCACAACCCCATTTAAGGTACCTTTACACGCCGCGACGGCAGGCTGGATACATCCCGCTACAGGCTACAAATGTAGCTTGTAGCGCCAATGTAGCCTGTCGTAGCGGCGTCTGAAGATGTGACGCTGCAGCCGGCAACAGATACATCTGTTTCCTAGGTCTGCTCGAAAACTGATGGCTACAACGCCGATGGTAGCGAGCTGTATCGGCGTGTAAAGAGGCAACGGAAGGGAACTCTGGACACCCGGGGCTGTAGCTGCAATGTAGCTAAGGCGTGACCCAGGCTCCGGGATACCGCGCCCCATCACCGATCATTGGAGGAAGCTCCTGCATGACGATTGGTAGTCGCTGCCTAGGGCGGCATATTTAAGGAGCTGACCAGTCACACTACACAATCGCTCGAGCGTGCTGGATGTCTCAGCCTCCTGCGATGCCTGGCCAATCATGATGATATTGCGCTGTCCTATCAACGTACGGACGGCTCGTAATCCAAGATTGTGGCACGCCTATGTGCTGTCCCTGCTGTACCAGGTCCGCCCATATTAGCTTATTGTAGCGCTGTGTAAACGTGGTACGCTAAGCTACAGCTGGCTACTTGACACACCCGGCGATGTAGCTAGCTATAGATGTAGCGTGGCGTAGCGCACCTTGTCGCGGCGTGTAAAGGAGATGCGTTGACCGTTTGTAGCCGTTTGAGCGTGCTCGTGCACGTGAAGTAGCGGGATGTATCCAGCCTGCCGTCGGGCCGTGTAAAGGTACCTTAAGGGGTGTTAACACTGCCAGATAATCGTGAATGATTATTGTTAAATAGACTAGCTTTACTATTATCTTGCCATATAAACTGGTGAAATGATCTTTTTTGCAACATCATTCTGCAACATTATTTGTGCAATCATCATTCCCGTTGGTTCATCGTCCTTTGTAAACAGGCAGTCAAACGACTGACAAATGCTGTAAATGTACTGTTTTGTGGTTAAGTGGACTTTTACCGAGTTTCTTAGGGCCGTCTGAACAATATGAAGAATTTCTAAAGTTTTTCAGAGCTATTGAAGCGTTGCAGCCTACAAAGCCTGAATCACTGGAACAGATTTTTGTCCTGATGCCCACGATCAAAGGCAGCTTCTCAATGTTCACCCATGATCGCTCAGGGCCGCTTTACACACACCAACTTCTGTGACCAACCTCTGAACAGATCTCTGGTTGCAGTGAAATCATGGACACATTGTTCCATTTGTACACAGCCACAAAATGGAACAATGTGTCCATGATTTCACTGCAACCAGAGATCTGTTCAGAAGTTGGACACAGAAGTTGGTGTGTGTAAAGCGGCCCTTAGGCGGCCGTCACACTCATCAATATCGTGAGCGATATTGTTAGCGATCACGTGCACGCGCGATCGCTAATGATATCGCTCACATCGCTGGTGAGCTGTCACGCAGACAGACTCACCAGCGATGTGGAGCAGCGAGATCGCTGGTAACTATGGTACACATCGGGTTACTAGGCGCCGCGCGGCGCTTAGTAACCCGACGTTTACCATAGATACCATCTCCCAGCATAGGCTCTGCCGCTGGGAGATCGTTCATCGTGGTGTCACACACCACGATGAAGCAGATTGAACAAGCGATGATCGCTTGATATGAGCTCCGGCTCACAAATCTGCGATGTCACGATCAAGCGATTTTACATTGTAAAATCGCTTGATTGCACGCAGCGATGCACAAACGATATCGCTTAAGCGATCAAAAAGCAGATCGCTTAAACGATATCGTTAGCAATATTGAACCGTGACGGCCGCCTTACAGTCATGGCCAATCCAATTATGTATATTATTTGCAAACTTCTGAACAGCATCTATAGATAATATTGGCAATGTTACTGTTGTCTGTACATTTGCATTTCACGTATGTCTTGTTGAATGCATCATCCAGGGGGTTATACTCAAATCAGTGATTGAAGCTTGTGTGTGATACGGATAGGTAAGGGTGCTTTCACACAGCGTTTTTCTGCAATCCGATGCTGTCCGTTGAAAAATCGGACAGCATCGGATCCGATTTTGGCCCCATGTTATCCTATGGGCACGGATCGGATTTGCCCTTAATGGCATCTGATTTTTGTCGGATCCGATTCTGTCCATTTTTTTGCCGTGCCCAAAATCGCAGACTGCTGCGATTTTGGGCACAGCGGATCAAATCGGACCGAATTGGATCCGACCTGATCTGCGCCAAATAACATGGGGCCTATGGAGCGTGGGTCCGAGGAAACAGCTGATCATTCCTCGGACCCGATCTTAGTGTATGCTCAGTACACTAAATAGCTACAGTAAATAGTACACTAAAATAGCTCTGTGCCATCTAATTTCACTTCTGCAATGTATATTCATACATTGCAGAAGTGAAATTTAGTGAAAAGAAAGGATTAAAATTAAAAAAATCTTAATCCTCACCTATCCACGAGTCCCCCAGCGCTTCCAGCTATCTTCTTCTAGGACCTGGCGTGAAGTCACAGTCACATGACCCGAGTCCCCTGGTGCTTTCAACTATCTTCCTCTAGGACTTGGCGTGATGTCACAGTCACATGACCGGTTACCGCGATAACCGGTCATGTGACTGTGACATCATGCCAGGTCCTGTGGATCGGAAGAAGACAGCTGGAAGCGCCGCGGGAGTCATGGATAGGTGAGAATAAAGATTTTTTTTTTTTTTAAGGTATGGAAAAGGGGGACAAAGGAGGGGACAAAGAGGGGACAGAGGGGACAAAGAGGGGGCGAAAGAGGGGAGAAAGAGGGGACAGAGGGGACAAAGAGGGGGCGAAAGAGGGGAGAAAGAGGGGACAGAGGGGACAAAGAGGGGTGAAAGATGGGAGAAAGAGGGGACATGGGGGACAAAGAGGGGGTGAAAGAGGGACAAAGAGGGAGCAGAGAGAGGAGGGGAGAAAGGTGACAGGAGGAGGAGAGAGGATCCAAACTGATGCTACAAAATATCGGAATCGGATGCCTGTTTGGCATCCGATTGCAAGCATCAGTTTGTATCCGTTGCTTTCTGAGGGGACCTGCAAAAAGTCGGATCCCCTCGGACAGCACAAAAACACAGTGTGAAAGCAGCCTAAATCAACGTTACTTCAAAGAAGATCGCTTAAAGATGTGCCAGGCTGCGTCTGAGGGATGAGTGAGGTGATCTGTCAGACATACTGTTATTTTTGTATTATTTTTCCGCCACATAGGGTTATCTGCTTTCTTGTTCATATTTTTCCTTTTCTTTTATTCCCTCATATTTATAGACTAAAGGGGATTGTATCAAGGTTATGTATAAAAACTGTATTCTGATGAATCATGTACAGCATTCATCTTTTCTATTACTCTGTTGTGAATTATATGAACAGCATGAAGCATTTTTTCTAAGGTTACTTTCGTTGTTCTTGCAGTACACTAACAGCTCTTTCATTGCTAATCTTCATGCCGTCTACCACATACGAATGATGTGATATTACTGATCTGGTATTACAGCCCCGATACAGAGATTCCAGCATATCTTTCAGACAGGTTGGTATCTTCAACTTGGAAATGACTTTTTATTGTAGATTTAAGTTACTAGAGACTGTAATGTACATGAAACGTACCACAAAGTGTAAACAAAGAACACTTTTCAATAGACATGAGATGTTTGATCAGTGGCATAACTTCAGGCCCAGGGGCCCCGATACGAAAGCTCCAAAAGGGCCCCCAATTATTGTAAATCATTAATAGCATTAGTCTTTTTCTATAGGCCAAAGGGACTTTCAGGGCCCCTAGGCTGCAGGGCCCGGGTGTGATCGCATCCCCTGCACCTGTGGTAGTTACGCCCTGTGGTAGTTACGCCCCTGTGTTTGACCAGGACCAGGGGATAATGAGACACACAAAGGAAAGGGGGGCCAATTGCTTTGAATCAAAAAGAAATGCTACTATTCATGGAGAAGGTTAATACTTATTAGTAAAGAAGACTTTGGTTTTGGTTTTCCCTCCTCATCCCTTATTCATGCGGCCACGAGGAAGGAGGAGGTGAAGGCACACAGGATTGCACAAAGCCCTGTCCTCCTACACTGACCCAGTGTGCCGACTCTGCAGGTAACAGAGCTGCGGATTTGGTATACTGTGCCAGAGGAGGAGGTGACCCACTGCGTGCAATGGGGTTGAGTGGTCATGCTTGGGACTGGGGCAGGCCTGTAGGAGTCTGGGGGTGCCCGAACATGCTGTAGATGGGGAGAAAGTCTGTAGGAGTCTGGGGGTGCCCGGGCATGCTGTAGATGGGGGGCAGGTCTGTAGGAGTCTGGGGGTGCCCGGGCATGCTGTAGATGGGAGGGGCGGTCTGTAGGAGTCAGGGGGTGGACTGCCATGCTGAGACTGGGGGGGAGGAGCAGGCCTGTAGGAGTCAGAGGCATGTTTGTAAGTGACTGGGTGTAAATGACCAGTTATGCATTTACATACAGGATCCAAAACAAACACGCCCCCCTGGTCATTCTCCTCCAGACACAAATAGGTGATATCTAGGTGAAAATGCAAAATGTTGACAGGGTGTAAATTACAAATTGTTAACATTTTGCAGCCTAGATACACACACAAATTATTCAAAAAGCCCAGACAATCCCTTTAAAATAATCTCCCTATTACTAACACTGTGAAATTATTAACCAAGTCTTATTGAATACCAACTAACAGGGAAAACAATACGGTTTTATTTAGGCCCTTTCACTTTAGGGGCCACAGTGCAACTAAATGGGGTGATTTTACGATGCCTACACCCTTGCCTGGGATGCCAACAATTTGCTGGACCCTGCTGTCTTTGTTGGCCAACAGATCATAAACTACTCTTAAAAAGAATAAAAGCAGCACAGGTAGAGATTTAAAGTACCCAAACCTGTTTCTTGTTGATTATGGAAGGTAAAATCAGCCACTTTACAGTAGTTTTCTTGTACAGGAAATCTCCGTCCTGCTGGTCCATTTTTTTTTCTTAATAAAAAATTGTGCTTGACTCCCGCACTCCCCACTTCAGTACTAAGTCTTCAGCATGGTGTTTGTCATTGTCTGGGGTACTGACATCATGTCAATAATTGTGCAACCAATAGCTGAGCTCACTGGTGTAACAGGCCAGATTAACTCCCCGCCCAGAATATACCCGGAGTTAAAGTGGCCTAGCCCAGATTATACCCCAAGTATATTATGGCCTAGTCCAAACTATACCCCGGGGTAAAAACTGGCCTAGGCCAGATTAAACCCCTCTGGGCAAGAATATACCCGGGTATATCATGGCCTAGCCCAAACTATATCCCGGGATCATTGAGTGATATGCTCAATAATGGGGCCCCAGTCAGTGCACAGGGGCCGCAGGCAGCACAGGGGCCTTGGGCAGCGCAAAGGGGCCCCAGGCAGCTCACAGGGCCCCAGGCAGCGTACAAGGGCCCCAGGCAGCACACCAGGCTCCAGTGCAGAGGAGCCCCAGGCAGTAAACAGGGGTCTGAGGCAGCATAGAGGGGCCTCAAGCAGCGCACAGGGCACCAGGCAGTGCACAGGGGGCTCAGAGAGCACACAGGGCCTCAGACAGCACAAGGGACCCCAGGCAGCACACTGGGGCCCCAGGCAGCACTCAGGGGGGCAGAGACAGTGAACAGGGTCCCACCAGGATATAAAGCCCCAGGCATCTCACAGGGCCCAAGGTAGCGCACAGGGGCACCAAGCAGTGCACAAGGGCCCCAGTGCATGGTGCCCCAGGCAGCATACAAGGGCCCCAGGTAGTGCACAGGGCCCCAGGCAGCACATAGGGCCCCAGAAAGCAAACAGGGGCCTTGAGTATCACTCAACTCTGTGCAATGTCTGGGGTCCCTGTGCACTGTCTGGGACCCCTGTGAAATGTGCGATGTCTGGGGCCCCTGTATGCTGCCTGGGGCCCATGTGTTCTTCCTGGAGCCCCTCCATCTGGCCTGAGGTCCCTGGATACTGCCTGGGTCCCCTGTATGCTGCCTGGTACAATAATAAATGTGGTATATAGAAATGAGCGCTAGGGATAATGGAACAAGCCAAACGCTTTTGTAGACATTACGTATAAGTTTATTACGATAAACACAGTACAGGTCCTTCTCCCACAACGCGTTTCGGCGCTACATGCGTCTTTCTCAAGTGCAGTGTGGTGCAACCATCTATTTGATTTTTTTTGCCTGTATGCTGCCTGGGGCCCCATGCACTGTCTGGGGCCCCTTTGTGCTGCTTGGGGCACTTGTGCACTGCCTGGGGCACTTGTGCACTGCCTGGGGCCTCTGTATTCTACCTGGGGCTCCTTTGTGCTGCCTGGGGCCCCGTGCACTACCTGGGGTTCCTTTGTGCTGCCTGGAGCCCCTGTGTGCTGCCTGGGGCCCCCGTGTGCTGCCTGAGGCCATGTGCACTGCCTGGGGCTCCCATGCACTGTCCGGGGCACTGTGTTTTGCCTGGGACCCCTGTATGCTGCCTGGGGCCCCCGTGCACTGCCTAGGGCCCTGTGCATTTCTTGGGGCCCCTGTATGCTGCCTGGGGCCCTGTGTGATTTCTGGGGCCCCTGTATGCTTCCTGGGGCCTCTTTGTGCTTCTTGAGGCCCCTTTCTGCTTCCAGGTGCCCCTGTGCTCTGCCTGGGGCCCCTTTGTGCTGCCTGGGTCCCCTTTGTGCTGCTTGGGGCCTGTGCACTGTCTGGGGCCCCTTTGTGCTGCCTGGGTCCCCTGTGTGCTGCCTGGGACCCCTGTGTGCTGCCTGAGGCCATGTGCACTGCCTGGGGCCTTGTGTTTTGCCTGGGACCCCTGTATGCTGCCTGGGGCCCCTTTGTGCTGTCTGGGGCCCCCATGCACTGCCTGGGGCCCTGTGTGCTTTCTGGGGCCCCTGTATGCTTCCTGGGACCCCTTTGTGCTTCTTGGGGCACCTGGGTGCTGCCTGGGACCCCTTTGTGCTGCCTGGGGCCCCTTTATGCTGCCTGGGGCGCCTGTGCACTGCCTGGGCCCCTTTGTGCTGCCTGGGTCCCCTGTATGCTGGGGCTCTTTTGTGCTGCATGAGGCCCCTGTGTGCTGTCTGGGGCCCTGTGTGCTGCCTGGGGCCCTGTGTGCTGCCTGGGGCCCTGTGTGCTGCCTGGGACCCCTGTGTGCTGCCTGTGGCCCTGTGTGTAGCCTGGGGCCCCTGTGTGCTGCCTGGGTCACCTGGGTGCTGACTGGGGTCCCTGTGTTCTGACTGGGGGCACCTGTGTTCTGCCTGGGGCCACTGTATGCTGCCTAGGGCCCCTGAACATTGACTGGGGCCCCTGTGTGCTTCCTTGTTCCTCTCTGCACTGCCTAAGGCCCTTATATGCTGCTGGGGCCCCTGTGTGCTGCCTGGGGTACCGTGAGCTGCCTAGGGCGCCATACACTGTCTGGGGCCCCTTAATGCTGACTGGGGCCCCTGTGTGCTGCCTGGAGCCCTGTGCACTGCTTGGGGCCCCTGTGTGCTGCCTGGTGCCCCTGAGCACTGACTGGGGCCCCTGTGTGCTGCCTGGGTCCCCTCTGCACTACCTGGGGCTTCTGTGTGCTACCTGGGGCCCCTGTGCGCTGCCTGGAGCCCTGTGAGCTGCGTGGGGCCGTGTGCGCTGTCTCTACCCTCCTGTGCACTGCCTGGGGCCTCTGTGTGCTGCCCGGAGCCCCTGTGCACTGACTGGTGCCCCATTATTGAGTATATCACTCAATGGTCCCAGGGTATAGTTTGGGCTAGGCCATAATATACCCGGGTATATTCTGGCAAAGGGGGTTTAATCTGGCCTAGGCCAGTTTCTACCCTGGGGTATAGTTTGGGCAAGGCCATAATACATTCATAAGAGACCTTGATTTTTTGTATATTATTATTATAGTACCATTTATTCCAAAGCGCTTTATATGTGAAAAGAAGTATGACACACCCAGGGCCGGGTACTCAGCTCTCAGATGGTTGCAGTTCTGGGATGTAACGGGTGGCTGCCCGAGGCTGTGGCCCTGGTGGTCAATAAATAAGGGGTAAAATTAAGGATATACAAGTTCGTGACGCCACCTGCAGTACCTGGTGATGCTCACCAGCACCACTACAGTCCTCAGGTGGTCGGTGGTATTGCAGCTTGGATGGTATAGTCCCCCCGCAGGCAGGACTGGACCGCCAGGGCAGTGTTTCTGTGGGAGAAACAGTTTATGCAGGAAAGAATGCAGCAGAGGCGATCACTCACTTCACCGGGTACTTTACTGGAAAACTTTCAATCGTTACAGCCTTTCCATAGCAGTAGATGTTACTTGGCAAATGGCTACAGGTGCTGCAAGTGGAATTTATGGCTGTTAGATGGATCCCTCACTGCGTACCGTTCTTGTTCCTTCTTTCCCTTGCCTCCCAGTGGCGGTGAAGTCTGACTCTCGGTTACTCTATTCCCCACAAGAGTGGACTCCGGTTCTGAGTACTACTCTCTCGCTTTCTTCCTTCTGGGATCTCTTCTGTCTTCCCTGGGCCCCTCAGCCGAGGAGACCCTTCCTGCTCCCTTCAGGCCTGCTGCCTGGCTCTCACTCACTAACTCATTCTCTCCAACTGCACTGACTGCTTCCCCCTAGAGGTCACTATATACCCTCCCGGAGTCCCTCCCACCTACTGATCTAGTGTGTGGGTGTTTGTTCTAGGGTTCCACCTACTGGCCATAGTTCCACTTGCAGTGGGGTGACTACATTGCTTTTCTGGGTGTAGTACCCTTTTTGTGGCACCTACATAGTGGGGCGCCACAAGCATACATAATAACAACTGGTATAATAAACATGAACAATACAAGGCACACACAGATTCAGGAAGAAAGAGGACTCTGCCTGCGAGGGTTCACAGTCTACAAGGTATGGGTGAGGATACAGTGAATGAGGAGAGAGAACCCTGCCCATCAGGGCTCACAATCTAAAAGGGATGGGTGAGGATACAGTAGATGAGGAGAGAGGATCCTGCCCCCGAGTGCTCACAGTCTACAAGGGATGAATGAGGGTTCAGTAGGTGAGGAGAGAGGACCCTGACTGTGAGGGCTCACAGTCTACAAGAGATGGGTGAGGATACAGTAGGTGAGGATAGAGGAAATAAAGTAGAATGTCCAGCTCACGGGGTTGAAATAAATGTGAATTTCTTTATTTAGAATTCTTCAGGCTCCAAATTTACAGGAGGCATCATCTATATGCAATAAAAATGGCAGGGGAGCGTCACAGGCAACGCGTTTCAGATAAACATCCTTTCTCATAGAGGACCCTGCCCACGTGGGATCACAGTCTACAAGTTATGGATGAGGATACAGTAGATGAGGAGATAGGACCCTGCCCGGGGAGGACTCACAATCTACAAGATATGGAAGAGGATACAGTAGGTGAGGAGACAGCATTCTGCCCCGAGAGCTCACAGTCTACAAGGGATGGGTGAGGATACACGGGATGGTAGAGCTTCTTATATACCTCAGTACTATGATATAGTAGTACATAAAATAACAATTACACTGCACTTTGGGAGTTTTTTCATATTTTCTAGTACAGTGAATGGTAAAAATGAAAGATTATTCATTATAGCTGAACTAATGTTAAGAGGTTAAAACTTAACGTTTAATGGATTATTTAAAAGACTAGAATGTCTCACAAACTATACATGTAAAATTCAAACAGTGCCCAAGTGTCACACTATCTAAAAAACTCCGTTATCATACTAGGAGCTATGATTCATTCAAAGGTGTTATCCATAGAGCTCAACCTGCCCTTCATTATAGTTCACCTTCAAACCTTATGTCAGTTGCAGATATGCTGGTTTCACTTTTTACACCCCATAGCAACTGGAACATATCCCTGCATATGGAAATCAACAAAGCCCACTTCCCCTATATATAGGAAAGGTCTCACCGGCTTCTTTCCATCAGAGCAGGTACCAATTAGAGTTACTTCATTTCAGGAGGTCTTTTGCTAGTGACAGCCTGATGTAGAACTCTCAGTATAGATCATGTATCACCACCATGCTCCACTCCCTACGCAGGGATATGTGCCAGTTGCTATGGGGTGTAAAAAGTGACACCAGCATATCTGCAACTGACATAAGGTTTGAAGGTGAACTATAACGAAGGGCAGGTTGAGCTCTATGGATAACACCTTTGAATGAATCATACAGTTAGGGCCAGAAATATTTGTACAGTGACACAATTTTCGCGAGTTGGGCTCTGCATGCCACCACATTGGATTTGAAATGAAACCTCTACAACAGAATTCAAGTGCAGATTGTAACGTTTAATTTGAAGGGTTGAACAAAAATATCTGATAGAAAATGTAGGAATTGTACACATTTCTTTACAAACACTCCACATTTTAGGAGGTCAAAAGTAATTGGACAAATAAACATAACCCAAACAAAATATTTTTATTTTCAATATTTTGTGGCGAATCCTTTGGAGGCAATCACTGCCTTATGTCTGGAACCCATGGACATCACCAAACGCTGGGTTTCCTCCTTCTTAATGCTTTGCCAGGCCTTTACAGCCGCAGCCTTCAGGTCTTGCTTGTTTGTGGGTCTTTCCGTCTTAAGTCTGCATTTCAGCAAGTGAAATGCATGCTCAATTGGGTTAAGATCTGGTGTTTGACTTGGCCATTGCAGAATGTTCCACTTTTTTGCACTCATGAACTCCTAGGTAGCTTTGGCTGTATGCTTGGGGTCATTGTCCATCTGTACTATGAAGCGCCGTCCAATCAACTTTGCAGCATTTGGCTGAATCTGGGCTGAAAGTATATCCCGGTACACTTCAGAATTCATCCGGCTACTCTTGTCTGCTGTTATGTCATCAATAAACACAAGTGACCCAGTGCCATTGAAAGCCATGCATGCCCATGCCATCACGTTGCCTCCACCATGTTTTACAGAGGATGTGGTGTGCCTTGGATCATGTGCCGTTCCCTTTCTTCTCCAAACTTTTTTCTTCCCATCATTCTGGTACAGGTTGATCTTTGTCTCATCTGTCCATAGAATACTTTTCCAGAACTGAGCTGGCTTCTTGAGGTGTTTTTCAGCAAATTTAACTCTGGCCTGTCTATTTTTGGAATTGATGAATGGTTTGCATCTTGATGTGAACCCTTTGTATTTACTGTCATGGAGTCTTCTCTTTACTGTTGACTTAGAGACAGATACACCTACTTCACTGAGAGTGTTCTGGACTTCAGTTGATGTTGTGAACGGGTTCTTCTTCACCAAATAAAGTATGCGGCGATCATCCACCACTGTTGTCATCCGTGGACGCCCAGGCCTTTTACAGTTCCCAAGCTCACCAGTCAATTCCTTTTTTCTCAGAATGTACCCAACTGTTGATTTTGCTACTCCAAGCATGTCTGCTATCTCGCTGATGGATTTTTTCTTTTTTTTCAGCCTCAGGATGTTCTGCTTCACCTCAATTAAGAGTTCCTTTGACCGCATGTTGTCTGGTCACAGCAACAGCTTCCAAATGCAAAACCACACACCTGGAATCCACCCCTGACCTTTTAACTACTTCATTGATTACAGGTTAACGAGGGAGACGCCTTCAGAGTTAATTGCAGCCCTTAGAGTCCATTGTCCAATTACTTTTGGTCCCTTGAAAAAGAGGAGACTATGCATTACAGAGCTATGATTCCTAAACCCTTTCTCCGATTTGGATGTGGAAACTCTCATATTGCAGCTGGGAGTGTGCACTTTCAGCTCATATTATATATATAATTGTATTTCTGAACATGTTTTTGTAAACAGCTAAAATAACAAAACTTGTGTCACTGTCCAAATATTTCTGTCCCTAACTGTAGCTCCTAGTATGATAACGGAGTTTTTTAGATAGTGTGACACTTGGGCACTGTTTGAATTTTATATGTATAGTTTGTGAGACGTTCTAGTCTTTTAAATAATCCATTAAACGTTACGTTTTAACCTCTCAACATTACTTCAGCTATAATGAATGATCTAATCCTCTCTCCCTAAGTGAGGTGGGAAAGAAATTATCACTGGGGAGAATTGTTATCCTGCTAACTAGATAAAAATGAAAGATGTCATTCAAAGCTATACCTTGTCCTGCAAAAAGAGTAAGAGTGCTTCATTATCTTCATGCATAACAAATTATTTCAATCTCATAAAAAGAATAAGGTTTTTCAGCTCACAACACCCTTATCTCTAAAGGAAAAGACCCAACTATATGCAGTAGCTACTGACCAATCTCGTTAATAAATAATGATATTAAACTATATGCCAAAATCTTACCCAAGAAAATTCAAAACATCTTACCCAACCTAGTATATTTTGAGCAAGTATTCTTCATAAGGAGAAAAAAAGCCAAAGATAACGTCATCAGAACTTTAGATGCTAATCATTGTGCAAAACAAAAAAAAACCATTCAATTAGCTATTCTAACAGCAGACCCTGAAACACCATATGATAGACTTGAATGGATATTTATGGACCAAACGCAGATGAAATGTGGTTTCCCACTCCTTTTTATTGAAAAAAATTCTAGCTTTTTTACACATAAACCCAGAGCTAGATGAAAAATCAAGAATAAGCATTCTCCTAGTTTGGAAATTAGAAATAGGACAAGACAGGGATGTCTTCTCTCACCTCTATTATTTATTCTAACAATGGAAACCTTCCTACAAAAAATAAGACAAAATCCTGGTATCAAAGGCCTAAGATGTGGACAGAGAGAACATAAAATAGCTGCCTTCGCAGATGATGTGCTCTTTTACCCACCTCGATCGATCACCATGTTACTCAAAGAGTTCCTTTTATTCAGCCCACTATCAAATTTTAAAACAAAACTTTTCCAACTCAGACCAATTAAATATAAACATTGACTAAGAGCATTAACACCTTAAATTTTCCTCTTTAAAAATAATTGTGCCTATATATTCTATGACTTAAATTACAAAAAGTTACCTCGGAAATTAGAACTTGATATCTCCTTATGGAAAGTCACGCCTATATCTTGGTTCGGTAGACTCAATCTACTAAAAATGATCAACTTGGTCAAGAATTTGTATCTTCTACAATTCGTGCCAATCGAAGTCCCACAAAGCATTCTTTCAAAAACTCAAAAGTCTGATCCCAAAAGTCATTTGGTTAAATAAAAGCCATAGAATTAAACACTTCATACTAACAAAATCTAAAATCACAGTAGGTCTAGGCCTTCCAGATTTTGTAAACAATATGGTCTCCACACACATAGCTAGGACCAGTGGCGTAACTTCAGGCCCAGGGGCCCTGATGCGAAAGCTCCAACGGGGCCCCAATTATTGCAAATTTTTAATAATATTAGTCTTTTTCTATGGGCTAAAGGGACTTTTGGGGCCCCGTAGGCTGCAGGTCCCAGGTGCGATCGCAACCTCTGCACCTATTGTTGTTACGCCCCTGGCTAGGACCCTGAAATATTGCAGATTATGACCACACCTAGGAAACTTGGAACGCAATCATCTCAAAGAAGGTGAAAATCATCATTTTTGGGTAAACCCATATAAGAGATTTAAATACTGTGAAGTATCAAACTCCTGTACCAAAATAATGTTAAGGCATAAAACCAATAAATCATAAAATGTAATGCCCAACCTATGCAAATGAACCCCTCTACTAATATATGTTGATTCCAAACATATATACCATCAGGGCCAAAAGTATTGACACCCCTGCAATTCTGTCAGATAATATTCAGTTTCTTCCTGAAAATGATTGCAATCACAAATTCTTTGGTATTATTATCTTCATTTAATTTGTCTTCAATGAAAAAACACAAAAGAGAATGAAGCAAAAAGCAAAACATTGATCATTTCACACAAAATTCCAAAAATGGGCCAGACAAAAGTATTGGCACCCTCAGCCTAATACTTGGTTGCACAACCTTTAGCCAAAATAACTGCGATCAACCGCTTCTGGTAACCATCAATGAGTTTCTTACAATGCTCTGCTGGAATTTTAGACCATTCTTCTTTGGCAAACTGCTCAAGGTCCCTGATATTTGAAGGGTGCCTTCTCCAAACTGCCATTTTTAGATCTCTCCACAGGTGTTCTATGGGATTCAGGTCTGGACTCATTGCTGGCCACCATAGAAGTCTCCAGTGCCTTCTCTCAAACCATTTTTCTAGTGCTTTTTGAAGTGTGTTTTGGGTCATTGTCCTGCTGGAAGACCCTTGACCTCTCAGGGAGACCCAGCTTTCTCACACTGGGCCCTACATTATGCTGCAAAATTTGTTGGTAGCCTTCAGACTTCATTATGCCATGCACACGGTCAAGCAGTCCAGTGCCAGAGGCAGCAAAGCAACCCCAAAACATCAGGGAACCTCCACCATGCTTGACTGTAGGGACCGTGTTCTTTTCTTTGAATGTCTCTTTTTTTCTCCTGTAAACTCTATGTTGATGCCTTTGCCCAAAAAGAGAGAACATTCTTCCAAAACATTTTAGGCTTTCTCAGGTAAGTTTTGGCAAACTCCAGCCTGGCTTTTTTATGTCTCGGGGTAAGAAGTGGGGTCTTCCTGAGTCTCCTACCATACAGTCCCTTTTCATTCAGACGCCGACGGATAGTACGGGTTGACACTGTTGTACCCTCGGACTGCAGGGCAGTTTGAACTTGTTTGGTTGTTAGTCGAGGTTCTTTATGCACCATCCGCACAATCTTGGTTTGAAATCTCTCGTCAATTTTTCTTTTCCGTCAACATCTAGGGAGGTTAGCCACAGTGCCATGGGCTTTAAACTTTTTGATGACACTGCGCACGGCAGACACAGGAACATTCAGGTCTTTGGAGATGGACTTGTAGCCTTGAAATTGCTTATGCTTCCTCACAATTTGGTTTCTCAAGTCCTCAGACAGTTCTTTGGTCTTCTTTCTTTTCTCCATGCTCAATGTGGAACACAGAAGGACACAAGACAGAGGTTGAGTCAACTTTAACCCATGTCAACTGGCTGCAAGTGTGATTTAGTTATTGCCAACACCTGTTAGGTGCCACAGGTGAGTTACAGGTGCTGTTAATTGCACAAATTAGAGAAGCATCACATGATTTTTCTAAGGGTGCCAATACTTTTGTCCACCCCCTTTTTAAGTTTGGTGAGGAATTATATCCAATTTGGCTTTAGGACAATTCTTTTTGTGTTTTTTCATTGAAGACAAATTAAATGAAGATAATAATACCAAAGAATTTGTGATTGCAATCATTTTCAGGAAGAAACTGAGTATTATCTGACAGAATTGCAGGGGTGTCAATACTTTTGGCCATGACTGTACATTTTTAAAAAGCAAAATTAAATCTTTAGAAAACCTATCCAACATACCAATAGATTACTTAATGTCATGCCCCTGGCCGCCGGGTCGGTCTCCATAAGGTAGGGAGACTGGTCATCTTCCCCATGATCTGCTAACACTGTAGGGCCGGTCTCTATGAGGCAGGGAGACCTGTGCCCAAGCTGCAGTCCTGTGTTGTCTGCCTGTCCCTCTGGTGCACATTGGACTCACCCTACCCACGTTACCGCACTGTCTACCCACTTCCTGTCTGTTTCCTTCTCCTACCAGAGCCTATGTGCTCTAAGCAGAGCTTCTGGGAGTGTGCTTAGGCAGCATGCACTGCACTCTCCTCACATTTAAAGGGCCAGTATGCCTTAAATCTAGAAGTTCCTCTCAGCTTATTGCTGAGAGACTCAATGTATATAAGGCACCCTTCCCTTAAGGGTGGTGCCTGAGCAATGTTTATTGTCCCTTAATGGCCTTGCTTGTACTCAGGTTCCCTAGCCTCATACTTAGTTTCTTGTTTCTTCCAATTTCTTGTCTCATTATAGTGCCTGCCTTAATTGAGCTTGCTATGTCAGTCTGCTGCCTCCAGTGGGACTGCAAAGTCCACCTCCCAGCCTCTGTCGCCGATGAGCCAACCACACCAGCTAGTCCGCACGCTGACTTCGGTGAGCCAGCTCCACAATTTATATGATCTTGCACTGGACACTGCTACTTCTGGCTCCTGTTAGTGTAAGAATCTGTACAATCTCTCACATCCTACAAAGCTCTATTACAGACATTGCCTGAATATTATCTTGGCCGCTCTGCTGTGTGTACACCAATAAAGACAGTGCCTTCACTATAGCTACTATAAAGACAGTTCCTATCAAGAGAGTCAACTGCTACAGCCCTTCTGTGAATCAGTGTGTCACTCCCCACACTCATGCTCCCATAAGCGCAATACTTAATACATAACAGTAATGTTGAAGGTATATCTAAAAGACTCAAAATATTCAATCCTTAAAGAAGCAGCTACATTCTACCTGCCAGACACCTAAAACTCTTCAATCAACAATTCCTTTAGAGAATTACAATCCCCCTAAAAATTAAGACTATAACATAAAAATAATATAAAGTATTGTGTCACACAACAGAATCTCCTTCTTTCATTATCAAATGGGAGATAGAATTAAACTTGGGTTTCCTCCCACATTGTAAAGACATACTGATAGGATGTTTAGATTGTGAGCTCTAAGAGAGGAAGCATTACTCATGTATGTAAAGTGCTATGGAATTAATAGCACTATATAAATGAATAAATATGATATATTTATTAATATTAATAATAAATTTTATTTTATTATATTATTATATTATACATATCAAACAGAGTTCATGTTCATACCATGTTTCCACAAAAATAAGACTGCTCCGAAATTAATATATACTAGGGAGGTTTGCTATGCTGCTGAATATAAGGCACCCCCTGAAAGTGAGACATACCTTTTTTTTAGGGAAGCATGCAACAGGATCAGGGTATGCAGCTGTGACTCATCCCGTAGTCCGCCGCCGTTGTATGGTGCCTGCCGCTGTATTTATTCCAGTGTCACTCTCAGCTCCTTGCCACGGCTGCTGTAGATGTAGGTTAAGCCACCAGCCAATCAAAGGCCAGCAGCCGCCAGCCACTCAGAGGCCAGCAGCTAAAGTTGGCGGGACTCTGGTGGCCTTTTTGGTCACCATTAACAAAAATGCAAGAGCCAGGGAGGGTGTTTGTAATGGTTTAAAAGCAAACCTTGCTCACTCATGTTCACCAATCTCAAACCCAGACCGAATTTGTCATTGTTCGTTTGGCATCTTGAATTCAAACGTTTTGCTGAAAAGTTGGGAAATTTGGCAAATGTTCAGTACTGCTTTCGATGTGTGTGTAGTTTAACTTGGACTACAAATGTTTCTGTTCTACATTATCCTACACACACAGACAGACACACAGATCATCTTACCATGTCTCTGCTGCTTGTTCGCTCTGCTTCATATTCCCACGCTTCCTACTTCCGCCTCCAGCTGGTGATGAGTGAAGTGTGTGGTCAGCTGATCTGATCACCATAGCAATCGCATCACGTGATCAGATTATGTCAGCTGATCTGGTCATCTGACATTATTACTATGGTAACAAAATGAGCTGTTGTGCACATCACTCACCGCCAGCTGTTTCAGGTGTGCAGTGAGTTGCTGAGGTCACCGTTCAGGTAATCATGGTGGTGCTAATCATAGCTGGTACAGTGTTTATCTGAGCTGTCCTCAGTTGACCTCGGTGAGTCTTATGGATAGAGCTCACAGCTCATTCATTGAGTGACTGGAGGCTGTGGTGACAGGATGCTGTATTCTTCACAACAGCCTCCAATGAAGAAGACGTCACAGAGGATTGTGGAGGGTTTGACTGAGGGGTTAATAAAGGTAGAGTCCCTAAATGTCTTTGTGTTTTTATTTCTAATAAAATGTTTTCTCTCTGTGTTGTGTCTTGTTTACTATTTACTTGAAATTCTTAATGGCCGGGTCTAATATGAATTTTCAGGCTTAGTGCAAGCTAGCAATACATAGCTGGCATTAATCCTTATTACCCAGTTTGCCAGCGCTACACGGCAACTAGAAGAGTCGGGTAAAGTGCCAGGAATTGGGGCTTCTTATGATTGCGCCAATTTATGGGGTGGCTGTGGGTTGCTATTCTATAGCATGGGGGGGCAATAATGAAGGCCCCTGACATGCTGAGAATACCAGCCCTCATCTGCCTAGTTTTCCAATGGCTGGCTCTTTAAATTGGGCAAAGGCCACAAATTTTTTTTGCCAGCCAATGTAAAATTAGGCAGCTGAGTGTGTCAGCTGGCAGCCGTCCACTTTATCTTTGCTAGAATAAAAAATACAGTAAATCCCCACGCATTTAATTAATATTATTTTTAATACACTATGAAGGCAGGTGTTACGTAATGACTACCTTGTAGTATGGAAATGCTGCTACTGTGATTAAAATGAAGCCTTATTTTTTCCCTACATAGTGTGGAGAGAGGAAGCTCATGAGCGGGAGCAGGTTGTAGCAGGTGTGTGTGATGAATATGACTCATGCTTAGGTATGCTGAGGGTTGTGTCTGGGCTGGCTGCTCCCTACCTCTCGGCCATAGATGGGTCAGATCTCATCCACCTGTTGGACTATGACCTGTTGTGAGCAGGTGCTGATCTGAAGCTGCTGTTTCTTCCTCTATTGGAAGCTGCTGGGTTCCGTGGTCCGTGGTTGGAGGCAGGGGCTTATGCCTAGGGCTTCTCAGGAGTTTAAGGGTCTTAGGCTGGCGGCTCGGACCTCCTCACCTACCTCCGAGAACAGGGCGAGTCAGGGACCCCAGTATCAGGGCCTGAGCAGGCTCCCCTGACTCCCTACACCCAGCTCCATGCTACTTCTGGGCACCCCCCCCCCATGTTTCATAATCAGCAACCCACTATTGTTTCCCTGAAGCCTCTATGTCATCACGAGCTTTTGCGCACCTGGTGGAGGAAGTCTCCCAGAAGGTGTCTACCCTGCGAATCCAGGTGGTGCATCAACTTTGAGAAGTGGTTGGATATCTGGCTGCGGTTCCCATGCTGGCTTTACTAGAACCCAATATGTCCCTTCCAGACCGATTTTCAGGAGGGAGAGATACATTTTTTGTGTTTAGTGAAACCTGCAAATTATATTTCAGGCTGCATCCTCGTACTTTTTTGCAGCGCTTGCCCTGATGTATGGCGACCCTGATGCCGTCTCCCTTGCTGAGTCTAAACTACGGAAGCTCAGGCAAGGAGCGCGTCTGCTTGAGGAGTATTGCTCTGAGTTCAGGAGGTGGGCCACTGACACTCAATGGAACAACCCTTCTTTGAGGAGTCAGTTCTGTCTGGGGTTGTCAGATCGGTTACAAGACACCATGGCTCAGTACGCTGCTCCGGAGATGCTGAAGGCTGCAATGGCACTTGCTACTAGGTTGGACAGACGCCTAAGAGAGAAATCGGATCCGACCCTGCCCCGGTGACCATCCCTGCTGTGGAGGTTACACATGTGGGTTCTGATGTTCCTAAGCAGTTGGGGACTGCAAAGTCTTGTGCTAACCCATCTGCAGGTTATCAGGTTGGGCGGTCTTGTTTCTTTTGGGGTCAACCTGATCACTTCATTAGGGTCGGTCCATACCGTGCTAACCCCGCTTCTCAGCTGCAGACGTCCCATGTGGATAAGCGCGAGTGCTGCTGTGTCTGCCATGTGGGTCAGGCCTGAGCCCTTGTTAACCCCTGAGCCACAATTGTCGGTTTTCTACAATTCATTCTATTAAAACCACCGGCCCTGCATCAGGACCAGTAGCCTACACAATTTGCGTAAGCATTTTACAGAACAGCATCCTCAATGAGGAGCTTGTCTGTGTTGGTTATGCAATTTGCATAGGATACTGGTCCTGATGCAGGAGCTGGCGGGTTTTAATAGAATGAATTGTAGAAAGCCGACAATTGCGGCTCAGGGGTTAGCAGTTAAGTAAACCCCTGACATGCCGTCCTGTGTGGACAGCATGTCTCTAGGGAAGGTGGACACCCCTAGAGATATGTTGCCCACATGGATTCTTATTACTTAACCCTTTGTTCATCCCTGCAGTAGCAGGGATGAACAAAGCCGCCAGCTGCCGCAGACATTCACATATGCCTTGCGGTAGTCGCATGGGCTTCCATAAAAGCCCATTATAACAAAAAGGCTGCAGCAGAGTAACCACTGCAAAAACTGCAGCCTGCATGATTTTTCACGCACGCTGCAAATCCGGAGCCGTTAACCGGATTGCATGTAGTGCAATCCGGTTAACATAGTGGGCTCCAATCGGCAGCGGTTCCTGATCCGGTTTTGAGCTTTTTGACAGCTCAAAACCGGATTAGGATTTCAAAAACCTGCCGCAAGTGTGACCCCAGCCTCATACAATAATTTAGACACGCTCATCATTTTAATTAGATGACCTCTTCCCAACAGCGACCGAGGAAGATCATGCCAGAATTGCAATTCTGAAATTATCATTTGGAATAAATATAGGACAATTAAGAGTGTAAAATGAGGAAGGAGTCCACCCTATTCTTATATCCAAACATGTGAAATATGATGACAGTGTAGAAATGTCACCCAGAGTCTCTCACTTCCAATAGACTCCAGTCTCCATCAAGGCCAACAGCTCAGATTTGGCAGTGTCTGATGCAGATTTGCATCAAAGGCGTCAAGAGGGAAAATTATGTTTCCTATTCACCAACATATTGTGAAATGTCTTTTGATCAAACAGGCCTGAGAGCTCAATAACCAAAGTAAATACTAACGAGGACAAGGTGCATCTCTGAGAGGTTCCGAGCACCAGGGACCAAGTAGGAGAGATGCTGCCATCAGATGTCAGCCAACCGGAGCTACAGCCATCAAGGGCCAAAGCCACCCTCACCCCAGATGCAGACGAGCCCATGTCTTCCATCCCCTGTGTGACACGTTCTAGACGCCGAACGCTGGGGAAGGAAGACACGGATATGTTGTTCCTAGATGAGCTAGATTGCCTACAGGAGACAGTGAGGCTGCAGAACAGTGCTCTGCAGCGGCAGATTGCTGAAGTCAAGCAAAAGGACTCGCTTCATGGGAGCAGCAAGTGGCAACTCTTTATTGCATCCTATGTTCCACTCCTCTCCACCACTGACCCTGACAGGTGCATTGAGTTCAGAGAGGAGTTAAACCAACTCATTGGTCACTACAGCCGGAGGACCAGTTCCCAAACCACCATGGAGTCCGAGGACACATCACAGGATCAGGGCTAGCAATGTTGTATTGGGCAGACCTAAATTATGTGTTTGTTTGCGTGTGCCAAGGGCCGTTGCAATGCCTGTAGGATGTTTGGTTTGGAGGGGCACATAAGTTTGCCATTTTGTCCAGCCAGGACAAGTTTGTTTGCAGCAAATTGCTGGTGCTACCATTGTTTAACACAACTACCGTGTTCCCCGATAGTAAGACTCCCCCGAAAGTAAGACGGGGGGGGGACGGGGGGGGCTCTTACTATCGGGGAAACACGGGGGGGGGGTTTACATACATACATACACACGTACAGACACAAGCATACACATATATACACACTATACACACCACACACACACCACACACTCACCACACACACACACACACACACACATTCTTACCGGGTCCGGTGTGGGGTCCCCGATGGTCCTGTGCCGTCCTCTGTGCTCCGGTCCGGTCCCCGAGATGATCCGCTGCCGTCCGCCGGGTTCCGGTGCCGGTCCTAGGCTCCATGGTCCCTGCTCTTCCGGAGTTCAGGCCTAGCTCCGCCCAGGTCATAGTGTGGGCCAATCAGCATAGCGGCGCTGACGTCAGAGGCAAGCGCCCGATGACGCTTGCTTGAGCGACGCTATGCTGATTGGCCCACACTATGACCTGGGCGGAGCTAGGCCTGAACTCCGGAAGAGCAGGGACCATGGAGCCTAGGACCGGCACCGGAACCCGGCGGACGGCAGCGGATCATCTCGGGGACCGGACCGGAGCACAGAGGACGGCACAGGACCATCGGGGACCCCACACCGGACCCGATAAGAAGCAGGGGCTATGTGTGTGTGTGTGTGTGTGTGGTGTGTATGGTGTGTGTATATGTGTATATATGTGTATGCATGTGTCTGTCTGTATGTGTGGGAATATGTGGATGGATGGCTGCAGTGTGTGGATGGATGGATGGATGGTGAATGGTGGGGCCTCCAATGTAAGGCCCCCCCCGAAAGTAAGACAGGGGGCCACTTTTGGCCACAAAAAGAATGTAAGACCCTGTCTTACTTTCGGGGAAACACGGTATGTGTTTGATTGTTTTCTTCTGCCTAAGAACGGACACCACAATACAGATTGTTTAACTGTGATAAAACAAGTGTCTGTGTGTTTGATCTATGAGGGCTTGTAAAGGATGAAATGTCATACATGTTGGGAAATTATATGGCCATATCACTGTTGGTGGGCCACACATATGTCTTGCAGTTAGGCTGCTCTGTGAGGTGGGTATTGCAACATTACTCAGGCTGACTTGCAAAACATTTGTGTACATACATCAGTGTGCATGGTGAGATGTGTTAATGTTGCCGTTTGCTAACCTGCCATTTGTAACATTCTGTCCTTAATCCATGACTTTGTGTCCTACAGGAATTATATGGCAAGGTTTGGTTTTAAAGTTTGAGTGAGCAGCCCGACACACAACACAGTTTATTACCTGAGTAGTCCAGCCATGACCAAACTGTTGGTAAAACATATTTTAGTGACAACAAAATAGTTCCCACCATTTATGAAGGACTTAGTTATTGAATAAGGGCCAAAATGAATGCAGCAACTGCACATGTGAGTGTAAGGTATGTGCTGACAATAATGGCCAAATGTGTGATTGTGCCAAAAATGTAACAGTTAAGTGTTGCTTGTAGAAATGGCAACATGAAACACATATGTGACACGATTGTATTTACGTTAAGATACCCATCAAACACATACGCATGCTACCCCATCACCACAGCAGTATTCATCATGCACAAGCACACCACACAGGCCTATTAGGACATCTTGGACAGTAGCATGGACAGGTACCCGTAGTTTGGAGTATGTGTGTGGAGGTGCGACATTAACCCTTCAATGTGTGCAACGACTTAAAATAACGGGGAAGGTACAGACAAGACAAACAGAATTGGTAATTTTTAGTAACGAAAAAGGTACACAAACAGGGATGGCAAAATGATTACACAACTTGTTAACAAAATGAACATGGGCTAATAAAGCAAATAAGGACCCAGAACATTCAAATATGTCAGCAAGCCTAGGTATCTGACCAACGGCAGTCATGAAGTATTCTGCAAATTCATTCCGCACTTCCATGGCTGCCAGAGGAGAACGGACATTCGCATCTTGAAGCCCAATGAAGGTTGAATCCCATTCATAGAAGTCCACTATGAGGGGGTTATGGTGGCAGACGAAATTATGCAAGCAGACGCCTGCCTACATGACCCTATATACGTTGTGGGGGTGCAATTGAATGCATGAGATGAGCACACGCCACTTTGAGGTCAAGATACCAAATACACACTCAACATATTGGCGTGCCCGATTGAAGTTATGATGGGTCTAGGTGAGGGTGCGGCTGGCATAAGGCTTCATAAGGTTCATGGACAGCTGGGGAAAGCCTCATCTGCTACAAGCACACAGGGGAAACTGGGCGCCGTTGTTCCAGGTTAGGCTAGGGTCACACTTGGCATGCGTTTTTTAAGGTGCTTTTTGGCAGCCTGTGTTTTTGCTGATAGGTGTGGGAGACCCTTAAAAACTGCATGCAAAAATGCATGTACCGTTTAGTGACATATAGAAACGCATGCGTTTCCCATAGGGCCCCATATTAAAAAAACGCATGCATTTTGTAAAAAACGCATGCGTTTTTGAAAAAGCACCAAAAAATGCTGCACGTTGTATTTTTTGGTGCTGAGCCAAAAAGCATGGTACATTTAGACAGGGCGTTTTTGTTATTGGGGCATGCGTTTTTTTGCATAGGGGCCTATAGATCCATTTTTGCATGTGTTTTCACAAAACGCAAGTCTCAAAAACGCATGTAAAATCTGAAAGTGTGACCCTAGCCTAAAGACATGATGACAAATATTTTGAAGCAGTTGTAATATAGGGATTTGAAGACACAAGAGTCATTTGTGAGCTCATATGTCCCAATGTCCACAACAACAAATCTCCCTTGGGCATCGGCAATGGCGATTAAAACAATAGAAAAAAACTTCTTATAATTGTAGAAATTGGTGCCACTATTTGGTGGCTTGAGTATCCATATAGGCTTGCCATGAAGGGAACCAATACAGTTGGGGAACTGAGACTCCTGGGCAAAACAGTTGGCAATTTGCAGCCATATTTTGGGGGTGGGTGGTGGCAAGACCAGGGGTTTCAATTTTGCCCATATCACCTCACGTCTCAGGCACAATGCTGCAGATGGTGGAGCGCCCCATTCCTGAACTGGTAGTGTAGTGAGGCATAACTTTCCCCGGTCGCCAAGTTCCTACAATGATAATGGACCCAAAGTTAGCAATAAACACACACACACGACATGACTTACTGTTGAGGCATGGAGACATAACATGTGTACAGTGTGTGTTCAGGTAAAAAGGGAAATGGGAAAAACATCTGACCTCAGGGACGCTACCAATTTTTCTGCTGGGGATATGGCTGGTCGACACCTTGTATCCTGGCAACAGATGTCGTCTTCAACCAGGCCAAGGAGAACATCAAATGTTGAGATCGACATCCTCAGGAGTCCCTGAAATTTCACTGGGAAAAAACCTCAACTGCTGGTAGAAGACATGGAATGAGCCATATTGGGGTATCAGCAAGTTGACTTCATAGACCCACAGCCAACTACATCTGGCATGTCGCAACTGCCGCCGACGTAACATGAGGTAGCAAAGCTCCACGAACAGTGTGTCATCGATGATGCCTGCAGACCCCAAACGACACACAAAATGGTAATGGCAACACATCCCAATGACCAGGGCTTTTTATTTGCTGAGGGGTGTGGCTAGCCATAACAAAATGTGAAATACTTCAAAAAGGTCCAAAAAGCTAGCCTATGCGTTAACACATGCGTTATTTTTGACACCAAAACATGGCACAAAATGCATCAAAACGCAAGCCAAAATAACGCATCCTGTAATGCATCCGTCAAACGGATGCAAGCTCCGAAATGTGACCCTAGCCTAACTATGGTAAGGAGTACTGGAAGTTGTTGTTATGTCATCATCAGACCATACAGGAACCACAGTACTGATGAGAATTAGTCCGTATCATAGGTAAACATTTACATCCTGGTACCTTATAGACAACATCTTCCCTAATTGAAATTGTTCTTGTCGCTTTGGTCTCTATGCGGTACAGATGTCATGATGAGATTTCTCTCCCACGGCTTTTCTCTCCAGATTCCCTCTTCTCCATCTTCAGCAGCATTTCCCAACATGAGGACCTTAAAAATTAAATGTATTATTATACTGCCCCTGAAATATAAATATCTACCATGCTGCGCCCCTGAATAAATAATTGCACAGGTATAACCCCACACACTGCCTCTTTGTATAACATGCCCCACAAACTGCATCTTTCCTTAATGCTCCCCCCCCGGAACTTCCCCTTTCCATAGTATCTCCCCAATACTATATCTCTGCATAAAGTCTCCCCCGCTCCTCATTATGCTATGCGCCTTTCACAATCCCTTCCGAATTGCCCCATAGTGTCCCAATTTGCTCTATAGTGTCCCCTATAATGTCCCTTATTGCCCCATAATGCTGCTTATAGCCCCATAAGGTCCCTCATTGCCCTATAATGCCCCCACAGCTCCCTAATGTCCCCCATTGCCCCATAATGTCCTCAACTGCTCCATAATGTTTCCAAATGCCTCGTAATGTTCCTAAGTGCCCCATAATGTCCCTTATTGTCCCATAATATCCCACCCTGCTACATAATGTCTTCCACTGACCCATAATGTCTCCACTGCTGTCCCCCACTGCTCGATAATGCCCTTATTGCTCCATAATATCCCCCGCTGCCTCATAATGTTCCACACTGCCTCATAATGTCCCCCACTGCCCAATAATGCCTCCTGCTGTCCCATAATGCCCCCATTGCTCCATAATGTTACTCACTGCCCTATAACTCCCCTACTGCTCCATAATGTCCCCCACTGCCTCATAATGCCCCCACTGCTCCATAATGTCCTCCACTGCCCCATAATGCCTCCACTGCTCCATAATGCTTCCCCCTGCTCCATAATGTCCTCCACTGTAAGATCATGTCCATTACAAAGCAACCTCAATCCTTCCCCACCATGGTCCATAATCTAAGATTACACTAAAGATTATCTTCAACTCATTGTAGCATGCTTACCAGTGTTAGTGGTATTCTCTCCTCCTCTGCTGCCCCGGTGGCAGTTTGATGATAGATGCTGCCATGAGCCAGGACGTAGGGGCCAGGGCTGAGGCATGCTCCTCTCATGAAAGAGAGGTAGGGTCTCCAGGTCCTGTATACTGTGCAGGCCGAGAATTGAGCAGCACAGTTTAAGGACCTTTGGTGAATCACAGGACTGTGACATCACCAAAGGTCCTACTGCAACTGTGAAAACAGCAGTGATAGGACAGAACTTGTACTATTTGCACAAGTTCCATTCTGTCACTGTCATTTGTGACTAGCATGCTTGGGGTCCCTCAGGGGATTGGGCCCTGGGTGGCTGCCCAGTCTGCCCACCCCTAATGGTCCACACTCACTCAAAGACAGGGATATGTAATGTAGATTGTGATGATAATCTCTGTAACATTCTGTGGAAGTGGATTGGCACTATATAAGAAATGCATAATATATTATACATGTAATAAATAATAGTGTGCTTAGCCTGTCTTACTCAGACCTTCAACAGTACAATAGAGCTATTATCAGCCATTAATTCCCCGCCTTTGCTGACCTTTCCCCAGTCTATACAGCAGAGTGGATTTTCTTAAGTTATATGTCCTTATAACATGGGGTACTCAAATTGAGGATGTAAATAATTATGTTGATGCTTAACTGCGGTCAATTATGACCATTACATTTCAAATACCATTAATCTGTGCAAAGTAAAATACAAAGAAAACATCAAGTACTGTCATCACTCGCCATCACTCTGTGCATAATGTCTTTCTGGCAGTGACTGCTTCTCGAGAAAATAGCACTGATTACATTCAGAGGTTGAAAACTCATCCAGACTTAATACTTCTCTCAACAACTGAACTGTAACGGCCCAATTATATTCATTCTACAAGGTTTCAGGTAAAAAACATCTGTTTAGACTGTAATTTATTAGAGATTGTTCAGACTATATTCAATTGTAAATTAGTTGCCAGCAGCACCAGGTGTGTAAAGGTTTTCAGTAGGGATGGGCGAATCTACTCGCTAGGACTCGTTACTCGGCGAGTAGTAAGGGACTCGCAGGACTCGGTACTCTGCGAGTTTCCCAGCGTTTACTCGCACGAGTCCAATGCAAATCAATTGCAAACGCTGACAAAACTAGGATTGCCATTGTTTGCATTAGACTCGGCTACTATGCCAGTGATAGCAGGGAAACTCGCAAATAACTGCTGTTACATTGCGAGCCGAGTCCAGCTGTCTTCTCTGTGCAGCTCCAGGGTCCTAGAGCCCGCCTGCTCACAGAGATGATGTAGCAGTGCTGAGATTGTTCTCAGTCTGCTCATTCCCTGTGCATAGACATCTATATCTATGCACAGGGGATGTAGCAGAGAGGACATCGCGTTTTGGACTACGTCGATGAGAGGGTTTTTTAATTAGATGGAGTCACTAATGGCTTTTTTTTTATTTTATAAAATTTTTGTGTGTTTTTTTAAAACAATTTATAGAATATGTCATGTTATATTGCGTGACGCCTAATTTCGGCTAGGGCCTGATAATAAAGCTGGCCTACTCTTTATACAGCGTGCGCTTTTTTTTTTTATTTCAAATAAAAATTTTTCTCTGTGTTTTTTTAACCCTTTATTGGAGATTCTTAGTGGCTGGGTCAAACGTGGCCTGACATTAAGAATCTCGGTCTTAATACCAGCTTGTATAACAAAGCTGGTATTAACCCCTTTATTACCCAGCGTGCCACCGCCACCAGGGCCGCTGGAAGAGCGGGGTTCAGCGCCAGAGGATGGCGCTTCAATGAACGCGCCATCTTCTGGGGCGGCTGCGGGCTGCAATTTGCAGGGGGGTTCCCAGAAAGCTTGGGAATCCCTGTGCTGCGGATTACAGCCCCCAGCTGCTTAGCTGTACCTGGCTAGACATAGAAATTGCGCGGAGCCCCACGCATTTTTTATTTATTATTTCATGAATTTCAGAGTCAGAGTCTCAGAGTCAGAGTCTCAGAGTCAGAGTCTCAGAGTCAGAGTCTCAGAGTCTCAGAGTCAGAGTCTCAGAGTCAGAGTCTCAGAGTCTCAGAGTCAGAGTCTCAGAGTCAGAGTCTCAGAGTCAGAGTCTCAGAGTCAGAGTCTCAGAGTCAGAGTCTCAGAGTCAGAGTCAGAGTCTCAGAGTCAGAGTCTCAGAGTCAGAGTCTCAGAGTCTTAGAGTCAGAGTCTCAGAGTCAGAGTCTCAGAGTCAGAGTCTCAGAGTCTCAGAGTCAGAGTCTCAGAGTCAGAGTCTCAGAGTCAGAGTCTCAGAGTCTCAGAGTCAGAGTCAGAGTCTCAGAGTCAGAGTCTCAGAGTCAGAGTCTCAGAGTCAGAGTCAGAGTCTCAGAGTCAGAGTCTCAGAGTCTAAGAGTCAGAGTCTCAGAGTCAGAGTCTCAGAGTCAGAGTCTCAGAGTCAGAGTCTCAGAGTCTCAGAGTCAGAGTCAGAGTCTCAGAGTCAGAGTCTCAGAGTCAGAGTCTCAGAGTCAGAGTCTCAGAGTCTCAGAGTCAGAGTCAGAGTCTCAGAGTCAGAGTCTCAGAGTCAGAGTCTCAGAGTCTCAGAGTCAGAGTCTCAGAGTCTTAGAGTCAGAGTCTCAGAGTCAGAGTCTCAGAGTCAGAGTCTCAGAGTCAGAGTCTCAGAGTCTAAGAGTCAGAGTCTCAGAGTCAGAGTCTCAGAGTCAGAGTCTCAGAGTCAGAGTCTCAGAGTCAGAGTCTCAGAGTCAGAGTCTCAGAGTCTCAGAGTCAGAGTCAGAGTCTCAGAGTCAGAGTCTCAGAGTCAGAGTCTCAGAGTCAGAGTCTCAGAGTCTCAGAGTCAGAGTCAGAGTCTCAGAGTCAGAGTCTCAGAGTCAGAGTCTCAGAGTCTCAGAGTCAGAGTCTCAGAGTCTTAGAGTCAGAGTCTCAGAGTCAGAGTCTCAGAGTCAGAGTCTCAGAGTCAGAGTCTCAGAGTCTCAGAGTCAGAGTCTCAGAGTCAGAGTCTTAGAGTCAGAGTCTCAGAGTCTCAGAGTCAGAGTCAGAGTCTCAGAGTCAGAGTCTCAGAGTCAGAGTCTCAGAGTCAGAGTCTCAGAGTTTAGAGTCAGAGTCTCAGAGTCAGAGTCTCAGAGTCAGAGTCTCAGAGTCTCAGAGTCAGAGTCTCAGAGTCAGAGTCTCAGAGTCAGAGTCTCAGAGTCAGAGTCTCAGAGTCAGAGTCTCAGAGTCTCAGAGTCAGAGTCAGAGTCTCAGAGTCAGAGTCTCAGAGTCAGAGTCAGAGTCTCAGAGTCTCAGAGTCAGAGTCTCAGAGTCAGAGTCTCAGAGTCAGAGTCAGAGTCTCAGAGTCAGAGTCTCAGAGTCTAAGAGTCAGAGTCTCAGAGTCAGAGTCTCAGAGTCAGAGTCTCAGAGTCAGAGTCTCAGAGTCTCAGAGTCAGAGTCAGAGTCTCAGAGTCAGAGTCTCAGAGTCAGTCTCAGAGTCAGAGTCTCAGAGTCAGAGTCAGAGTCTCAGAGTCAGAGTCTCAGAGTCAGAGTCTCAGAGTCAGAGTCTCAGAGTCAGAGTCTCAGAGTCTCAGAGTCAGAGTCTCAGAGTCAGAGTCTCAGAGTCAGAGTCAGAGTCTCAGAGTCAGAGTCTCAGAGTCTCAGAGTCAGAGTCTCAGAGTCAGAGTCTCAGAGTCAGAGTCTCAGAGTCAGAGTCAGAGTCTCAGAGTCAGAGTCTCAGAGTCTCAGAGTCAGAGTCTCAGAGTCAGAGTCTCAGAGTCTTAGAGTCAGAGTCTCAGAGTCAGAGTCTCAGAGTCAGAGTCTCAGAGTCAGAGTCTCAGAGTCAGAGTCAGAGTCTCAGAGTCAGAGTCTCAGAGTCAGAGTCTCAGAGTCAGAGTCAGAGTCTCAGAGTCAGAGTCTCAGAGTCTCAGAGTCAGAGTCTCAGAGTCTCAGAGTCAGAGTCTTAGAGTCAGAGTCTCAGAGTCAGAGTCTCAGAGTCAGAGTCTCAGAGTCAGAGTCAGAGTCTCAGAGTCAGACTCAGAGTCTCAGAATCTCAGAGTCAGAGTCTCAGAGTCAGAGTCTCAGAGTCAGAGTCTCAGAGTCAGACTCAGAGTCTCAGAGTCAGAGTCTCAGAGTCAGACTCAGAGTCTCAGAGTCAGAGTCTCAGAGTCAGAGTCAGAGTCTCAGAGTCAGAGTCTCAGAGTCAGAGTCAGAGTCTCAGAGTCAGAGTCTCAGAGTCAGAGTCTTAGAGTCAGAGTCTCAGAGTCAGAGTCTTAGAGTCAGAGTCTCAGAGTCAGAGTCAGAGTCTCAGAGTCAGACTCAGAGTCTCAGAATCTCAGAGTCAGAGTCTCAGAGTCAGAGTCTCAGAGTCAGAGTCTCAGAGTCAGACTCAGAGTCTCAGAGTCAGAGTCTCAGAGTCAGAGTCAGAGTCTCAGAGTCAGAGTCTCAGAGTCAGAGTCAGAGTCTCAGAGTCAGAGTCTCAGAGTCAGAGTCTCGGAGTCAGAGTCAGAGTCTCAGAGTCAGAGTCTCAGAGTCAGAGTCAGACTCAGAGTCAGAGTCAGACTCAGAGTCTCAGAGTCAGAGTCTCAGAGTCAGAGTCTCAGAGTCAGAGTCTCAGAATTTCATGAAATAATTTAAAAAAAATGCGTGGGGCTCCGCGCAATTTCTATTTCTAGCCAGGTACAGCTAAGCAGCTGGGGGCTGGAATCCGTAGCGCAGGGATGCCCAAGCTTTCTGGGCACCCCCCGCTGCAAATTGCAGCCAGCAGCTGCCCAGAAGATGGCGCGTTCATTGAAGCGCCATCCTCTGGCGCTGAACCCCGCTCTTCCAGCGGCCCTGATGGCGGTGGCACGCTGGGTAATAAAGAGGTTAGGGCCAGCTTTGTATTATCAGCTGGCCCTAAGCCCGAAATTTATGGCGGTCACGCCAATATTAGACATGACCGCCATGAATTTCTATTAAATTGTTTTAAAAAAAACACAGAGAAATTTTTTTATTAGAAATAAAAAAAAAAGCCATTAGGGACTCCTTCTTTAATTAAAAAAAATCCTCTTCCGTCCGACGCAGTCCAAAACGCGATGTCCTCTCTGCTCATCCCTGTGCATAGATATAGATGTCTATGCACAGGGAATGAGCAGACTGAGAACAATCTCAGCTCTGCTACATCAGGCAGCAGGCAGGCTCTAGGACCCTGGAGCTGTGGCAGCCAGCACACTGAGCAGACAGGACTCTTATCTGTGCGACTTTCCCAGCAATTACAGTTGCAAAGTAAACGAGTCCAATGCAAATAAATGACAAAACTAGGATTGCTTCAGGCTGAAGCTTCCGAGACACATCTGTGATTTGTAAATCTCACACTACTCGCTATTACTCGCTTCCCCATTCATTAACATTGGACTCGCTAGACTCGCAACGAGTAGCGAGTCCTGTGCTCGGACTCGCTAGAGTCAAGCGATTCCGAGTAATTTAGAATTCGCCCATCACTAGTTTTCAGCTTCCGGATGTAACTGCATGGGGATCAATTCTGTGAGTATGGCCTACCACCCTTAAGGTACCTTCACACACGGCAATATTGCTAGGCAATTTCGCTGGCAATTTGCTAGTTGCAGTGAAATCATGGACACGTTTTTCCATTTGTACACAGCAACAAAATAGAACAATGTGTCCATGATTTCACTGCAACCAGCAAATTGCCAGTGAAATTCCTAGAAAAGTTGCCGCATGTAAATGTATTTATCCCAAAAAACACTTTAGATACTTAGATGTTTTCATTAACTACCTGCCCAAACAGTCAGACAGTCATCGGGGCGGTTAGCAGAGATGTCACATGCCGAAATTCATCTAATGCTCTTTAGAAGGACCTCTGGGATGTCATGTCAATGTGACCATAATGGGTGGAGCTAAGCAGTCCTTGTGTGAAGAACAATGTAGACTTAGCTCCTCCCATTATAGTCACATTGTCGTGACATCCCACAGGTCCTTGCAGAGAGCCTTAGATAAATTTCGCTATGTTTGCTGTTGATTGACATGTCTGCTAACTGCCCGGATGGCTGTTTAACTGTTTGGGCAGCTAGCTAATGAAAACATCAAAGTATCTAAAGTGCTTTTTTTGCATAAATACAACAATTTAAAAAAGAAAAACAATATTCAAATGCAAAGTACATGATCTAGATGATATTGGGGGTGGTTTAATAACAAAAAGGTATGACGGCTTCCCATTAACTCATGGATGGCAGAGTGACTTACATGGACTCAGGAATGTTGAACTGTCACGGCTGTGTACACAACAAGAGCACAACATTTCCAGTATGGAAAGTACTCAGCAAAGGAAGACAAAAGAGAACAATACAAAACTCACATGTGTAATTTTGAAAAACTCAACATAATTGCATGACGTTAGAGGATCACCATAGAGATTTGTGCTAAAATAGGCACAACTCTACTGTAGCATTTGTAGGAAGCAGTTGAGCCAGTGTCCAGATCCTCAAGATGAAGGACTATGAGGGCGTTCAGTGAAAGCTTGGTGACCATTGTGGTGGTATGGACATCTAGAAAAGGAGGTCAAACCTGTTTCCATCTTCTCCAGGTGAATTTTTTCCAATTTGAGATCCTTTGTTCCAACCAAATAAAAGTTCATACCAGCACTGTGGTCAACACAATTTTGCTGTACACCCACATCACAAAGTATTTAAATATGGCGCTTGCCAGGTAGCAACAGCAACAAAACAGTCTCTTAGCACATTTCACAATATAAGGGTATTGCAGAACTTAGCAGACTGGATCAGTCACTGCCTTAAGTCACAATCCAAGGTAACAGAATGATGCCTATACAGTGCAGTTTTACAGTCACCACTAGCAAAGCTGAATTGCATGCCTAACACTACTCTTTAGAAGGTACTAGACATACATTAAAGGACCCTGTTATCAGGTTTTCCCCATATAAAGTACAGCCACCACCAGTAAGCCCTGATGTACAGCATTCTACAGTGCTGTATATAAGTGCTGAAGATGATCAGCATAACATAAAAAAGAGGTTTTATTATAGTCACCTATGGGGAGGTATGGCCTGATGGGTGTCACTGGTCTTCATCTGTCGCCTCATCTCTCCTTGCAATAGCAGTACTCCTTCCCTGCTTTGTGTGGATGATGTGTCCTCCAATGCGCTCCTGCAAATGTGCACTTCTCTCTGTAATGCTGAGGGCAGAGTAAACATTGTAGTGCACATGTGCGGACACTCTTTGATTTTCCCTGTGCATTGCTGTACTTTGCTCTGCCCTCAGTTGTGGCTCTTCAGATCGTCTATTCTCAAGATCAGTGGGGAGGCACAGTGGACGGTTCCCCAAAGATCAGAAATTTGGATAGGAGATAACTTTCAAATTTGAGAATACCCCTCTGCAGAAAAGAGGGATATATTTCTCTTCCATATTCCACCTCGAGCGCCCTCTAATAAACTGGGTAATTCAGGCCGTGTATTATCTTTAAATGTTAATTGCCATGAGTTAGAAACAAATGTACATTAGTCCTTCTCCATGTCTGGAATTGCACCTCAGCTGGTTACTATAATGAACCTAAACTGTAATACAACATATGGCAAAATTATTTATTTATACCCTTCTTTATATATATCAAAGAGGTAATGAAGGGTTCACCGGATATGTTTATAAGCCACTAAGCCATCAGAAACTAGTGTAATGGCACTTCCATATAGGTGCTCAAATAGGTTCCAATTCCTTTAGTAAATAACATAAAGACTTAGCACTCGTATGGAATCCA
>JARQOC010000004.1:109592398-109642383 GCA_033576535.1 Allobates femoralis
GTCAGTTAGAGAGATGCGTGTAATGTGTGTGAGTTGTGTGTGTGTGTGATGCTTGGGGTGTGTGAGTGATGTGTGGGGTGTGTGTGAGTTATGCATCAGTTAGAGAGATGCATGTAATTTGTGTGGTGTGTGAGTGATGCATGTGATACGTGGGGTGTGTGAGTCATGCGTGTGGTGTGAGAGTGATGTGTGTGTGTGATGCTTGGGATGTGATGCTCAGCAGCCTCATGTATTGCATCTAGACCTATGAAGATTAGACCAGGTTAGGTCTATCTGTTAGATCAGTCCGGGCATTGTGCTCCTTACACGGCCGGTGGAATATGGCCGTCTGATCTTGGCCTTAAGGCTACGTTACACGTAGCAATATTCCAGCGACCCGACCAGCGATTGGGATCGCTGGAACATCACTATGTGATCGCTGATGAGATGCCAAACAAGTAGATCTCACCAGCGATCACCCAGCGATGTGCCGACACCCGACGGTCGCTGGGCTCGGTCAGGGTGTCGGGTGCACACTGGGTGTTGCTGATCATTGCCCCTGTCACACATGGCGATGCATGTGTGATAGCGGCAGACCAACGATTGGAAAATGGTCCTGGCCATTCCTCAGCAATCAGCGAGATGATCGCTGGTCATTGCGGCATGTCACACGCAGCGACGTCGCTGCCGAGGTCGCTGTAACATGTAAAACAAAAAGGAAAAGGGGCGCAAATGTGTAGGATCCCCTTATTAAAAACGTCTATGTGGCGTGGGTAGGTGGCCACTCACCTTATCGGGTTGTGCAATTCCTGCACAACCCAGTTTTTCAGCCTCCGCCGCCGGCGGTATGTGCAATGCCTCTCCTCTCTCCTGTTCAAGGCAGATTGTTTGTACTGTTCCTGAGCTGCTCCAGCCGCCAGTCCCTCAAAAAGGGAGTAGTTTTCATGCAAAAAATAGTAATGGCGGTCTGATTAGGAGTGCTCTAAGGAACAAGCAGACATGTAAGATGTTTTCAAAAATGTCAAACCTTTTATTTACTTCTTAGCTCCCCTCACAGCTCCACTACGCGTTTCAACTGCATACAAACAGTCTTCATCAGGTGGTGTCACGGTGACCATCGACCCCCTCTGCTGAACCCTCCCTGCACCATGTAAACTTCGCACTTGGATTAAAGACATTTCTGCAAGTAACCTTTCGGTGAGTGCGGTCTTTCCTCATTGCTATAAAGTGCATCAAATGAATTGGAAAAGGAAAAAAAATGCAGCAAAAATGCAATAATCAGAAGTTTAATATTAATAAGGGCATCTGTTGAATGTTTGTCACTTGTAAATGGGCGTGGCTTGGGTGTGGCTAGGGGTGTGGCTAAAACTTGCGTGGCGCGCTGCGCGCGCCACATCTTTTGTCCCTCTTTCTGTTCACATAAGTTGGGAGGTATGCGTACATCCATGTGACTGCATGACCAGTGTGTCGGAGGGGAGGTGGCGGTGCTGGCGCTGGCCTGCGTTTAAACAGGCTTGTATCGGCGTGTGGCCGCTTCTGCACTCTGGCCCTCACACTGCGAGGCGGCAGCTGCTTGTTATCTCCAGCCGAGAGCAGGGCAGTGTCCGCGCCTCCTCCTGTAGTGCTGAGCGCTGCTGGGCAAGTACAGCCCGGCTCCCGAGGGGCGGCAGTGAGTGCCGGATGTTGGAGGTGCACAGACAGGCAGAAGCTAATGTCTGCCGCTGAAGCACCTGGTGGGGGATTTGGCGGCACCAAGCTGAAGCGGCTGGTGGTGTGCACGGTGGAGCAGGTGCGGGTGCTGGGGGCTGGCCAACCGCTGCATGCTGATCACCAGGAGGAACTTACAGATCCTGTAACAGGTCAGAGACAGTGTTCTGTGCCTCTGCCCCATATACTGTGTTCCATCTCCATATACTGTACCCCCGTAAATTGTATGCCCCCTCCCACTATACTGTGTGCCCCCCATACTGTGCCCTCCCCATATACTTTGTGCCCCCATACTGTGCATGCCCACCCCACATACTGTACCCCCTATACTGTGTGCACCCTCCCCAGTGGCGTAACATCCACGGTCACAGCTGCGACCAGGCCTGAAGGTACAGGGGCCCGCCGACCCCTGGCGGCATCCACTTTACATGGATGTGTATCCCTGAGGACGCACATCCATGTCCCCAGCCGCCAGATGTATAAAGTCCGGCAGCACCGTTCTCTCGCTGCCCCCGCTACTGTCCTGGCCAATCAAAGGCCAGTCGGCGCACGACCTAAGCTACTGGCCTGTGATTGGCTGCCCAGGCGGCTCGTGGCATGTGATTGGCCAACACAGCGGCACCGCAGTCATCTCCTTGCCTCAGATGCCGTTAGTGTACGGTGTCGCTGTCCTGGCTCCTCCGAGCTTCTGCAGGCTGAGAGAGGCGCCGGTAGGGTGGACCAGTGAGTAGTGTCCCTGTGTGTATGTGTCCTTGTGTGTGTGTGTCCCTGTGTGTGTCCCTGTGTGTGTGTGTCCCTGTGTGTGTGTCCCTGTGTGTGCGGTCCGTGTCCCTGTGTGCGCGTCCGTGTCCCTGTGTGCGTGTTCGTGTCCCTGTGTGTGCATATGTGTCCCTGAGTGTGTGTGTGTATGTGTGTTGGGAGGATATATGCTATATGGAGGGTTATGAGGCTGCATTATTGCATTATACTATATGAAGGGCTGTGACGCTGCATTATATTATGTGAAGGGCTGTGAGGCTGCATTATATTATATAAAGAGCTGTGATGCAGCTTTATACTATATGGAGGGCTGGGACGCTGCATTATACTTTATGGAGGGCTGTGAGGCTGCATTATAATATATATGGAGGACTGTGAGGCTGCATTTTACTATAATGGAGGACCATACATACCAGGATAAAGGCATATTCCAGGAGGAGGACCATACATACAGTGGCGTACCACCCACGGTCGCAGAGGTCGCAAGTGCGACCAGGCCCGGAAGTACAGGGGCCTGGCGTCCGCCGACCCCTGCGACTGCTTTACATGGATGTGCATCCCTAGGACGCACATCCATCCATGTCTCTGCATAGCGCTCTGCCAGGCCGGTCCCCAGGCGGTTGATTCCGGCTGCCTTAGGACAGGAAGGCGCGGCAGCTTTGAAACTCCCGCGGCTGCTGCGTCACATGCTGCATCTCAGGACGGAGCCGTCAGCTTCTGGAGGTCCGGAGAGTCTGGCGGCAGCTTCCTCAGTCTCCCGCCGTGTGTCTATTCCTGGCCGTTCATCCAGAAAGTGAGGGCACACTGTTGCTGAATACTCACAGAAGAGAAGTAGAGAGGTGAGAGGAGGAAAGCGCCGGGGGACACAGGAGGAGGAAAGCGGGGGAGACAGAAAAAGGGGACAGAGGAGAAGGAGAGCGGGGGACACAGGAGGACGGGGGATAGAGGAGGAGCAAAACGAGGGATGCAGGGAGACGGAGGAGGAGAGTGAGGGAGACAGGAGAGCGGGGACACAGGAGGAAGAGAGTGGGGATCACAGGAGAACTGGGGACAGAGTAGGAGGAGAGTGGGGGACACAGGAGGAGAGCGGGGGACAGGAGAAGGAGAGCAGGGGACAGAGGAGGAGGAGAGCAGGGGACACAGGAGACCGGGGACAGAGGAGGAGGAGAGGGGGAGACCTAGAATAGGGGAACATGGGGGCCCAAGATGTTATTACTATATGGGGGCTAGAATGAGGAACTTACATTATTGGTTTACGGTGGGAAGTGGGGACATATTTACTGTAGGGGCCAATCAGGCGACATTATTACTGCTGTAATATAATTTACTTTTCCATGAGGGGAACCAAAGGGAGGCCTTGTTACTGTGCGAGGTGGCACGATGTCGCTTTTTTGGTCGTTTGATGTAGTGTAGAAATCTTGGGAAAAGTGTGGAATGTGCTATGGAAGTGATCAGTTTTATACAGTAGATAACTGTGTTATTTTCTGCAGAGATGAGTCCTGGCTAGAAGACGTGATATTTGTCTGCGACAGGGGAAGAAGCAACCTGAAGATGAATGACTTCACCAAGATACATCTCTGGTGAGTAGGTGTATTACCTATCCACGCACACTATACACTATATACAGAGCTCCTGTGTATAATGTCACTGGTGATCTCTGCATCACCTGTACACTGACACTATATACTGAGCTCCTGTGCATAATGTCACTGGTGTTCTCTGCATCACCTGTACACTGACACTATATACCGAGCTCCTGTGTATAATGTCACTGGGGATCTCTGCATCACCTGTACACTGACACTATATACTGAGCTCCTGTGTATAATGTCACTGGGGATCTCTGCATCACCTGTACACTGACACTATATATAGAGCTCCTGTGTATAATGTCACTGGTGTTCTCTGCATCACCTGTACACTGGCACTATATACAGAGTTTCTGTGTATAATGTCACTGATAATCACTGTATTTACACTGACCAAATATACAGAGCTTTTTTTAATCGTCATTATTGTAGTATTATTGGTCACTTTTCACACTGAAGAAGAAACAACTGGGCACCACAGAGTATTGACATGTAGTAGTGGGTCTGGCACCAAACTTGTGGTTTATCAGGTAAGAGGAGAGGGGAAGGAGCAGACGACGGCAAACCATTTTGAGCTGGGTGGTGCTTCTATGGGTTGACCGGATTTTATTGGTCACTATGTAATGGCATTATGTGCTCTGGTCATGGCGTTGTGTATTTGTCCCTTGAATGTGGAATTATTCAATTACAATATGTCGGTTATATGTGGTCTTATCATGGTGTGGCAGTATTTATACCATGCACGTGGTAGTATTTGATCACAGTTTAGTAGTAATATGTGCTCTGATCACAGTGTGGTGGTATGTCTCCTTTATATGTGGTATTACTGGTCTTGGTGTAGTGGATTGTGGTTGATTATTAGTTTTTTTCTGATATCAATAAGGGAAAATTCTTTATTTCCAGTAGATATTAAAAACTTGGTTGCTTAACCCCTTCCTGTCCTGTGACACAGCAGCAGCAAAATGCACTTACAGAGGTTCTCCAGAGAAAGCAAGTAATTACCTCGTCTAAGGCCACGTTCACACAGTGAGTATTTGGTGAGATTTTCACTTCAGTATTTATAAGACAGAAGCAGGAGATAGTGAGAAATGCAGAACATATGACCTCTGATTGCTCCACTCCTGGTTTTGTCTTACAAATACTGAGGTAAAAAACTCACCAAATACTCAGTGTGTGCACATGGCCTAAGGATGTGATAAGGTATTAGTTGGTGGGGGTGCGACTGCTGAATGTGCAGCTTTTATCCCCATTATGTGTCCAAAAAATAGAAAAATATCCAGCATAGAGTCTTGAGATCTAGATCCTTCAAAATTCATTATATTAGAAAAGTATTAAAAAGCGCATTTAAGTCAATGTCCTTAAAGACAGTCCTTAGTCATAGGTTTGTTTTGTCCCCATTAGACTGGAGCTGATGTACAGCTCGCCCATGATCCCTTCACTCCCTCAGTGGCTGTGAGCGCTGGGTTTGCCTTTTTCTGGGAGCTCCAATGATGGAGCTGCGGTCACATCATTACCGGCTGCTGCAGTTAATAAAAGGGGTAAAAGTGCCACATTCTTCCGACCATGTGGTTTTGATTGGTCGGATTCCACCAATAACTAAGTGATCACCTGCCGAATCTGACGATTGTTGGTAACTTGTTTTCACCAAAGTATCCCTTTAATGTACACTACAGTAATGGTACATCACAGTAATGGTGAGCGCAGAGTGATGTGCAGGAGTAACCGCTATAATGGGTATAACGGCTAACAGGTATTTGCATATAGCGGGTGAGTGGGCCCCTGGAGTCAATTTCCCTGGTGGGCCCCAGACACCCCAGTCCGACCCTGGCAAGAAGTCTTCACTTTGATCTGCACTCAACCGGGCCTCGCTACCGGCAGGTGCGGCCCACCCGTGACAAGGAGGAAGGAGCTTCAGCCTGTCTAAACCGGAGTCCCCGGCCACGGTGAGTCAGTAGCCTAGCAGCATCCTTTTTCCATCGATGAATCTGTATGAGGACATTTGATATATATGTGGCCATTTTATTTGAGCCAATGTAGCAACGTGCAATGATTTGATAACTTTTGATTTGATTTTTGGGAGGATGCAGTGACTTAACATCATCAACTCTGGCATTTTTTTTGCATTACGGGATTAAATTTACAAGTTAAAATTTTTGTATTTTTATAGCTGAGACTTTATAGATACGGTCATATTAAAAATATTTATTTTATTAAGAAAATTTTAAACTGGGAAAACAGACGGCCTTAAAATTTAATTTGAGTAAAATTTAATTTCACATACTGTAAATATATTATCTCATCTGGGTGCAGAATATATTACACAGCCAGCATCTACCTCTAAAACCAGAGACACATGGTGCGAGATGCATGTGAGATACTCGCAGGGTTCTCATATGCCTCACCCAGCACGACTTCCGACTCTCCATACTGGAGTGTGGAGCCACATGTAGCTGACATGCTCCTGTCCAGAGAGCCAGTGGCCGTGTCGGGTGAGGTATGCGAAATCCCTGCAAGTATCTCACATGCATCTCGCACCGTGTGTCTCCAGCCTAACAGCAGCAATCAGAGACTTTAATCGCTGCTAATTAACTACTTAATTTCTGCTGCTGATCTCTGACAATGGTTACTGATGCGCCCCAGGGCTGTGGGGCACTCGGAACCAGGCTTTAATACTTCTGGGGAGTCACAGGGGTCGAGACCTGGCTCCGTGACCCTAGGTATCAAATAAAAGTTCAGGGATTTTAGTTTTGGGAATGATTGTCATGACGCCAACCATGATGTTCGGCTATTGATGGCCGACGCAGCGGTGCGGGGCCTCTGGGGATGATGGAATTGCAGTGGATGTGGTATCGCTCTCCACAGGTGAAGCGGTTTACCAGGGTAACCGGTAAAGTCTATGGCTATGGTAGGCTGTTTGGGTGCAAGACTGAGGACACGGAATAACCGAAAGACACACAGTACGTAGTTTTGTTTACCTTTACTGGTAGTTGCAGGTTGAAACCAGGGTACTGTCCGCAGGAGATGTTATGAATCTGGGTGGCCTGGAAGCAAGTTGGGCGATCTCTTCACCCGGTGAGTTCTGAAGCCTCCCTGCTGCGCGTCATTTTGCTGGTCCTGGCTGCCTGTAGCTAAGCTGCGACCCTGTCTTCCTGCTTGTAAGTCTCTCATCCATGTGGCAGGCAGCTTGAGCCCTTCCCGGGCACCACTCTTCTGGCAACTGTCCTTGAGCTCTCCAGTGCTGTTGTGCCTCCAGGTGCTTTGCTGTAGCCAGGAGACGTGAAGTCTCCTGTCCTCCGGTTTTGGCTTCTGAGTCTCTAATACCCTCACAATCTCATACTTCGGTATCCGTTTCTGGCTCTCTACTCTGGGGTGAGCTGGGTAACTGGCTCCACTCCCCAGACCTGCTTCTCCATTCCTCAGACCCTTTCCTACGGGTCCCTCACACTTGTTGTTCCTTCACGCTCTACTCCGCCTGGGATGAGCTTAGCACCGCTCCAGTCCACAGGTCATCTTCACAGTCCTTCTAGGAACTGAACTAACTAACCTCACCCCCAGGCCAGCATTTATTGGGGAGCTCCCCTGAATCCAGGTTTCTGAGCTCCCCCTTCTGGCCTGGAGTCAGGAAAAGTGTTGCATGTGGTAAGCTTACCTGGTGTGGATACCCCTTCTTGCTTCCAAGCATGACATAACCCCCTGACCGAGGAAATGCCATTGTGGCAACCGGACTCTGGCGTGCCACACTACCATGGTAGTAGGAGCTTATTGAGAGCCCAGTTGCCGCCATCTTGTTACTCTTGTAAAGCACAGCCACAAACTGTGTATCATAGACTATTTATACTGTAGTAGGATATAGTGCAGGTCCAAGTCCAGTATGGAGACTAAATATAACTACCGTATATACTCGTGTATAAGCCGACCCGTGTATAAGCCGACCCCCTTACTTTTGCCCCCAAAACCTGGGAAAACCTATTGACTCGTGTATAAGCCGAGGGTGGACCCCAGCACAGGTATACAGCCCCCAGCAGTGTGGTATACAGCAGCCCCAGAGGCAGGGCCGGCGTCAGCACCCGGCAAACCCGGGCAAGTGCAGGGGCCCTGCACAGCTGGAGGGCCCACTGGCCATCAGGGACAGTCAGCCCTGACAGCCAGGGGCCCATCAGGGACAGTCAGCCCTGAGAACTAGGGGCCCATCAGGCATACTCAGCCAGTAGCTGAGTGCTCCCTTAGCGAAGCAAATGAACATGGCTAATTTGCATGCGATGCAAATTAGCCATGTGCTGACTTGGAGCTGTGGAGGAGCTTCCTCCTTCCTGGTCTGGTGACCTTGTGCAGAACGGCCGCCCCCACATCTTTCTGCCATACCTTTGCTGTGCAGCGTTGGTTACCCCAGTGTGTGGGCCTGCAAGCATAGAGGAGGATATGGTCTGTGCCCAGCGAGGTGGCCCACAGGCTCTCCATCTGCCCTCACACTAACTCACACTGCCCCTCTCTCAGCTGGGCATCCTGAGAGCAGTGATGAGTGAGTTTTCTGTGCCATCTCCGCAGAATTTTATTGTGAAGTTTTGTTGCTGCATCATGACTTTTCCCTAACGGACACCTAACAGCAGGGGGTGAAGGTAAGTGCTAGTATGGAGGCTGTGTCTGCTGCTGACAGTGTGGAGGCTGTGTCTGCTGCTGCCAGTGTGGAGGCTGTGACTGCTGCTGCTGCCAGTGTGGAGGCTGTGCCTGCTGGTGCTTGTGTGGAGGCTGTGTCTTCTTGTGCCAGTGTGGAGGCTATGCCTGCTGCTGCCAGTGTGGAGGCTGTGCCTGCTGCTGCCAGTGTGGAGGCTGTGTCTGCTGCTGCCAGTGTGGAGGCTGTGTCTGCTGCTGCCAGTGTGGAGGCTGTGTCTGCTGCTACCAGTGTGGAGGCTGTGTCTGCTGGTGCCAGTGTGGAGGCTGTGTCTGCTGCTGCCAGTGTGGAGGCTGTGTCTGCTGGTGCCAGTGTGGAGGCTGTGCCTGCTGCTGCCAGTGTGGAGGCTGTGCCTGCTGGTGCCAGTGTGGAGGCTGTGCCTGCTGCTGCCAGTGTGGAGGCTGTGCCTGCTGCTGCCAGTGTGGAGGCTGTGTCTGCTGCTGCCAGTGTGGAGGCTGTGCCTGCTGCTGCCAGTGTGGAGGCTGTGCCTGCCGCTGCCAGTGTGGAGGCTGTGCCCTGCTGGTGCCAGTGTGGAGGCTGTGTCTGCTGGTGCCAGTGTGGAGGCCGTGCCCTGCTGCCAGTGTGGAGGCTGTGCCCTGTCGGTAACAGTGTGGAGGCTGTGCCCTGTCGGTGCCAGTGTGGAGGCTGTGCCCGGGAAACAGCTGCTCACAAGTTGTGTAGACAATGGCTGTGCCCACGCAGGACTCCTCAAAATGTATGCTGCACATAGAAGATCTGGATCCGGGGGCATAAACGAGACTGTGTGCTGCCCCTGGCATCTGAGGCAGGGGGTGATTGTTATCTGTGTGGGCGCAGCGGTGGCACTGTCTTCCATGTATGGCTACAGTCACATACATCTGCCCTAGGACACACCTGGCTGCACTAACACCTCTGCAGCATCTCCTATAGTGCCTGCTACTCTGTTATTCTTCTGAGAAATGGATGATTGACAGCTGGGTGTCACCAGTTTGGGGTGTGACTAATCAGCTGTCAGCATGGGACAATTTGGACATGCCCCTTCCACACAGGAGGAAATGGTGGCACTCAGGTGTCATTTTAGGCCGCTTTCACATTGACAGTTCTGCTGCAGAATTTTTTTAAAATTTTCATTAAAGAACTAGACAGAGGCCGTTATAAGTGAAGGAGATCTTTTGGGCGACATTGGCGCCTGTGGTATGACGCTTTTATTTTCTGTCATTTTCAGACAATTGCAGCAGAGTGATGGGTCATCACCCAGCGACTTCATCACACTGGTGCAGCTGTGCAGGAAAGAAGTGCAGATCGGAGCCTGCTGCAAGGATGCGGTGGGGAAGCATCTGAGGAGGACACGAGCCCCGGGGGATCAGAGGGAACGTGAGTATGTATTTTTTTTTTACTGTGTGAAGCAGGTTGAAGGATTATATGTACCAAGATGAGACCAGGATGGGGACAGATATACCAGGAGCAGGGACATATATAGCAGGAGAAGAACCACCATATTATATATTATGTGGAGGCTGCTGCTGAGTAATATATATAATATGGAGGTGAAGCTCTGCTGTATATAATGGAGGTTGAGCTGTTCTGTATATATAATATGGAGGTTGTGCTGTATATAGTATTTGGAAACTGTGCTGTATGTATAATATGGAGGTGTTGCTGGGCTATATTTATTATTTGGAGGCTGTGCTGGGCTGTATATAGTATTTGGAGACTGTGCTGTATGTATAATATGGAGGTGTTGCTGAGCTTTATATATTATTTTGAGGTTGTTGCTGGGCTGCCACAAACTCCAAATAATATATACAGCACAGCCTCCAAATATATACCGTTCAGCAGCCTCAAAATAATATACACAGCCCAGAGTTTCTTTATTATGTGTATACAGCCCAGCGCAGCCTCTACATATAGACAGCCCACAGCCTCTATATTTTATATACAGCCCAGCAGCAGCCTCTATATTATATATACAGCCCAGCAGTCTCCATGTTATATTTATAGCCCCACAGCCTCTATATTATATATATAGCCCTGAACAGCCTCAATATTATATATACAGCCAGTCAAGAACCTCTATATTATATACACAGCCGCAGCCCACAGCTTCTATATTACAATCATGAATTGTGGTATGTGTGTTAAAGGGGCCCACTGAGACTGTCTCGCCCAGGGCCCACAAATACCTGTAGCCGGCCCTGCCCAGAGGTATATACAGCAGCCCCAGTGGTAGTATACAGCAGCAGCCCCAGTGGTATATACAGCAGCAGCCCCAGTGGTTAGTATACAGCAGCCCCAGAGGTGTATACAGCAGCCCCAGTGGTAGTATACAGCAGCCCCAGAGGTATATACAGCCCCAGTGGTAGTATACAGCAGCCCCAGTGGTAGTATACAGCAGCCCAAGGGGTAGTATACAGCAGCCCCAGTGGTAGTATAACAGCAGCCCCAGTGGTAGTATACAGCAGCCCCAGTGGTAGTATACAGCAGCCCCAGAGGTAGTATACAGCAGCCCCAGAGGTAGTATACAGCAGCCCCAGAGGTAGTATACAGCAGCCACAGAGGTATATACAGCAGCCCTTAGGTAGTATACAACAGCCCCAGTGGTGTATACAGCAGCCCCAGTGATAGTATACAGCAGCCCTAGAGGTAAATACAGCAGCCCTAGTGGTGTATACAGCAGCCCCAGAGGTAAATACAGCAGCCCCAGGAGTGTATACAGCAGCAGCCCCAGGGGTGTATACAGCAACCCCAGAGGTATACAGGCCCCCCCATCAAGATCCAGGGCCCCCCCCCCCTTGCGCGGCACACCTGTAAAGTAAAATCATACTTACCACTGTCCTGTCGCGCTGTCCCGCTGCTGCCGACATGACGATCCCGGGCTCCATTCAGCGGCTTCCTGCGGCTTCCTGTAGTCGCGGGCAATGACGTCATCCATTCTTAGATTCTGGCCTCTCGCCAGCTCTAGTTGAAGTGGGTCATGAGGAGATCGTATGTACCAATGCACAAATATTTGAGCAGCCACGGTCTCACGAAGGCAACGGTCGGAACGTGTCTCAACAAGAGGAGGTCAATGATGAGACACAATTGCCAGAAAGTCAGGAGGAGGACCAGGGTGCGGAAGTGGAAGACGACTTGGTGGATGATCCAGTAACTGACCCGATCTGGCAGGAGGACATGCAGAGCGAGGACAGCAGTGCACAGGGGGAGTTAGGCGTAGCATCACAACAGGCCGGAAGAAGCAGGTTGGTGGCCATAGGCAGAAGACAGGCAACCGTTCCCCGGAACAACAACACGACAGAAGTTGCCAGTACAACTGTTAGGTCTTCCCAGTCTTGCTGTTTTTTAAGGTGTCTGCAGATAATTCCAAAAAGGCCATTTGCAATACCTGCCATGCCAACATCAGCAGGGTTAGCAAAACTAGCAGCCTGACCACCACCAGCATGATCAAGCACATGTCAGCAAAGCACCCGACTTTGTGGGATGTACACCAGAGTCCAGGAGCAGTGTCTGCGAGTGACACCGCTGCGTCTTCCACTGTTGTGCGTGCAAGACAATTCTATGTCCATACTACATGTGAAGATGCCTCCTGTCCTTCACCTGTAGTTGCACAAGCAGAAATAGCACCATCATCAACCATGTCCTTGTCGCAGCGCAGCGTTCAGTTATCCATACACCAATCTTTGGAACGCAGGCGCAAGTATGCTGCCAATGCCCCACATGCCACAGTTCTAAATGCACACATTTCGCGACTGCTTTCACTGGAAATGTTGCCTTTTAGGCTAGTGGAGACAGAAGCATTTCACGACCTGATGGCGGCAGCTGTCCCACATTACTCGGTCACCAGCCGCCACTATTTCTCCCGGTGTGCCGTCCCCGCATTAAATAAGCACGTGCCACAAAACATCATACATGCCTTTAACAACAAGTCCACCTAACCACGAACACGTGAACAAGTGCTAGTGGGCAGGGCCAGTACATCTCGCTGACGGCACACTGGGTTTATATTCTGGAAGCCAGGACCCAGTCTGAGCTTGGGACGAAACACGTCCTTCTGACACCAAGGATTGCAGGCCCTAACTCAGTCAGGGTTTCACCCACAGTGTACAGCTCCGGAACGTCATGCTCCTCAGCCTCCTCCTCCTCCTCCACTTCACCCTCCACACCAGTCTCAAGCTGGAAGCACTGCAGCACTGCCTTGGCTAAGCGGCAACAGGCTGTGCTGAAGCTAATATGCGTAGGTGACAAACCCCTGTTGAGTACCAGCATCAACTAGGCCGTTGTTATATGGTTCAAACTCCACACATAAGACCTCAGGAGTGGACATGGATGTCAAACATATGTACCATCCTCCAAAACAAGATGGTAAGCGGTGATGACGCCATCATTAGCGTCACCATCCTACTTCTCTGTCTTCTAAAACACTCTCTGCTCAAAATCAAAGACGATGCATTGCAGGCGAAGCACGATGAGTTGGAGCAAGAAACCGTACTGGGTGATTACACACAGCCCAGCCTCATCTCATCCCAACATGCATTGGAGGATTATGACGAGGAGGAGGATGAAGAAATAGAGCCACTTTCATGCGGAATTGACGGTAATACATGCACAACCGTCATACTGTCGGTTCAGCGTGATGGCCAGAGGACAGGGGAGAGGAGGAGGAGAATGAGGCCAGCATGGCCAGTCATGCTGTTGGTGAGGATCCTGAAGTCTTGTCTGTTAACATTCTGGCGCACATGGCTGACCTTATGTTACGCTGCCTGTCTCGTGACCTTCGCGTTATCAACATCTTGGTGGACACTCATTACTGGTTGGTGACACTTTTAGACCCACGATAAAAGGAGAATTTATTTCTCTTATTCCCGAGGCAGAGAGGTCTACAAAAATGCTGCAGTACCAGAAGGCCATAGTCGCGGAATTAGTCCAAAAATTCCCTTCTGAAAACGCTAGCGGCAGTGGTCACGATTTGGTGGTCAACCAAGGCTTCCGGCCAAGAGAGGCATAAGTCCAATCCAGCAGAGGTAGGGGAACACTTTAAAAAATCTGGGACAGTTTTCTCAGCACCTCCTGTAGCACAGGCCCTGAGGTGCAGGGTAGTGTCACAAGGACTGCAAAGTTTGCGAAGGTGCTGAGGAAGTACCTTGCCAATCGTACAAAAGTGCTCCTAGATTACTCTGTGCCTTATAATTATTGGGTATCCAAGCTGGACACGTGGCAGGAATTGGCTCTCTACGCCTTGGAAGTCCTGGCCTGCCCTGCCGCTAGCGTTTTGTCAGAGCGTGTTTTTAGTGCCACAGGTGGAATCATTACTGATAAACGCACCCGCCTGTCAACTAAAAATGCTGACACGCTGACTCTGATCAAGATGAACAAGGGTTGGATTGGGCCTGACATCACAACACCACCAACAAATGATAGCGTAATTTAAATTTTGTGCTGGTAAATTGCCATGCACCTCCGCACAACAACACATGGGTACACACTTCATGACTATGGCTACTTGCTGTACTGCTCCTCCTTCTCCTCATCCGCCACCATCATATGATCAGTGCGACCGTGGTTCATGATGCCACGAAAATATAATTTATTTACATCATATTTATTATGATGATGACCCTAACCGTTCAAAAGTTAGGCAGTAGTTTCATGTATACCCCCCAGGGGTAAATGATTTAGTCCATGCTTACAGAATGGGCATTACAAGTACAGGAGACACGCTCCTTTGTAATGGGAACAATATTTAGAAGCTCTCCTCAATGTTTCTTTCCAGGGGCATTGGGGTGCCTTCCAATTTTTGGCTGCCCTGCCAAAGGGCAATACTACAAAAGACCCACTTCCTTAAAATGGGCACATTATTTAAAGAGGCCCTCATGCACATTTCTATCCAGGGGCATTGGGGTGCCTCCCAATTTTTTCCTGCCCTGCCAAAGGGCAATACTATAAAAGACCCACTTCCTTAAAATGGGCACATTATTTAAAGAGGCCCTCATGCAAGTCTCTTTCCAGGGGCATTGGGGTGCCTCCCAATTTTTGGCTGCCCTGCCAAAGGGCAATACTACAAAAGACCCACTTCCTTATAATGGGCACATTATTTAAAGAGACCTTCATGTACGTCTCTTCCCAGGGACATCGGAGTGCCACACAATTTAAAAAAAAAAATCTTTCATGTAATCCAAAAACTAGCATACACCAACTCTGTATCACAAGTGGGTATGAGCCTATAATATTTTCTCCATGAAAATCCATTTTGGTTTCATTTTGTAACGTTTTCTTGACAGTCTGTAAAAGTGGCGTAATACTCTGACAACATTGTTGACATTCTGTGACCTTGGAGTCTGAAATGCTTACAGGGGTCTTCCCCATGCTGTTCCTTGTCATTTTGTGACATTTTTAGGGTTTATTCATGGTGCCGGGGGTCATGCCAGAAAAATACTCTGGTCTCCCATAGGATAACATTGGGCTCAGTGCTCGGGCCGAGTACACGAGCATCTTGGGATGCTCGGCCTGATCATCAAGCACCTGAGCATTTTAGTACTCGCCCATCTTTACTTCTGACAAGTTATGGAGTGCCCCATCCTTCCCTTTACTGAGCATAGCAGTTATAATGCATCCCATTTCTGTGTGTCCATTTGGACTTGAGTCACACTCAGCATCTTGCTTCTAATGAGGTCAGTGGGCACATGGGCAGGTATAAAATACGGCTAGAGTACTGACCATCCCGAATAGGTACACCGTGACGAGGAGGATTATCTTCAGTACGATTTTTGCAAAAAAAAATGTTTTCTTATCATCTCTTCAGTTAGCCATTAAAAGGAATCAACCACTGAAGACTCAGATTCTAATATTTTTCTATCTACTGGCTAACATGCTACAAACATTTTTTACCTGTACAATATACATTTTAAAACAAAAACAAAGCTAAATACTTGAACTGGTGTTTTTTGTTCGCCACACATATCCCAAAGATGCAATATAAACAGGGGTGTAACTACAATAGGTGCAGGGGTTACAATCACCACCAGCCCTGGAGACTATGGAGCCATATGGCCACTTTACACACACCAACTTATCTGTCCAACTTCTGAATAACTTACTGGTTGCAGTGAAATCATGGACACATTGCTCCATTTGTACACAGCCACAAAATGGAATAATGTGTCCATGATTTCACTGCAACCAGTAAGTTGTTCAGAAGTTGGACAGATAAGTTGGTGTGTGTAAAGTCGCTCATAGACGTCCCTTTGGCCTATAAAAAACTATTGCTATTAAAGGTATACAATATTCGGGGGCTCATTGGAACTTTTGATCAGGGCCCACGAGCTTCAAGTTACATCACTGAATATAAAAAATGAAAACACTGTATGAACCCCAGAATGCAGGGGTGTATCTAAGATGGTACTCCGAGCATTTGCCCTGGGCACTGCTGGCAGGGGGACACCATCGGGCTCACTAAAGCAGTATTCTGAGCTGCATTTTTCTGCATTGTGAGATTCAGCTGTTCTCTGAGCCGACTCTCAGCAGTTTGTTGTATTTGCATCTATCAGATGCAGATCAAATGCAAAAATGAAAAATGTCCCTGATGGGAAGGAAGGGGTTACATATGACAAGTCGGGTATTCTGAGCTAAAAGAGAAAAGAGTTACTCCAGTACTGTTATTTTAGGGGGAATACAATTTTGTAACAAAATAGATATTTCAGGAGTGTTGATAGATTAGTCTTTATTATGACATGTAATATAATGATTATTATCATAATCATAAAATAAATGCTTTTCAAATACTCAAATTCCAATTTGATATTTATTACATGATTTTGAAAAACCTTAGTAACATACGGTATATCAGGTTGTTCATCTCTTCTCTTGCCTGCATATAACTTAAGTACAGCAAACATTGTACTGTAGAAGGTGCAAGGTTATTTCTGTGCTTTTCATTATAGCTCAGATGTAGACAACACTTGTGCCACGAACAAAGAGGTAAAAAGAAAAACCTGAGTACAAAGCAAATGGTCAATGCAAGTCACTGAAACACTTTTGCTGATATATATATAGAATAAGGTATCGTTCGGGAAGACACTATGAACAATGGTCTCTGATTAAATTTTTAGCTTTTTGTCAACCAATATCCTGGAAGTCAGCTTAGGCTGGGTTCACACTTGCATATGCAAGCGCAGCGCACCGAACGCAGCCAAACGCTTGCGCACTGCGTTCCTATGTTTAACATGGGAACGCATGTGCCTGCGTTTGGCTGCGTTTGCGTTTGGATGCACACTATTTGTGCACCCTCCAAGCGCACTCTGAACGCAGCATGTTGCACTTGCTGTGCGATCGCAAACGCTAGTTTTATCTGCAAGCGCCCGCATGCGCACAAAAAATGCATGGATCTCAATGGATCCCCCAGTGTCCTCCGCATGACAGTGCAGGAGAATGCTGTGGATCTCATTAAAATCTCTCCCGGTGGCCGCCTGTGATCAGCGGCAGCCACCGGGAGGTCAGCTAGAGCCTCCACTGATCTCCCACCAGCGCGGGACATTTGAAGGCACAGCTGATCTGACAGCCTATTCTGTGTCGGCGCGGGAGATTTGAAACAGCGATCAGATCAGCTTTATCTTCAAATCCCCCGCGCTGACATCGGGTCAGCTGTGCCGGGAGGAGGAGATCTCTGCCGCTGATCTCCTCCTCCCGGTTGCCCCGAGACAGCTGATTGGCTGGCGGGCTGCATACTAATGTGAACGCATGCGGAGATTCTCCGCTACGTTCACATCAGTATGGGCTGCGTTTGCGCTGCGTATGCGTCTGCATACTCTGCGCATGCATACACATACCCAAATGTGAACCCAGCCTTAGTACAGCATTGATAAAACAAAGCTTAGGGCCCCCTTCAAATCACGATTTTTTTGGATCTGTGACTATCCATTGTAAAATGGATAACCATAGATCCAATTTGGCCTCCATGTATCCCTATGGGCACAGATGGGCACGGATTGGTCCTTATTGGCATCCGATTGTGTCAGTTTTGTGATGGATCTGTTTGTGTCAGATTTATTCACATCCCCAAAATTGGAGCCTGCTCTGATTTTGGCCTGCCTTGAAAAAATCAGGCAGAAACTGATCCGTTGCTATCTGTTTCAAATAACATGAAGCTGTATGGTGACGGATCAAAATAGATCCGTCAAAAAATCGGATCTATAAAACGGATCCGATTTGCTGCACTGTGCATGCTCAGAAGCAAGGTAAAGCCCTATCTCTGCGAACTGATAATGGATGCATGGAAAACATGGATCCGTGGGTATCAGTAGCATCTGTTGGCACAGATCCGTGCCTGTCCATGTGATCCTTGAAATTCAAAGATCATCACGGATGTGCAAAAAACATGATGTGAAGGGGGCCTAAATATACCAGTATATAACCAATGTAATGTTACATACAGAATAAAGCTACAGAACCCTTCTCATATCAGCAAAGGATGACTATATATATAACTCTGCTCATGTCAGCACAGGATGACTATCCAAATCAAGTACAGGCGCTTGTTGCATTTTGCCCTGGCCAACAAATTAAAGGGAACCTGTTAGGTTGCTTATGCCCTCCAACTATCACTATCCGTCCGCGCAGCTTCATAGTACATTGCTAAGCATCCCTGTCTGAGCTAATAATGCAGAGTTATAGTTGATAAAAAGGATTTTATTACTTAAAATGTTGCATATAAATGAGGGAGTGACTAGTGTTTAGGGGTGTAGCTTTTGTGTCCATGACCGCCTTCTTTCCGTGGTTATCATGCCTTGGTGGGTGTGATAACCTAATGTACAAGCGCTTTTCGCCTTCTCTCATGCTCGGCCATCTGCCTTTCGTGTCCTGCGCATCGCATTGTTCTTTTGGGTATAGTTGGTTGGCTTCATCATGTTCACTACACATGCTCTGTAGCCAGCAAGCGCATGGCATATTACTATACTATACACCCAAAAGAAGAGCACAATGGGATTGACAGAAAAGAAAGCCGGCCGGGTGGGTGAGAGAGGGGAAGAAAACAGTGTGTGATAACCCTGGAACGAGGGCGGCCATGGACACAAAAACAACGCCCCTAAGGACTAGTCACTGCCTCATTTACATGCAAAATTGTAAGTTATAAAATGCTTTTTATCAGCTACTAGATGGGAGCCCGATGCTATTGCATCGGGTGGGTAATGACATGGTGCGGGGTTGAGTGTGTGGTGAGTGTGGGACTAAGTGTGTGTGTGTGGTGATTGCGGGGCTGTGTGTGTGGTGAGTGCAGGACTGAGTGTGTCTGTGTGTAGTGAGTGCAGGACTGAGTGTGTCTGTGTGTAGTGAGTGCAGGACTGAGTGTGTGCCTCTGTGTAGCAAGTGCAGGACTGGGTGTGTGTAGTGAGTGAAGGATTAAGTGTGCATGTGTGAGTGCAAGGCTGAGTGAGTGCAAGGCTGAGTGTGTGTGAGTGAAGGGCTGAGTGTACGAGTGTGTGTGAGTGCAGGGCTGAGTGTGTGTGTGTGTGTGTGTGTGTGTGTGAGTGCAGGGCTGAGTGTGTGTGTGTGAGTGCAGGGCTGAGTGTGTGTGTGTGTATGTGTATGCAGGGCTGAGTGTGTGTGTGTGTGTGAGTGCAGGTATGAGTGAGTGCAGGGCTGAGTGTGTGTGTGTGTGTGAGTGCAGGGCTGAGTGTGTGAGTGCAGGGCTGAGTGTGTGTGTGAGTGCAGGGCTAAGTATGTGTGTGTAAGTGTGAGCGCAGGGCTGAGTGTGTGTGTGTAAGTGTGAATACAGGGCTGAGTGTGTGTGACTGCAGGACTGTGTGTGAGTGAGTGCAGGGCTGAGTGTGTGTGTGTGTGTGTGTGCAGGGCTGAGTGGGTGTGCAGTGAGTGCAGGGCTGAGTTTGTGTGTGTAAGTGTGAGTGCAGGGCTGAATGTGTATGTAAGTGTGAGTGCAGGGCTGAGTGTGTGTGTGTGTGAATGCAGGGCTGAGTGTGTGTATGTGAGTGCAGGGCTAAGTGTGTGTGTGAGTGCAGGGCTGAGTATGTGTGTGTGTGTGAGTGCAGGGCTGAGTGTGTGTGAGTGAATGCAGGGCTGAGTGTGTGTATGTGAGTGCAGGGCTAAGTGTGTGTGAGTGCAGGGCTGAGTATGTGTGTGTGTGAGAGTGCAGGGCTGAGTGTGTGTGAGTGAATGCAGGGCTGAGTGTGCGTGTGTGAGTGCAGGGCTGAGTGTTTGTGTGTGAGTGCAGAGCTGAGTGTGTGTGTGTGTGAGTGCAGGGCTGAGTGAGAGCAGGGCTGAGTGTGTGTGTGTGTGTGTGTGTGTGAGTGCAGGGCTGAGTGTGTGTGTGTGTGAGTGCAGGGCTGAGTGTGTGTGTGAGTGCAGGGCTGAGTGTGTGTGTGAGTGCAGGGCTGAGTATTGTGTGTGTGTGAGTGCAGGGCTAAGTGAGTGTGTGTGTGAGTGCAGGGCTGAGTGTGTCCGTGTGTGTGTGAGTGCAGGGCTGAGTGTGCATGTGAGTGCAGGGCTGAGTGTGTGTGAGTGACTGCAGGGCTGAGTGTGTTTGTGTGTGAGTGCAGGGCTGAGTGTGTGTGTGAGTGCAGGGCTGAGTGTGTGTGTGAGTGCAGGGCTGAGTGTGTGTGTTTGAGTGCAGGGCTGAGTGAGAGCAGGGCTGATGTGGTGTGTGAGTGCAGGGCTGAGTGTTTGTGTGAGTGCAGGGCTGAGTGTGTGTGTGAATGCAGGGCTGAGTATGTGTGTGTGTGTGTGGTGAGTGCAGGCTGAGTGTGTGTGTGTGTGAGTGCAGGGCTGAGTATGTCCGTGTGTGTGTGAGTGCAGGGCTGAGTGTGCATGTGAGTGCAGGGCTGAGTGTATGTGTGAGTGCAGGGTTGAGTATGTGTGTGAGTGCAGGGCTGAGTGTGTGTGTGAGTGCTGAGCTGAGTGTGTGTGTGAGTGCAGGGCTGAGTGTGTGTGTGAGTGCAGGGCTGAGTGTGTGTGTGAGTGCAGGGCTGAGTGTGTGTGTGTGTGTACAGGGCTGAGTGTGTGTATGAGTGCAGGGCTGAGTGTGTATGTAAGTGTGTGTGCAGGGCTGAGTGTGTGTGTGTGTGTGTGTGTGTGTGAGTGCAGGGCTGAGTGTGTGTGAGTGCAGGGCTGACTGTGTGTGTGTAAGTGTGAGTACAGGGCTGAGTGTGTGTGTGTGTGTGTATGTGTGAGTGCAGGGCTGAGTTTGTGTGTGTGTGTGTGAGTGCAGGGCTGAGTATGTGTGTGTGAGAGTGCAGGGCTGAGTGAGTGCAGGGCTGAGTGTGTGTGAGTGCAGGGCTGAGTGTGTGTGAGTGCAGGGCTGAGTGTCTGTGAGTGCAGGGCTGAGTGTGTGTGTGAGTGTAGGGCTGAGTGTGTGTGTGTGAGTGCAGGGCTGCGTGTGTGTGTGAGTGCAGGGCTGAGTGTGTGTGTGTGTGTGTGTGTGAGTGCAAGGCTGAGTGTGTGTGTGTGAGTGCAGGGCTGAGTGTGTGTGTGAGTGCAGGGCTGAGTATGTTTGTTGTGTGAGTGCAGGACTGAGTGTGTGTATGTGTGTGAGTGTAGGGCTGAGTATGTTGTGTGTGAGTGCAGAGCTGAGTGTGAGTGTGTGAGTGCAAGACTGAGTGTGTGTGAGTGCAGGGCTGAGTGTGTGTTAATGGTGCAGGGGCTGAGTGTCTGTGTAAGTGTGTGTGTGTAGGACTGAGTGTTTGTATAAGTGTGTGTGCGTGTGTAGGACTGAGTGTTGTGTGTGTGCAGGGCTGAGTGGGTGTGTGTGTGTGTGAGTGCAGGGCTGAGTGTGTGTGTGTGTAGTGAAGGGCTGAGGTGTGTATGTAGTGTGAGTGCAGAGCTGAGTGAGTGCAGGGCTGAGTGTGTGTGAGTGCAGGGCTGAGTGTGTGTGTGTGTGAGTGCAGGGCTGTATGTGTGTAAGTGTGAGTGCAGAGCTGAGTGTGTATGTAGTGTGAGTGCAGGACTGTGTGTGTATGTAGTGTAGTGCAGGGCTATGAGTGTGTGTGGTGAGTGCAGGGCTGAGTGAGTTTGTGTGTGTGTAGGACTGAGTGTGTGTGTGTGTGTGGTGAGTGCAGGACTGTGTGTGTGCGTGTGTGGTGAGTGCAGGACTGTGTGTGTGTGTGCGTGTGTGTGTTGAGTGCAGGGCTGAGTGTGTGTGTGGTGAGTGCAGGGCTGAGTGTGTGTGTGGTGAGTGCAGGACTGTGTGTGTGCTGAGTGCAGGGCTGAGTGTGTGTAAGTGTGAGTGCAAGACTGAGTGTGTGTGAGTACAGGGCTGAGTGTGTGTGTATGAGTGCAGGGCTGAGTGTCTGTGTAAGTGTGTGTGTGTAGGACTGAGTGTTTGTGTAAGTGTGTGTGTGTAGGACTGTGTAGGTGTGTGTGAAGGGCTGAGTGGGTGTGTAGTGAGTGCAGGGCTGAGTGGGTGTGTAACTGTGAGTGCAGGGCTGAGTGTGTGTGAAAGTGTAGGACTGTGTGTGTATGTAGTGTGAGTGCAGGGCTGAGTGAGTGCAGGGCTGAGTGTGTGTGTGAGTGCAGGGCTGATTGTGTGTGTGTGTGAGTGCAGGGCTGTGTGTGTGTAAGTGTGAGTGCAGAGCTGAGTGTGTATGTAGTGTGAGTGCAGGACTGTGCGTCTATGTAGTGTGAGTGCAGGGCTGTGAGTGTGTGTGGTGAGTGCAGGGCTGAGTGAGTTTGTGTGTGTAGGACTGAGTGTGTGTGTGGTGAGTGTAGGACTGTGTGTGTGCGTGTGTGGTGAGTGCAGGACTGTGTGTGTGCGTGTGTGGTGAGTGCAGGGCTGAGTGTGTGTGTGTGGTGAGTGCAGGGCTGAGTGTGTGTGTGGTGAGTGCAGGACTGTGTGTGTGTGCTGAGTGCAGGACTGTGTGTGTGTGGTGAGTGCAGGTCTGTGTGTGTGTGCTGAGTGCAGGGCTGAGTGTGTGTGTGCTGAGTGCAGGGCTGAGTGTGTGTGTGGTGAGTGCAGGACTCTTTCTGTGTGGTGACTGTGATCTGGGGTTATTACCTGCTGCTGCTATCTCTCAGTGCTCCTCAAATCCTTTCATCTTAAGGACCTGAGGTGATGTCAGAGTTATGTGCACTTGCTCCGCCCATGATTCTGACATCACCACAGGGCGTGTGCATAAGTTGTACCTTATCAGGGGCACCGGGGCTGCGGACTGCTGGGAGCAGGCAGGGGGGAGCGGGCAGCGGCTGCAGGTGGAAGCAGAGGTGGATGCAGCGGGGGAAGGTCGGTAGTGCAGCGAACGTGATATTAAGAGACCCATCAGTTAGGTATCCCAATATGGCGGTCTGTTTACTTCCGGTGGATTGTGGGATTCGAGGACGTCCGGACGGAAGTCCGTGACAGACAACATAAGGCGATTATATATGGAGATAACACTGCAATTTTAGCTTAGACTGGAATGCTTAGAATAGTACTATGAAGCTGGAGGGACAGATAGTAATAGTTGGGGGGGGGATAAGTTAGCTGAAAGGTTCCCTTTAAATCCACCTTCCAACTGCTTATTTTCCAACCATCTCTACTCCTTCCTCTGGGCTGGATAATGGTGGGTTATCCACCGAAATGTCGCCGCGCCATATGGGTTGATTACATTTTTGCAATTTTTCAACTGGAGTGCTGCCTCACATTTTTGGTAACTATACTACTTCCTCCACTTAGATTGACAGCTCTGGCTTTATAGAGCCAGAGAAGGGTGGAGATAGATGGAAAATAAGTAGATGCGAAGTTGTATTTTAATATTTGACCATTGCACCAAGCAAGGGTACTCTGTCACGTACAGTCATTTGGGGTGACAGAGTCACTTTAAATGGTTGTTCTTCATTTCTTTACTTAAGGGGAGTCCTGTTACGCTGACTCCGGGCTTGTTTTTTTTTCCAGAGGGCCGTATGGTCCCAAATATTGGACAGTTTACACTGGCAGTATAGTCACTCCATTGGTCCAAACTAAGCGCTCTGTCATGCTTTAAGCAGAGGCAGCTTTGCCTAGGAAATTGAAGCTGGCCAGATACAGCAATCCAAGGAACTTAAGAGCAATGTATACAGGCTTATAGTATAGCGCATACAAGCAACACATGCTCCTTGCCCAGGAAATTGTCCACTCTGAGACTGCGGAAGTGGTCGGTAGCCTCATTAGCAAACAGTGGAGTAAAAAAAGTACATTTCAAATTTACTATTAGCAATTTTACCATTTAATAAGATAAGACAACGCCTTTGAGGAGACTCTGACAGATCTTTCGATGTGTCTCTTTGAGTAAGTTAGGCTGTGGTCACAGTTTTTTTAGTGCCTTTTAAAAACGCATGCTTTTTTACATGCGTTTTTCATGTCAGCATGAGTTTTTTAAGGTCTCTGATGGCTCCCTGCGTTTTTGGCTGCGTTTTTGAATCTGCACATAAAAATAGTGCTTGTAGTATTTTTTTGAGCGTTTTGAAAAACGCATGCGTTTTTGTAGAAAACGCATGCGTTTTTATAACATGGGTTCCTATGGAAAACGCATGCAAAAACGCATGTACAGTTAGTACGTTTTAGTGCCATTCAAAAACGCATGCGTTTCCCATAGGAGCCCATGTTAAAAAAACGCATGCGTTTTTGTAGAAAACGCATGCGTTTTTTTAACATGGGCTCCTATGGGAAACGCATGCGTTTTTGAATGGCACTAAAAGGTACTAACTGTACATGCGTTTTTGCATGCGTTTTCCATAGGAACCCATGTTATAAAAACGCATGCGTTTTCTACAAAAACGCATGCGTTTTCTACAGAAACGCATGCGTTTTTGGATATGCTCCAAAAACGCATGGGACAGTCACACATGCTTTTTGGCTATTAGGGCATGCGTTTTTTAACATGGGGGCCTATGGGTGCGTTTTTTACATGCGTTTTTGAAAACGCAGGTCTCCAAAAATGCATGTGAAAAATGGTACTGTGACCCCAGCCTTATTGTATTCCCCAATTTAAAAAAGAAAATCCTCTAAAACATTTTTTAGAACTCTTCATTGTGCCATGCCACTAATATTCTCCAAGAAAATGTATGAATAAATTGGCAACTGGGTGTTAAAAGGTGGGTATATGTTCCTATAAACCCTGACACTATCCAATAACAGCTGCCTGTAAAAACAAGCAACTTAGCAATTCACCTGCTTTTATAAATCCTCTCCTATCTCAAGAATAGCAGGAGTTTTAAAGCACCAGTCTAGCGTTTTTTTAATTGCATCGCTATAGTGGTGCTTTAAATATTAATCCCCTGCACCCAGTCTTATATTCACTTTCGCAGTCTTCATTCTTTTCCAGGGGCGCCCAGGTCGATGTGCGACAGAAAACAACCTGTCAGCAGCTCCAGTGTTTGGTAGATGTCACGTTTGAATACATCTCTGCATGAGACTCGTTCTGGCCGTGTTCTAGCTCTCATGGTGATACATTGAGCGCTCGTGATGTGACTTCTGACTTGAGAGGATACAGACATCAGAGGGTGAGTATATGACTTAGGGACAGGCAGCTTATATTTAAAGTGCCACTCCAGTGCTAAACCCCACCACCACCACTGTAATGGTGTTTTAAAAGTATCTTATACTGCTCTCAGCCTAGTTGGATGGTGGTGCAGTGGTAGCCTATCTGTTAAGTAAGGAGTGCAGCGCTTGCAAGCTCTTTGCTATAGAGTTTGTAAGAGCTGCTCTGAATCTGCCAGTTTAAGTGTTTTCACACTCTTATGCTGCCGAATAAATGTTGCCACTGCTTGCAGTACTGGAGAGTGCATAGTTTGTACCATCTACACAGCCATGCCACTGACCTGAACAGTCAGTCATCAATAGTTCACAACTCTCGGAAAGCAGGAAGGGGAGTTGTGTGCCCTTGAAGAATGAAGATGGGACAAACCCTTTAAAGGCTGAGATGTTAAATGCAATTTTGATCTCCTATACTCTTCTGCACCATCTTTCTGCTAGGCAGACACTATATATAATAAGGCTCCTTATCTGCAGGGACATGATCACTATAGTGGATGCAGTGGTAGAAGTGGCCCCAGAACCCTAAAGTTTATTGGAGCTTAAAAGGTTGTTTTGGCTCATATGAGAAGCCTAATACTATTAAACAATTGTGATAATTGGGTTTCCTGGTAGAGATTTTGCATGGGGGCTCACAAGTTCTAAATTAAAGCACTGCCTATTTGACATGATCAGCTCATATTGGAACTAATCTGCAGCATGATCTCTATATAGAATATTTGTGCTGGAAATCTTCATTAAATGCATCAATAACCTTTCAAACATGAAAATGTCACTAAAAATATAAAAACACTGTATGTGAATGAAGCCTTAAAGGGTGACCTGTCAGCTCATTTTAGCCCCCTATGCTACCACTGCCTGTCCTTGCACCTTGCTAACACATCCCTAACCATCCCTCTCTGAGCTCAAATTGCACTATAAAACTTTATTAAAATGATTTAATAACGTACATATTCTTATGATAAAGAGGGCTCCAGTCTACGGCATAGACTGCCATGGGTGGACTCCTGGTCTCCATTCTCTACCCTCACTGCTCTTATCATGCCCCGCTGGGTGTCATCATATCATTCCTTCTCTTCTTGCCCCCTATTTTCTAATTCCCACCTCCTCCTCCTAGTAAGACGTGGAGCCGGACATCAGTTCTGGTCCGGAGCATTTTGGAGGCTTATCAAGTGTATGTATTGCGCATGCGCTGGAGCATACAGCCCATACACCAACAAACTGATGACTGGCTGCACATCATACTATGAGGAGTAGGCGGGATTTTCAAAATATAGGGCGAGAAGAACAGGAATGATGACGCCCAGTGGGGCGTGATAATGCCAGCGGGAGGTGGAGAATGGAGACCCGGAGACCACCAATATCAGTCTACGCATTAGCCTGGATGCCTCATTATCATAGGAATATGTAAGTTATTACCGTAAATTTTTTTTCCCAAGCTTTATAGTGCAGTTTGAGCTCAGAGAGGGATGGTTAGGGATCAGCTACCAATGTGCAGGGACAGGTAGTGGTAGAATAAGAAGCTAAAAGGAGCTGACAGATTCCCTTTAGTGCAAGACAACAGTGTGACATAGATTTATGGCTCATTTTACATTTTCCTTTTTGTAGTACTGTCTATAGATATGTGTAAAATTGCAGCAGGAGTAAAACAGACTGAAGTGAAGGTTAGTATGGCATAAATCTAAAAATATAATGCCCACCTTACCCCATCAACAAATGTGGATTTATAAATCTTTCCTCTCCTATTTATAAATAACAAGAAACATTTTGCTTTAATGACAAAATCGGCTCCACATCTGACAGGAGCCGAATTGACTCATCTTCTCATGCACTGTATATAAGTGAGGCCATCTAACCACTTACTAAGGGTATATAATGTGTGCTCTCAATGAGAGATGCCCCCAATACTTTAAGGGTAAAATAAAATATAAGCGTAATCCTGTAACTGTCAAAATAAAGTTAAATATGTAATATTGGCCAATAGATTCAGTTATATATTATGACATGGGATTGTAGTGGCCCCCCCATCTTATATACTATTCAGATGAAATAACCATAACTACTACCTGCTTGCGTGAAATGGTCGTGAGCCTTTATTTGGGGGATACTAATGAAAACCAGCTTTATCTAATATATAAAGCTGAATGTGTGTATGTGTGTATGTATGTGTGTATGTGTGTATATCCGGGATTGGCATCTACACCGTCGCAGCTACAGCCGCAAAATTTTGCAGAGTCACACGTCTGGACCCCGGGAGCGTCATAGGCTATGTTGTGAGGCGAAATTTTAACCCTGCGCGTTCCAGTTCACCAAACAATTTTGCCCCTATCTACAAAATGGGAAAAAAGGGAAAGGAAACGTGTGGGAGGAAAATCGACAGCTATCAGCTATAGAGACAAACTTTTGCACAGTCACACGTCTGGACCCCGGGAGCGTCATAGGCTATGTTGTTAGGCGAAATTTTAACCCCGCGCATTCCAATTCACCAAACAATTTTGCCCCTATCTACATAATGGGGAAAAAGTGACAGTTACCAGTTGATAGTTGTGAATGAGAGGGGCTTAATGATAACACCAAAGACTAACAGCATATACCAGCATATAGTCACTAAGGTGGGGACCCAACATGAGATATTCACCACACACATGGGACATGTATACACACCACATGCACACAAAGAGTAACAGCAAGTGTATAGTCGCTAGACTGCAGCCCCAACATTGGATACTCACCACGCACCCGAACAAACACACACCAAAAAGAGACACACACAACACAGAGACACCCCCAAGGGGACACACACACACTCTATAGCGACACATGCACTCACTCCACAGGGACACACACACCACAAAGAGACGCACATAACCCAGACACACACCACACAGCCCCCCCCACAGGGACACACACACATAGCCACCCTATAGGGACACATGCACTCACCCCACAGGGACACACACACCACAAAGAGACACACACACACCACACAGACCCCCCCACAGGGACACACACACACATACACACCCTATAGGGACACATGCACTCACCCCTCAGGGACACACACACACCACAAAGGGACACACACAACACAGAGACACACACACCTCACACAGACACCCCCCACAGGGACACACACACATACACACCCTATAGGGACACATGCACTCACCCCACAGGTACACACACACACACCACAAAGAGACACACACAACACAGATACACACACACACACCACAGACCCCCACACAGGGGCACACACACATACACACCCTATAGGGACACATGCACTCACCCCACAGGGACACACACACACACACACCCTATAGGGGCACATGCACTCACCCCACAGGGACACACACACACACACCACAAAGAGACACACACAACAGAGACACACACCACACAGACCCCATCCCACAGGGACACACACATACACACCCCAGGGACACACACACCACACAGACAGACACAGATGTGCACAAATCACCTCACACAACTCGCCTCATACGTGTGCTATCTTTATTTTCCAAACAAAAACATCTGATTTAAAACAGCCAATGTGCAACACATGTGCCATATAGGGAATTAAGGCAGATGTCAGTCACATGAGCTGTCTATTATGTGTATGTGTGAGGTAACATATACTGCCTGGCCAGGGGTGGGTTTACTGTTGGCTGGAGATTTATTAGGCTGCCTATAGCAATCAATCACAGCTCAGCTTCTATGTTCTTACAGGTCATTAATATGACATATTCAAATTCTATTTTGTTATAGCTAACAGCAGCTATTTATTAACCCGGGCGTAGCCAGGTACTACAGCTAGTTCAATATAAATTTTACCATAATGAAAACATTTGACTCGGCCGAAGACTTGGCAAAGCCATACACCATAAAAACACCCCTAAAATGCGAGTTAATTTTTCCCTCCAATAAAACCAAACAACAAAAATAAAATTAAAAAACATGGAAAAAGAAAAAATCCAGGGCGGGCAGGTGATGCTCTTCAGATGCTTGACCATCTGAATGACCTCCCACAGCCTCTGAGGGGATATATAGAGTCCATATTCCCGCCAGGAATGTGTCCAATGAGATGTAGGGTCCAGTCAGACAGCCCGTCCAATGACATCCTCCAGCCTCTGTTACTAAGGTCCAGGGCAAAGCCCTTAGCTCAACATTTACCTCATGAAAATAACAATACTTATAGATCAGAAAAACATCATTAAAAACCAAATATCTGAAATAACCTCACTGAACCTTAACAGGGGCCCACAATCCCATGTGCCCTCTTACGTTATTTACTCCATGGCCAATCATTTTTTCAGACGTGGCAGTGATAAGTTTATCATTTCTCATTGTCTTATCACAATTTCTAATCTTCAGGTAGTTTGTATAGATAGATAGATAGATAGATAGATAGATAGATAGATAGATAGATAGATAGATAGAAAAAAACAAGAAACAAAGAACAGCACAAACTTAAACAATACTTATGGGTGCTCTAATCCTTCAAATGCAGCATCCAACACAAGTTGATATGAAAGGAAAAGCAGGCAGCACTCCAAAATAAGTGAAAACAAAGGACTTTTATTCAGCCCCGCGGTGCAACGTTTCAGTGTGATATGAGTCGGTTGACAGGGTAGGGGGTACTCGATATCGGGACAGGTGTCCCCCTTTTCCTCCCTATCCCAATCTTAAGATTTTTGAGTGTTTTGAAAAAAACGTAAGTTTTTAAATTTTTCCACAAATATATATCGATTGTTAGCATGTGTGCATCATTGGTAGTAGCTGAGTGCTGCAGAGAATTGTTTTCTAGTTGTTTCACCCAGTGTCCCTGCTGGCACCAGTTCACATTGTGTCTGTGAATTCTGTGCAGTTTTTTTCTGTCTTGTGTATAACAAATGGCGGATCTGGCTCCATGTCTGCAATTTGCACCCTCATCACCCACAGGTGGTCTGAGGTTGAGATGGTGTCCACCCGCTTAAGAGTGGGATAGGGAGGAAGAGGAGGACAGGGATGTCAGCGTTAGGACTCATCAGACCTGGGGACGCCTTGTCGCGGCTGATGAACAAACGGACATTGGCCAATGTGTGTACCAAGAACCCCAAGAAAATAAAAAAATAAGATTTTTGAGTTTTTTGAAAAAAACTTAAGTTTTTAAATTTTTTCCTCAAATATATACTGCTTGTTAGCATATGTGCAACACTGGTAGTAGCTGAGTACTGCAGAGAATTTTTTTCTAGTTGTTTGACCCAGTGTCCCTGCTGGCACCAGTTCACGTTGTGTCTGTGAGTGCTGTGCATTTTTTTTCTGTTTTGTAGATAGATAGACAGATAGACAGACAGACAGACAGACAGACAGACAGATAGATAGATAGATAGATAGATAGATAGATAGATAGATGAAGCAAACTGTGGTATGCCATGGACTTCAATAGCCACCACCCTGGATGTGTCCCCATCCATCGTTCCTAGTAATCCTACCCAACATCCCCACAGTCCATATTCCCTATTATAACACTTGGTTTGGCAAAACCTATGTGTATTTAGTCCTGCCAATAAAGCTTATTTGATTTGATTTGCTAGAAAGAGGGATAGATAGATATAATAGATTAGATTAGATAGATAGATAGATAGATAGATAGATAGATAGATAGATAGATAGATAGATAGATAGATAGATAGATGATAAATAGATAGCTTGAATCACCATGCTCCAATGCTGCAAGAATGAAGCTACAAATGGTTACATGACATACTCAGCACGACTACATATGTATAACACCTCTTCTCTTTTCTCACCTGCATTAATGGAGCAACTAGCAGGAGGAATAATAGGATCAGTGTGTCTCCTCTCTAGGTAAAAGCATTAACTCTTCTTCTGTTACATACTCCCATCAGATCTCTGGGAGGGATTTACAGGGAGAATAAAGCAGAGTGTTGGACATAAAGTAGTAATATTCAGAGCCTCCTGTATGGGGGAACTGTTGAATACAGCAGCCAGCGCAGGACCAATAGAGAGGCTAGTGCAAGACCTATAGAGGGGCTAGTGCAAGACCACTAGAGGGGCTAGTGCAAGACCTATAGAGGGGTTAGTGCAAGACCTATAGAGGGGTTAGTGCAAGACCTATAGAGGGGCTAGTGCAAGACCTATAGAGGGGTTAGTGCAAGACCTATAGAGGGGCTAGTGCAAGACCTATAGAGGGGCTAGTGCAAGACCACTAGAGGGGCTAGTGCAAGAAGTGCAAGACCACCAGAGGGGCTAGTGCAAGACCACTAGAGGGGCTAATGCAAGCCCTTTACTGGTAACCCCCATCCCATCATTACTCTGCTGGATGTTAGGAGTTTCCATATAAACAATATCATGATACAGAGGTGATAGATCCAACTCCAAGGTTAGGGAGGTGTATTGACCTGTTGTGTTTGGATGCCCAGGACTTCAGCTCTGTTGCTCTCCTGCAGACTATGACAATGTCAGACACATGTGAGTATTCATCTGTCTTCATTTCTTCGCATGTTTTCTTATGCAGCAGCTTTACCAGCTCCATAGTGTGGAGCACTTTATGTATTATCCACACATTGCTTTACTGATCTGTAAGAATTGCCAGCATGTGTCATTATTTTATACAGAGACGTTGATTGCTTCCTGAATGTCTCTCATTGACAGTCACAAATATTCCATTGTATCCTATGAAGATGGCAGTGATTGTTGATGATGCCTGTCAGCTCCAAGTTGTGTTTTATCCCAGTGATTCAGTCACATCTATTCAAGATTTTCTGTTCCTTATTAGTCATTTATAAGCTGAAGATATTCAAGATAATTTAGTAAATTCATTAGTAAACATTGTCAGTGTGACAGTATCTGGAGGATTGGCAGAGCTTGTTGGGTGCTGGGTGCCAGGGGTATTTGGCTATAGGACATTAAAATTAATTTTTGATCCAGGTTAAGAAACATGTATCTATGACTAAACTGGGTGTTTCCCTACTATATGTCCAGGTTGTGTCATTTAGGTCCTGGGGCACCCTGATCCCATAGTGAGTTCTATACTCAATCAGTTATGAGAAGTGATAAGAGCGAGGCAATATCAGATATGTTTACTTTTTATGCACCTATCATCCCTCACATGTTACTTGGGTGTAAATCCCATTTAAGTGAAGAAGCCAAATTTAAAAGATTGTATTAGTGAGCTACATACAGTACCAATCCTAAATATTTGCATTTTTATCATCATCATTTTTACTTGGTATTAGGTAGTAGCCATGTCATCCATCTAGGGTGCAGGGAACTCCAGGTGCCCATGGATGTAGGCTGCAGTCAGGGTGGCAGGCTGTGGGTGTTATGGTACCTTTACACGCCGCCACAACAGGATGGATACAACCCGCTACAGGCTACAAATGTAGCTTGTAGCGCCAATATCGCCCGTAGTAGCGGCGTGTGAAGACGGGACGACACAGCCGGCTACAGATACCTCTGTATCCGTGCACTGCCCATAAACATATGGCTACATCGCCGATTGTAGCGAGCTGTATCGGCGTGTAAAGACGTTACGGAAGGGAACTCGGGACAGCCTGCAATGTAGCTAGGGCGTGACACAGGCTCCGTGTTACCACGCCCCATGTGCGATCATTGGTGGAAGCTGCTGCATGACGATTGGTAGTCGCTGCCTAGGGAGGCATATTTAAGGAGCTGACGAGTCACACTACACAATCGCTCGAGCGTGCTGTATTACTCAGCCTCCTGCGATGCCTGGCCAATCAGGATGTTATTGCTTTGTCCTATCAGCGTACGGACGGCTCGTACTCTCAATTGTGGCACGCCTATGTGCTGTCCCTGCTGCACCAGGTCCGCCCATAGTAGCTGGTTATAGCGGTGTGTAATTGAGCTACAGATGGCTACTTGCGACACCCGGCGATGTAGCTAGCTGTAGATGTAGCGTGGCGTAGCGCACCTTGTGGCGGCGTGTAAAGAGGGTGCGGTTCCCGTTGGTAACCGTTCGGCTGTGCTCGTGCACGTGAAGTTGCCGTTGGTATCCATCCTGTTGTGGCGGCGTGTAAAGGTACCATTACTAATGACTGTGTGTGTCCAGGGTTCTGATCACTGCAAAATTGCCAGTGAAAATGAAAATGATTGATCAGTTTTATCTGTATAACTGGATGTATAATTCAGAGTTGCTGAAAAGCATAAAAAAGTAAACACTGTATAGTGCTGCACAAATGGGGCGAACATACAGACTTGGCACTGGTTTGGATTCAGTTGCAGAAAAATGAATTAGTGACAGCACTCTATCTCAAACGTTTTGCCCCTGAGTTGTGGACCTTCATCAGTGTGCTTATAAAGTATCATAATGGTGCAGCCTGTCAGGGATATCCTCCAGGAGGTGGGCAAAGTAGCCACCAATGACAAATTAAGATAAGAGTGACTGTGGCATGACTGTGGTATCCTGCACTATTATGATTCTTTATAACAGGGGTTGGGAACCTATGGCTCATGAGCTAGATGTGGCTCTTTTGATGACCGCATCTGACTTGCAGACAAATCTGGTGAACGTTGTCGCTGTACTGTGTTTTGGGTGCCGCCGCTCTGTCTCTGCTGTCTGAGCCAATCAGAAGGCCAGCAGCCACAATCCAATCAGAGAGCCAGCAGCGGCCCAATCAGTGGCGCCTGACGTCACCAGCAGGAGTCTGTTTGGCCAGCTGTTGCCGGCCTCTGATTGGATCACGGCTGATGGCTTCTGATTGGCTGCAGACAGCAGAGACAGCGGCGGCACACGAAACACGTTACAGCGCGGACCACAGAGGATTGGCGGGTGAGTATGTGTGTGTGTGGATTTTTTCTTTTTTGCAGGTACTGGCACCATGGTGGGTGGGGCTGCAAGGGGATGATAGGGATACTGCAAGGGCATCATGGGGGTACTGCATGAAGATGATGGGGGTACTGCATGGGAATGATGGGTGTAATGCAAGGGGTTGATGGCGGTTCTGCATGGGGATAATGGGGGTACTGCAGGGGGATGATGGGGTACTGCAACGGGATGATGGGGGTATTGCAAGGGGATGATGGGGTACCATATTGGGGGATGCAAGGGAATGATGGGGGTACCATATTGGGGGTTTGAAAGGGGATGATGGGGGTAGCATATTGGGGGCTGCAAGGGGATTCATCATTGGTTAGCAACAGCATAACATTATTAATAATTCAGAGACGTATTGCACTTTAAAAGTGTTGGTCTTACATAAAATGCACACATTTACTTGTATTTAGTATTAAACAAATTATACAGCTCTCGCAGAATTCAGTTTTGAAATATGCCTCGATTATTGCTTTCTCAGTCAAAAAGATTCCTGACCCCTGCTCTATAAGCACTCTGATGAAGGCCCACACCTCCAAAACATTTGTTCTAGAGTGCTATCACTTTAATACTTGTTTCTGCACTGGATTCCATACGAGTGCTAAGTCTTTATGTTATTTACTAAAGGAATTGGAACCTATTTGAGCACCTATATGGAAGTGCCATTACACTAGTTTCTGATGGCTTAGTGGCTTATAAACATATCCGGTGAACCCTTCATTACCCTCTTTGATATATATAAAGAAGGGTATAAATAAATAATTTTGCCATATGTTGTATTACAGTTTAGGTTCATTATAGTAACCAGCTGAGGTGCAATTCCAGACATGGAGAAGGACTAATGTACATTTGTTTCTAACTCATGGCAATTAACATTTAAAGATAATACACGGCCTGAATTACCCAGTTTATTAGAGGGCGCTCGAGGTGGAATATGGAAGAGAAATATATCCCTCTTTTCTGCAGAGGGGTATTCTCAAATTTGAAAGTTATCTCCTATCCAAATTTCTGATCTTTGGGGAACCGTCCACTGTGCCTCCCCACTGATCTTGAGAATAGACGATCTGAAGAGCCACAACTGAGGGCAGAGCAAAGTACAGCAATGCACAGGGAAAATCAAAGAGTGTCCGCACATGTGCACTACAATGTTTACTCTGCCCTCAGCATTACAGAGAGAAGTGCACATTTGCAGGAGCGCATTGGAGGACACATCATCCACACAAAGCAGGGAAGGAGTACTGCTATTGCAAGGAGAGATGAGGCGACAGATGAAGACCAGTGACACCCATCAGGCCATACCTCCCCATAGGTGACTATAATAAAACCTCTTTTTTATGTTATGCTGATCATCTTCAGCACTTATATACAGCACTGTAGAATGCTGTACATCAGGGCTTACTGGTGGTGGCTGTACTTTATATGGGGAAAACCTGATAACAGGGTCCTTTAATGTATGTCTAGTACCTTCTAAAGAGTAGTGTTAGGCATGCAATTCAGCTTTGCTAGTGGTGACTGTAAAACTGCACTGTATAGGCATCATTCTGTTACCTTGGATTGTGACTTAAGGCAGTGACTGATCCAGTCTGCTAAGTTCTGCAATACCCTTATATTGTGAAATGTGCTAAGAGACTGTTTTGTTGCTGTTGCTACCTGGCAAGCGCCATATTTAAATACTTTGTGATGTGGGTGTACAGCAAAATTGTGTTGACCACAGTGCTGGTATGAACTTTTATTTGGTTGGAACAAAGGATCTCAAATTGGAAAAAAATTCACCTGGAGAAGATGGAAACAGGTTTGACCTCCTTTTCTAGATGTCCATACCACCACAATGGTCACCAAGCTTTCACTGAACGCCCTCATAGTCCTTCATCTTGAGGATCTGGACACTGGCTCAACTGCTTCCTACAAATGCTACAGTAGAGTTGTGCCTATTTTAGCACAAATCTCTATGGTGATCCTCTAACGTCATGCAATTATGTTGAGTTTTTCAAAATTACACCATGTGAGTTTTGTATTGTTCTCTTTTGTCTTCCTTTGCTGAGTACTTTCCATACTGGAAATGTTGTGCTCTTGTTGTGTACACAGCCGTGACAGTTCAACATTCCTGAGTCCATGTAAGTCACTCTGCCATCCATGAGTTAATGGGAAGCCGTCATACCTTTTTGTTATTAAACCACCCCCAATATCATCTAGATCATGTACTTTGCATTTGAATATTGTTTTTCTTTTTTAAATTGTTGTATTTATGCAAAAAAAGCACTTTAGATACTTTGATGTTTTCATTAGCTAGCTGCCCAAACAGTTAAACAGCCATCCGGGCAGTTAGCAGACATGTCAATCAACAGCAAACATAGCGAAATTTATCTAAGGCTCTCTGCAAGGACCTGTGGGATGTCACGACAATGTGACTATAATGGGAGGAGCTAAGTCTACATTGTTCTTCACACAAGGACTGCTTAGCTCCACCCATTATGGTCACATTGACATGACATCCCAGAGGTCCTTCTAAAGAGCATTAGATGAATTTCGGCATGTGACATCTCTGCTAACCGCCCCGATGACTGTCTGACTGTTTGGGCAGGTAGTTAATGAAAACATCTAAGTATCTAAAGTGTTTTTTGGGATAAATACATTTACATGCGGCAACTTTTCTAGGAATTTCACTGGCAATTTGCTGGTTGCAGTGAAATCATGGACACATTGTTCTATTTTGTTGCTGTGTACAAATGGAAAAACGTGTCCATGATTTCACTGCAACTAGCAAATTGCCAGCGAAATTGCCTAGCAATATTGCCGTGTGTGAAGGTACCTTAAGGGTGGTAGGCCATACTCACAGAATTGATCCCCATGCAGTTACATCCGGAAGCTGAAAACTAGTGATGGGCGAATTCTAAATTACTCGGAATCGCTTGACTCTAGCGAGTCCGAGCACAGGACTCGCTACTCGTTGCGAGTCTAGCGAGTCCAATGTTAATGAATGGGGAAGCGAGTAATAGCGAGTAGTGTGAGATTTACAAATCACAGATGTGTCTCGGAAGCTTCAGCCTGAAGCAATCCTAGTTTTGTCATTTATTTGCATTGGACTCGTTTACTTTGCAACTGTAATTGCTGGAAAGTCGCACAGATAAGAGTCCTGTCTGCTCAGTGTGCTGGCTGCCACAGCTCCAGGGTCCTAGAGCCTGCCTGCTGCCTGATGTAGCAGAGCTGAGATTGTTCTCAGTCTGCTCATTCCCTGTGCATAGACATCTATATCTATGCACAGGGATGAGCAGAGAGGACATCGCGTTTTGGACTGCGTCGGACGGAAGAGGATTTTTTTTAATTAAAGAAGGAGTCCCTAATGGCTTTTTTTTTTTATTTCTAATAAAAAAATTTCTCTGTGTTTTTTTTAAAACAATTTAATAGAAATTCATGGCGGTCATGTCTAATATTGGCGTGACCGCCATAAATTTCGGGCTTAGGGCCAGCTGATAATACAAAGCTGGCCCTAACCTCTTTATTACCCAGCGTGCCACCGCCATCAGGGCCGCTGGAAGAGCGGGGTTCAGCGCCAGAGGATGGCGCTTCAATGAACGCGCCATCTTCTGGGGCAGCTGCTGGCTGCAATTTGCAGCGGGGGGTGCCCAGAAAGCTTGGGCATCCCTGCGCTACGGATTCCAGCCCCCAGCTGCTTAGCTGTACCTGGCTAGAAATAGAAATTGCGCGGAGCCCCACGCATTTTTTTTTAAATTATTTCATGAAATTCTGAGACTCTGACTCTGAGACTCTGACTCTGAGACTCTGACTCTGAGACTCTGAGTCTGACTCTGACTCTGAGTCTGACTCTGACTCTGAGACTCTGACTCTGAGACTCTGACTCTGACTCCGAGACTCTGACTCTGAGACTCTGACTCTGAGACTCTGACTCTGACTCTGAGACTCTGACTCTGAGACTCTGACTCTGACTCTGAGACTCTGACTCTGAGACTCTGAGTCTGACTCTGAGACTCTGACTCTGAGACTCTGACTCTGAGACTCTGACTCTGAGATTCTGAGACTCTGAGTCTGACTCTGAGACTTCTGACTCTGACTCTGAGACTCTGACTCTAAGACTCTGACTCTGAGACTCTGACTCTGACTCTGACTCTGAGACTCTGACTCTGAGACTCTGACTCTGACTCTGAGACTCTGACTCTGAGACTCTGACTCTGACTCTGAGACTCTGACTCTGAGACTCTGAGTCTGACTCTGAGACTCTGACTCTGAGACTCTGAGTCTGACTCTGAGACTCTGACTCTGAGACTCTGACTCTGAGACTCTGACTCTGAGATTCTGAGACTCTGAGTCTGACTCTGAGACTCTGACTCTGACTCTGAGACTCTGACTCTGAGACTCTGACTCTGAGACTCTGACTCTAAGACTCTGACTCTGAGACTCTGAGACTCTGACTCTGAGACTCTGAGACTCTGACTCTGAGACTCTGACTCTGACTCTGAGACTCTGACTCTGAGACTCTGACTCTGAGACTCTGACTCTGACTCTGAGACTCTGACTCTGAGACTCTGACTCTGAGACTCTGACTCTGAGACTCTGACTCTAGACTCTGAGACTCTGACTCTGAGACTCTGACTCTGAGACTCTGAGACTCTGACTCTGAGACTCTGACTCTGACTCTGAGACTCTGACTCTGAGACTCTGACTCTGAGACTCTGACTCTGAGACTCTGAGACTCTGACTCTGAGACTCTGACTCTGACTCTGAGACTCTGACTCTGAGACTCTGACTCTGAGACTCTGAGACTCTGACTCTGAGACTCTGACTCTGAGACTCTGACTCTGAGACTCTGACTCTGAGACTCTGACTCTGACTCTGAGACTCTGACTCTGAGACTGACTCTGAGACTCTGACTCTGAGACTCTGACTCTGACTCTGAGACTCTGAGACTCTGACTCTGAGACTCTCTGACTCTGAGACTCTGACTCTGAGACTCTGACTCTTAGACTCTGAGACTCTGACTCTGAGACTCTGACTCTGACTCTGAGACTCTGACTCTGAGACTCTGACTCTGAGACTCTGAGACTCTGACTCTGACTCTGAGACTCTGACTCTGAGACTCTGACTCTGACTCTGAGACTCTGAGACTCTGACTCTGAGACTCTGACTCTGAGACTCTGACTCTGAGACTCTGACTCTGAGACTCTGACTCTGAGACTCTGAGACTCTGACTCTGAGACTCTGACTCTGAGACTCTGACTCTAAGACTCTGAGACTCTGACTCTGAGACTCTGACTCTGAGACTCTGACTCTGAGACTCTGACTCTGACTCTGAGACTCTGAGACTCTGACTCTAAGACTCTGACTCTGAGACTCTGACTCTGAGACTCTGAGACTCTGACTCTGAGACTCTGACTCTGAGACTCTGACTCTGAGACTCTGACTCTAAGACTCTGAGACTCTGACTCTGAGACTCTGAGACTCTGACTCTGAGACTCTGACTCTGAGACTCTGACTCTGACTCTGAGACTCTGAGACTCTGACTCTGAGACTCTGACTCTGAGACTCTGACTCTGAGACTCTGACTCTGACTCTGAGACTCTGAGACTCTGACTCTGAGACTCTGACTCTGAGACTCTGACTCTGAGACTCTGACTCTGAGACTCTGACTCTGAGACTCTGACTCTTAGACTCTGAGACTCTGACTCTGAGACTCTGACTCTGAGACTCTGACTCTGAGACTCTGACTCTAAGACTCTGAGACTCTGACTCTGAGACTCTGAGACTCTGACTCTGAGACTCTGACTCTGAGACTCTGACTCTGACTCTGAGACTCTGAGACTCTGACTCTGAGACTCTGACTCTGAGACTCTGACTCTGAGACTCTGACTCTGACTCTGAGACTCTGAGACTCTGACTCTGAGACTCTGACTCTGAGACTCTGACTCTGAGACTCTGACTCTTAGACTCTGAGACTCTGACTCTGAGACTCTGACTCTGACTCTGAGACTCTGACTCTGAGACTCTGACTCTGAGACTCTGACTCTGACTCTGAGACTCTGAGACTCTGACTCTGAGACTCTGACTCTGAGACTCTGACTCTGAGACTCTGAGACTCTGACTCTGAGACTCTGACTCTGAGACTCTGACTCTAAGACTCTGAGACTCTGACTCTGAGACTCTGACTCTGAGACTCTGACTCTGACTCTGAGACTCTGACTCTGAGACTCTGACTCTGAGACTCTGACTCTGAGACTCTGACTCTGAGACTCTGACTCTGAGACTCTGAGACTCTGACTCTGAGACTCTGACTCTGAGACTCTGAGACTCTGACTCTGAGACTCTGACTCTGAGACTCTGACTCTGAGACTCTGACTCTGAAATTCATGAAATAATAAATAAAAAATGCGTGGGGCTCCGCGCAATTTCTATGTCTAGCCAGGTACAGCTAAGCAGCTGGGGGCTGGAATCCGCAGCACAGGGATTCCCAAGCTTTCTGGGAACCCCCCACTGCAAATTGCAGCCCGCAGCCGCCCAGAAGATGGCGCGTTCATTGAAGCGCCATCCTCTGGCGCTGAACCCCGCTCTTCCAGCGGCCCTGGTGGCGGTGGCACGCTGGGTAATAAAGGGGTTAATACCAGCTTGTTATACAAGCTGGTATTAAGCCCGAGATTCTTAATGTCAGGCCACGTTTGACCCAGCCACTAAGAATCTCCAATAAAGGGTTAAAAAAACACAGAGAAAAATTTTTATTTGAAATAAAAAAAAAAAAAGCCATTAGGGACTCCATCTTTAATTAAAAAAATCCTCTTCCATCCGACGTAGTCCAAAACGCGATGTCCTCTCTGCTACATCCCCTGTGCATAGATATAGATGTCTATGCACATGGGAATGAGCAGACTGAGAACAATCTCAGCACTGCTACATCATCTCTGTGAGCAGGCGGGCTCTAGGACCCTGGAGCTGCACAGAGAAGACAGCTGGACTCGGCTCGCAATGTAACAGCAGTTATTTGCGAGTTTCCCTGCTATCACTGGCACAGTAGCCGAGTCTAATGCAAACAATGGCAATCCTAGTTTTGTCAGCGTTTGCAATTGATTTGCATTGGACTCGTGCGAGTAAACGCTGGGAAACTCGCAGAGTACCGAGTCCTGCGAGTCCCTTACTACTCGCCGAGTAACGAGTCCTAGCGAGTAGATTCGCCCATCCCTACTGAAAACCTTTACACACCTGGTGCTGCTGGCAACTAATTTACAATTGAATATAGTCTGAACAATCTCTAATAAATTACAGTCTAAACAGATGTTTTTTACCTGAAACCTTGTAGAATGAATATAATTGGGCCGTTACAGTTCAGTTGTTGAGAGAAGTATTAAGTCTGGATGAGTTTTTCAACCTCTGAATGTAATCAGTGCTATTTTCTCGAGAAGCAGTCACTGCCAGAAAGACATTATGCACAGAGTGATGGCGAGTGATGACAGTACTTGATGTTTTCTTTGTATTTTACTTTGCACAGATTAATGGTATTTGAAATGTAATGGTCATAATTGACCGCAGTTAAGCATCAACATAATTATTTACATCCCTCAATTTGAGTACCCCATGTTATAAGGACATATAACTTAAGAAAATCCACTCTGCTGTATAGACTGGGGAAAGGTCAGCAAAGGCGGGGAATTAATGGCTGATAATAGCTCTATTGTACTGTTGAAGGTCTGAGTAAGACAGGCTAAGCACACTATTATTTATTACATGTATAATATATTATGCATTTCTTATATAGTGCCATCCACTTCCACAGAATGTTACAGAGATTATCATCACAATCTACATTACATATCCCTGTCTTTGAGTGAGTGTGGCAGTCGGGTTGGCATTAGGGGTGGGCAGACTGGGCAGCCACCCAGGGCCCAATCCCCTGAGGGACCCCAAGCATGCTAGTCACAAATGACAGTGACAGAATGGAACTTGTGCAAATAGTACAAGTTCTGTCCTATCACTGCTGTTTTCACAGTTGCAGTAGGACCTTTGGTGATGTCACAGTCCTGTGACTCACCAAAGGTCCTTAAACTGTGCTGCTCAATTCTCGGCCTGCACAGTATACAGGACCTGGAGACCCTACCTCTCTTTCATGAGAGGAGCATGCCTCAGCCCTGGCCCCTACGTCCTGGCTCATGGCAGCATCTATCATCAAACTGCCACCGGGGCGGCAGAGGAGGAGAGAATACCACTAACACTGGTAAGCATGCTACAATGAGTTGAAGATAATCTTTAGTGTAATCTTAGATTATGGACCATGGTGGGGAAGGATTGAGGTTGCTTTGTAATGGACATGATCTTACAGTGGAGGACATTATGGAGCAGGGGGAAGCATTATGGAGCAGTGGAGGCATTATGGGGCAGTGGAGGACATTATGGAGCAGTGGGGGCATTATGAGGCAGTGGGGGACATTATGGAGCAGTAGGGGAGTTATAGGGCAGTGAGTAACATTATGGAGCAATGGGGGCATTATGGGACAGCAGGAGGCATTATTGGGCAGTGGGGACATTATGAGGCAGTGTGGAACATTATGAGGCAGCGGGGGATATTATGGAGCAATAAGGGCATTATCGAGCAGTGGGGGACAGCAGTGGAGACATTATGGGTCAGTGGAAGACATTATGTAGCAGGGTGGGATATTATGGGACAATAAGGGACATTATGGGGCACTTAGGAACATTACGAGGCATTTGGAAACATTATGGAGCAGTTGAGGACATTATGGGGCAATGGGGACATTAGGGAGCTGTGGGGGCATTATAGGGCAATGAGGGACCTTATGGGGCTATAAGCAGCATTATGGGGCAATAAGGGACATTATAGGGGACACTATAGAGCAAATTGGGACACTATGGGGCAATTCGGGAAGGGATTGTGAAAGGTGCATAGCATAATGAGGAGCGGGGGAGACTTTATGCAGAGATATAGTATTGGGGAGATACTATGGAAAGGGGAAGTTCCGGGGGGGGAGCATTAAGGAAAGATGCAGTTTTGTGGGCATGTTTATACAAAGAGGCAGTGTGTGGGGTTATATTTGGTGCAGAAAGCACCGTGACATGCAATTATTTATTCAGGGCGCAGCATGGTAGATATTTATATTTCAGGGGCAGTATAATAATACATTTAATTTTTAAGGTCCTCATGTTGGGAAATGCTGCTGAAGATGGAGAAGAGGGAATCTGGAGAGAAAAGCCGTGGGAGAGATATCTCACCATGGCATCTGTACCGCATAGAGACCAAAGCGACAAGAACAATTTCAATTAGGGAAGATGTTGTCTATAAGGTACCAGGATGTAAATGTTTACCTATGATACGGACTAATTCTCATCAGTACTGTGGTTCCTGTAATGGTCTGATGATGACATAACAACAACTTCCAGTACTCCTTACCATAGTTAGGCTAGGGTCACATTTCGGAGCTTGCATCCGTTTGACGGATGCATTACAGGATGCGTTATTTTGGCTTGCGTTTTGATGCATTTTGTGCCATGTTTTGGTGTCAAAAATAACGCATGCGTTAACGCATAGGCTAGCTTTTTGGACCTTTTTGAAGTATTTCACATTTTGTTATGGCTAGCCACACCCCTCAGCAAATAAAAAGCCCTGGTCATTGGGATGTGTTGCCATTAACCATTTTGTGTGTCGTTTGGGGCTCTGCAGGCATCATGGATGACACACTGTTCGTGGAGCTTTGCTACCTCATGTTACGTCGGCGGCAGTTGCGACATGCCAGATGTAGTTGGCTGTGGGTCTATGAAGTCAACTTGCTGATACCCCAATATGGCTCATTCCATGTCTTCTACCAGCAGTTGAGGTTTTTTCCCGCAGGGGGAACATGGTAAGATGATCTTGGCGCCCTGTTGGTAGGAAAATGTAGAACGAAACATTTGAGCCCAAGTTAAACTACACACAATCGAAAGCAGAAAGAAATTTGCCAAATTTTTCCCAACTTTTCAGCAAAACGTTTGAATTCAAGAGCCAAAGAACAATGACAAATCGGTCGGGGTTTGAGATTGGGGAACATGAGTGAGAAAGGTTTGCTTTTAAACCATTACAAACACCCCCCTGGCCTTTTGCTTTTTGTTGGTGACCAAAAAGGACCAGGTCCCGCCAACTTTTGCGCTGGCCTCTGGTGGCTGGCGGCTGCGGCCTTTGATTGGCTGGTGGCTTAACCAATCTCAGCAGCCGTGGCAAGGAGTGAGAGTGACACGGAATAAATACAGCGGGAGGCACCATACAACGGCGGTGGACTACAGGATGAGTCACAGCTCATACCCTGATCTGTTTCATGCTTCCCCAAAAAAAAGGTATGTCCATTTCAGGGGGGGGCCCTTTATTCAGCAGCAAGCAAACCTCCCTAGTATATATTAATTTCGGAGCATCTTATTTTTGGGAAACATGGGAGAACATGAACTCTTTTGAATGATAAAATTTAAAATATAATAAAATAAAATGTTATTATTAATATTAAAAAATATACATTTTATTCATTTATATAGTGTATTAATTCCCTAGCACTTTAATACTAGTAATGCTTCCTCTCTTAGAGCTCACAATTAAACTCCATAGTATTCTTTACAATGTGGGAGGAAACCCCAAATTTAATTTTTATCTCCCATTTGTAAAGAAAGAAGGAGATTCTGTTGTGTGACACAATACTTTAAATTTTTTTATGTTATAGTCTTAATTTTTAGGGGGATGTAATTCTCTAAAGGAATTGTTGATTTAAAGTTTTAGGTGTCTCAGGTAGAATGAGCTGCTTCTTTAAGGATTTAATTTTTTGAGTCTTTTAGATATACCCTTAAAATTACTGTTTTCTATTAAGTATTGGCCCTTTTGGGGGCAGAGTTGGGGAGTACACCCTGATTCACAAAGGGATAGTGAAGGCACTGTCTTTATTGGTGTAACACAGCAGGGGCGGCCAAATAATTTTCCCCAGGCAATGTCTGTAATGGGTTTTGTAGGAAGTGAGAATTGTACAATTCTTACACTAACAGGAGCCAAAAGTAGCATTTTCCCCAGTGCAAGATCATATTTTTTTGGGGGAGCTGGCTCACCGAAGTCAGCGTGCGGCTAGCGGGGTGGGGTTTGGCTCATGGGGCGACAGGGCTGGGAGGTGGACTTTGCATCCCCACTGGAGGCAGCAGACTACATACAAGCTCAATTAAGGCAGGCACTATAATGAGACAAAAAATTTGGGGGAAAAAAACAAAAACTAATATGGGGCCAAGGGAACCTGAGTACAAGAAAAGGCCATTAAGGGACAATAAACATTGCTCAGGCACCCCCCCAAAAAGGGGAAGGGTGCCTTATAAAAATTAAAGTCCTCAGAAAAAATAAGCTGAGAGGAACTTCTAGTTTTAAAAGGCAAACGGCCCCTTTTAAAATTTGTGAGGAGAGTGCGTGCATGCTGCCAAAGCACACTCCCGAAGCTCTGCTTAGAGCACATAGGCTCTGGTGGGGAGAAGGAAACGACGGGAAGTGGGTAGACAGTGGGGTTTAACGGGGGTGGGGGTGAGCCCCAAGGGTGCACCAGAGGGACAGGCAGACAACACAGGACTGCAGCTTGGGCACGGGTCTCCCTGCCTCATAGAGCCCGGGCCCTACAGTGTTAGCAATCTTTGGGGAACCAGTCTCCCTACCTTATGGAGACCGACCCGGCGGCCAGGGGCAAGACATTAAGTAATCTATTGGAAGGGTTGGATAGGTTTTCTAAAGTTTTTAATTTTGTTTTTTAAAAAATGTACAGTCATGGCCAAAAGTATTGAAAACCCCTTTCAATTCTGTCAGATAATACCAGTTTTTCCTAAAAATTTGATTGCAATCACAAATTTTTTGGGAAATTATTTATCTTCATTTAATTTTCTTCAATAAAAAAAAAACAAAAAAAAGAATTGTCCTAAAGCCAAATTGGATATAATTCCTCACCAAATTTAAAAAGGGGGTGGACAAAATATTGGCACCCTTAAAAAAAATCATGGGGATGCTTCTCTAATTTGTGAAATTTAAACCCCAGCACCTTTTAACTCCCCCTGTGGCACCTAACGGGTGTTGGCAAAAACTAAATAAACACTTGCCCCCAGTTGACATGGGTTAAAGTTGACTCAACCCTGTCTTGTGTCCTTCTGTTTTTCCACTTTTGAGCATGGAGAAAAGAAAGAAGACCAAAGAACTGCCCTGAGGACTTAGAAACCAAATTGGGGAGGAAGCATAAGCAATTTCAAGGCTACAAGCCCAAATTTTCCAAAGACCTGAATTTTCCTTTTGGCCCTGCCGTGCGCAGTGTCATCAAAAAGTTTAAAGCCCATGGCACGGGGCCCCTAACCTCCCTGGGATGTTGACGGAAAAGAAAAATTGACGAGAATTTAAAACCAAGATTGGCGGATGGTCATAAAGAACCTCGACAAACCCAACCAAACAATTTTCAAACTGCCCTGCAGTCCGGGGGTAAAAAAAGGTCAACCCGTACTATCCGTCGGCGTCTGAATGAAAAGGGACTGTATGGTAGGAGACTCGGGAAGACCCAATTTCTTACCCCGAGACATAAAAAAGCCAGGCTGGAGTTTCCCAAAACTTACCTGAGAAAGCCTAAAAGTTTTGGAAGAATGTTCTCTCTTTTTGGGAAAAGGGCATCAACATAGATTTTAACGGGAAAAAAAAAGAGACATTCAAAGAAAAGAACACGGTCCCTACAGCAAGAAAGGGTTTGGGGGTTCCCTGATGTTTTGGGGTTGTTTTGGGCTGCCTCTGGCACTGGACTGCTTGACCGTGTGCATGGCATAATGAAGTCTGAAGGCTACCAACAAATTTTGCAGCATAATGAGGGCCCAGTGGAGAAAGCGGGGGCTCCCTGAGAGGTTTAAGGGTCCCTTTCCCGCAGGACAATGACCCAAAACACACTTCAAAAAACACTAGAAAATGGTTTAGAGAAGGCACTGGAGGGCTTCTATGGTGGCCAGCAAGAGTCCCCCAAAACCCGAAACCCCTAGAACACCTGTGGAGAGATCTAAAAATGGCAGTTTGGGGAAGGCACCCTTCAAATATCAGGGACCTTGAGCAGTTTGCCAAAGAAGAATGGGCTAAAATTCCAGCAGAGCATTGTAAGAAACTCATTGATGGTTACCAGAAAACCCGGGTTTATCCCCAGTTATTTTTTGGGTAAAGGTTGTGCAACCCAAATATTAGGCTAGGGTGCCAATACTTTTTTCTGGGGCCCCTTTTTGGGAAATTTTTTGTGAAATGATCAATGTTTTGCTTTTTGCTTCATTCCCCCTTTTGTTTTTTTTCATTTTAAGACAAATTTAAAAGAAGATAAAAAAACCAAAGAATTTTTGATTGCAATCATTTTTTAGGAAAAAACGAATATTATCTGACAGAATTTCAGGGGTGGGCAATACTTTTTGGGCCCCGATGGTATATATGTTTGGAAACAACATATATTAAATAGAGGGGTTTTATTTGCATAGGTTGGGGATTACATTTTAATTTATTTTTTTGGTTTTATGCCTTAACATTATTTTGGGACAGGATTTGATACTTCACAGTATTTAAATCTCTTATAAGGGTTTTAAACCCCAAAAAAGATGATTTTCCCCCTTTTTTTGGAAAATGATTGCGTTCCAAGTTTCCTAGGTGTGGTCATAAACTGCAAAAAATTTTAGGGTCCTAGCCAGGGGCGTAACAACAATAGGTGCAGAGGTTGCATCGCACCTGGGGCCTGCAGCCTACGGGGCCCCAAAAATCCCTTTAAGGGCCCCTAGAAAAAGACTAAAATTTTTTAAAAATTTGGGAATAATTGGGGCCCCGTTGGAGCTTTTCCCCCATCAGGGCCCCTGGGCCTGAAGTTACGCCACTGGTTTCCCAGCTATGTGTTTGGGGACCATATTGTTTACAAAATCTGGAAAGGGCCTAGACCTACTGGATTTTAGATTTTTTTAAAGTATGAAGTTTTAATTCAATGGCTTTTATTTAACCAAATGACTTTTGGGATCAACTTTTGAGTTTTTGAAAGAATCTTTGGGGCCCTTCGTTTGGAAACAAATTTGTAGAAGATACAAATTTTTTGCCCCAATTTTGATCTTTTTTAAAAGTAAATTGAGTCTACCGAACCAAAAAATGGGCTTGATTTTTTCCATAAGGAGATATCAAGTTCAAATTTCCAGGTAACTTTTTGAAAATTTGTCATAAATAAAAAGGCAAAAATTTAAATTTTTAAAGAGGAAAATTTAAGGTGAAAAACCCTTTTAGCCAATTTTATATTTAATTGGCCCTGAGTTGGAAAAGTTTTTTTAAAAAAAAGATAGGGGCTGAATAAAAGGAACTTTTTGAGAAACATGGGGGTCCATTAAAAACCATTCAAGGGCAACAAATGCCCCCCCTCTTTTTTCCAGGTTTTGTTTTTTTGTAAAGGAAAAAAAATAAAATAGAAAAAATTTTTTAAATTTAAATAAGTTTTTCACAATTGGGTTTTTTTCTTTTTTTCAAAAAAAAGGGTTTTCAGGGAAAATTTTTCAAGTCTTTTTTTTCTCTCAAAATAAAAATTTTTTTTTACAATGGCTCAAATTTTATCCCTTATTTTGGGTTTTTTTAAAGTTTTGTTTAAAAGGGGAAATTTTTAACCTTGGGTAAGTTTTTGGCATATAGTTTAAAAAACTTTAAATTTTATTAACGAGTTTTGGTCGGGTACTACGGGCATTTTTTTTGGGGTTTTTTTTCCCTTTTAAGAGATAAGGGGTTGTGAGCTGAAAAACCAAAATTTTTTTTATGAGATTGAAAAATAATTTTTTTATGCATAAAAGATAATGAAGCACCTTTTTTTTGCGGGGACAAGGTATACTTTGAATGAAAATTTTTCTTTTTTATCTATTTTAGCAGGATAACAATTCCCCCCAGTGATAATTTCTTTCCCACCTCCCCTTAGGGGAGGGGTTAGATCATTCATTTTAGTTTAAGTAATTTTGAAGGTTAAAACGTAATTTTTAAAATTGGATTTTTTTAAAAGACTAAACGTCCAAAAAACTATACTAAAAAATTCAAACAGTCCCCAAGTGTCACACTATCTAAAAAACCCTTTAAACAAACTAGGAGCTACATTTAAAGGCCCCCAGAAATTTTTGGACAGTGACACAAGTTTTGTTATTTTAGCTGTTTAAAAAACATGTTCAGAAATAAAATTTATATAAATAATATAGCTGAAAGTGCCCCACTCCCAGCTGCAAAAAAAATTTCCACATCCAAAACGGAGAAAGGGTTTTTGGAAACATAGCCTGTAATTTCATAGCTCCTCTTTTTCAAGGGGCCAAAAGTAATTGGACAATGGGCTCTAAGGGCTGCAATTTTCTCTGAAGGCGCTCCCTCGTTAACCTGTTTAATTTAATGAAGTAAATTTAAAAAGGGCAGGGGTTTTTTTCCAGGGGTGTGGTTTTGCATTTGGGAAACTGTTGCTGTGAACCCAGACAAAATGCGGTCAAAAACTCTTAAAATTTAGGTAAAACAAACATCCTGAGGGGGAAAAAAAAGAAAAAAACCATCACGAGATAGCAACATGCTTGGATAAACAAAATCAACAGTTTGGGGTACATTCTGAGAAAAAAGGAAATTTACTGGTGAGCCCTTTGGGAACTGTAAAAGGCCCCGGGGGGTTTCCCCGGAGACAACAGTGGTGGATGATCGCCGGGATACTTTTTTTTTGGTGAAGAAGAACCCGTTCACAACATCAACGAAGTCCAGAAAAACTTTTCCCGTGAAGTAGGGGGTAAAACGTCTCTAAGTCAAAAAGTAAAGAGAAGACTCCATGACAGTAAAACAAAGGGGTTTACATCAAGATGCAAAAACCCTTCAAACAATTCCAAAAATAGACAGGCCAGAGTTAAATTTGCTGAAAAACACCTCAAAAAGCCAAACTCAAATTCCCGGAAAAGTATTCTATGGGGCAGATTAGACAAAGATCAACCTGTACC